>JARHVA010001489.1:862500-1250000 GCA_037957365.1 Torreya grandis | reverse complement strand
TTTTATATTCAATAAATTGGATGATGTCCTTATGCCAATGGATTTTTCAAGTAGTGATAACCTCAATATAGAAAATAAGGAAATCATATTAAGGCACTAAGATACATGTGGATTTTTGCATGTGAACAACAAATTGATTATCATGTAATGCTTTGTGTAGGTGAAAGAGGGAGGTTGAAGACGAAATAAAATTTGTAATAGAATTTTTCTCTCATGGGATTACCTCAATAACAAAAGACAAAAATTCCTTAGCAAATTTGTTAGAAAACTCAAGATATGATTTAAGGTTTTCAATTTTACATTGATAAGCACCACTAAATTAATGACATATAAATTTAAAATCAACTATAACATGTAAATAAGGAACATTTATATCAATGGTTGATTGCAAATCAATAATTCAAACTTCATATTTAGCCAAAAATTTGAGTTCAAAATTTAGATGGATGATCTTTATATTATTGTCATAAGAGATACATCCTACCCTGGCTCCTTGTAGGTACTTGGCTCTAGGAAAATAGAGTATACAAGTATCCTCATGTAGTTTGTTTATGAATTTGGGTTGTTCTTATTGTTTGGGGTGTTTAGTAAGTTTAGGTTGAGATGATTAAGTTTCAGGTTCTTAGAGGGCTTAGTTCTTGAGATTAACTATGACATTGAGTAAATAGTCTTGGATGTGTATGGATTGATTACCGCCTTAGATGAATAGGATGTCCTCATTAGGAAGGATATCCTAAATATGCCTTCAGACATAAATAAGTGTGGTGGAAATTAGATTGACAATCACTTGTTGCTTGAATGATTTTTTAGTAATGATCTTAAATTTAAATTCCATCAAGAGAGTCATCAATTTTCCAATTCTCTCACCAGGGAAAAAACATTGGAAAAGAAACAATGAAAGGTTTTGAATGGATAATAATGTGATTGGTTTGATAAATCATGTACCATTGAATATTTTTGGTATAAAATTAGATGGTTAGATATTCACACTCAATCTTAGTGTAGTGAGTCTCATAACCAATCAATGTGAAACTAGTGTAATAGATAACTTATAATTTTTTTAAACTCATATTATTGCACAAACATTTACCTAATATAGAGAAGGGTAGAAGATGCATACAAAATTATAGGGTGATAATTATATGGTGGTTGTAATTGAGAGGTTTGAGTAAGGATTTCATTATATTATCAAAGGAATTTTAGCAAGAGTCACTTCACTTAAGCTTAACACCTTTCTTGAGGAGGTAATTGAAAAAATGAGTTTGATAAATCAGTTTGGGGAAAATATCTAAATTTAGCCAAGATTCCTACTAAAAGTATAGAATTGAGAGATAAATACTAGTCTAATCATGTCCATAATTGATTTTATCTCTGAAGGATCCATGCCAATCCCTCGTCTAGAGACTAAGAATCCTAAAATAGTTTTGAATGTAGCACCAAAACCACATTTTTTTAGGTTGAGTTTAAATGTGATCTTAATAAATCTGTTAAAGATGATGGATAGATCACAAGGGTGATCTTAACCTCACTTATATTTTTCAATGAGATCATTTGTATAGGTCTCAACTATCTTATGGATAAGGTCATTAAAGATATAAGCTATGACATATTGATAGTTTACACTAGAATTTTTAAGGCTGAAAGGCATATTAATGTATAAATACGTGCCCCATTATATAGTGAAAATGGTCTTATTTTTGTTTTCTAGAGTGATATGAATATGATTATATCTTGAAAAATTATCCATGAGAGAAAACATCTCATAATCCATCGAAGAATTAGTGATGACATTGATTGAAAGAAGTGGGAAATTGTCCTTAAAATATGCTAAGTTTATATTACAAAAGTTAATACACATGTGAATAAAACATGATGACATTCTTATTGACTAGTAATATGTTATAAAGCCATTTAAATTATTCTAAGATATTAATAAACTTAGTATCAAGGATTTTGATAATTTATTTTGGATAATATTTGGGGACTTTGTTAAGGAATTTTTGTTATTTTTGGTGGATAGGTGTCATATTGGGATAAGTGAAAATATTATGAAAAATAGCACTAAGGTCAATTATATCCATTTCCTCTTATTACCAAGTTAATGTTTTCTTATATTTTTTCAAGGATAACACTAAGTTTATCTTTCTCTTCATGATGAAGAAGAGAAGGGACAAGGACAAGATGAGAATATTTAGATGCCCCTAAGTTAACCTCCATAGTCCTTTCAAATAGCATTGGATTTACATATTTGAATTAATATGGTGCATGAGGTAAGTTAGAGATAGGATCAGTTTTCATATCATCACCAATGATAATAATGTGAAAATAAAAAGTGTTTTGAAAGTGTATAATTTTATGATGTTGGCAATAAAATTGAGGTTCCATTACATGAATTAGCTATAAAATGGCTTCATCACTAGGTAGAGTGGGCAATGGAACAAAATATTTGACACAAACCTTGAGATTGAAATATTTATTTCTTTTATTATCATATTATTTGTGAATCTATCTCACAATAGTAACCTTGGCATCTAGGGTAATTTCTAGATCTATAAGAGGTTCTTCTAATTTTTGGTGTACATCATTAAGTAAACCGATGAAGTTAGTTTTTTTTATGTGTTTAAAATCATTAGCCATGGCGATGAAGTTTTTTTCATGTTTGTTTATTTCATTTTCACACTTGTTGTGAATTCCACCTTAGGTAGATGTGTTACCATGGTGTGATTTATTATGTGTACACAATTTTTAAATTCCATTTAATGTTTGTATTTATCCTCACATGTGTGAGAAGGGTTATGTGTGACCTAAAGAATGATCCCACCTTTTAATCACTAATAAATCTCATGGTCACCTCTTTCTTTTCCTATATAAGGACCCTTTGTGTCCTTGTTTGGTAATGTATCTTAGAGGGCTTATCCTAAGTTGGTGGAGATGTAGTTTATTAGGAGTCATGCTTTGGTGCAATCATTGTTAGTTTCACATGTATGTTATATATTTAATTTAGTGTAACACAATGTGATTTTATTGGCAACTGTATTTATCTCTTTTGAGTACATTATGTGGATATATGTTTATTTTCCTAGGCTTACTATTTTATTACACAGTTTCAATGATAAGAGTTATGTTACCTAATATGACATTCAACATATTTTATTATATGGTATCAGAGTGGGATTATATCCATTATTCATAGCTATTCATTATGGATTTCCAAAATATTCAATAAGCTTGACATTACCACAAAAATTCTCTAGTTCTTATATAGTTTTTTGAGCCAAACCTTTCGAGGGTTTTCAAACATACCCACCAAGTTCTTTTTTGTGCCAAATATTCTATCATTTTCAAAATAATTTTCATTTCCAAATATGTCATCAAGGCAACCCTTTTGAGGTTTTAAAAATTACACTAGGCATGTAATTTTTTTAATGCCAAAGCATTTTTGTGCCAACCCTTCTAAGGTTTTTAAAAATCATCATGTATTTTGTTTGATGTAATATCTACATCTTTAAGCCAAATCTTATGGGGTTTTTAAAAATTACATAGGTTAATTTTTGTTCAATGCTAATTCTACATTTTTAGGGTTAAAACATGGAACAAATTTTGATTATATGAGAATTTGTTCTCATGTCCTATCTCTTTTGTTCAAATCCAGTTCATTTTTTTTTTGGATTTATGTACTAGTTAAAAATATACATATGAAGGAGTTATATTGATAATATTTATGTCAATTTTAATTTGTGAGTGTTTTTGGTGTGTATTATAAATTCTTATCACATTCATCATGTAGATAAACTCATTTTCAACTTTCATTTCACTTAAATTGGACATCATGAGCTCATATGGAAAATACTTCAATTTTAATAGTAAATATAACATTTTGAGGCATCTTGGAGAAAATCAAATGATTCTATTATGTATATATCATCCAAAAAAATCTAGGGGGACCTTTATTTCACTCAGATTAATTTCTATTTTTATAAGTTTTATGAGCTATGTCATAGAGGATTTTATAATAATTTTTTACATTTTTGTACAAAAACATGGGTTGGAAGTGTATATTTTGGATTCTTTTCTCCGATAGATTTCTAAAAAGTCATGGTTTGAAAAAAATGAAGTACTGAGGCACCTATATTTTGAATTTCAAGTTGTCATTGTGTGCAATAGAGTAACAAGGAAGGGGGGTCACTATTTTGGTGGTGCAACCAAAATCCCCCACCACCACCCATATGGTCATAGCTTGTATCACATCTACCACCCAATCCATTACTCATGTTCATCCAAACTACCTATTCATGATGCCTCTGACCATGTGATTTGCTACCCTACACTATCTACCTACTAACTGCCATAGCCACTAACTATGATATGTGACCACTCAGTGGTTAGCTGTTAGTGGTGATATCTAATAGTGTTGATAGCCATTTATATAACATGAGACCATTTTTGAGTATTTTTATCCCCAAGGGATAGACCTACACCATTTGAGATCTATTTTTTGAATATTGATGCTCCTAAGCTCATATATTTTGACTTGAAAATCCTAGGAGGGTGATTTTTTCACCTTGCCTATTTTTTAAAGATCTATAGAGTGGTGGGGTCAATTTTGCATTTTGATAATCTAAATTTCCAACCATTTTATTTTCTTTCCTATTTGGCTAGGTAGCTCATGTATTTTGGACCTTTTAGAGACCATAAATTTTGATTGGTAACTTAGATTTTCATATTAATTTTTTGAAAGTGCATGTATTTGTGTATTCTTCATAGCTGTAACATCTATTTAGTCTGATTCTATTTTAGATTTATAATTTTCACCTTAGTTTCTCATTTATAAATTATAAATCACATTACTTTGCACTACATGGGTTTTTCAGATATATATTGTACTTGCAATGATTTATAGAGTGACATGAGGGGGCATTATTTTCTTCATCCACCTTCATGCATGTGTGTTTTATCTCACTTTATTTTCACATTTTAGTTATTGAGTTCATAATGTGGTATGTTGGGCACTCTCACTTGAGTATTTTTTTGTGCTTTATTGCACACCTACCACATTGACACTTTTGAAAATGTTGAGTTGTTCTCTTCAATCCTTAGTTAAAATTAAGGGTGGTGTTGAGTACTACCAATGCTTCCTTGGTTGTTTAAGTATGATATGTACTTAGTGATTATTCTTAACAAACACAAAGTATAGTTATTTTTTTTGTGCCATAACATTTTTATGCCAACCCTTATCAGGTTTTAAAAACTATTTTTGTTTCCAAATCTGAAATCTAGCCAACCCTTTTGGGGGTTTCAAAATTTAAAGTTATTTTTGAGCTGATCATATCTAGTTTTCACCATGTATTCAATTTAGATAGAACATGCACGTAGTTTCATTATACATGGGTACCTCATCATGCCTAGTTGTTTAAACCCATACTTATGAGCTTAATACTTATTCTCTTTCATCACATCACCTACAATGATATTTAGAGGAGGTTTCTATGTGTGTCATGTTCACACTTGTTGTGAAGCCCATCTTAGGTAGATGTGTTACCAAAGTGTGATTTATTATGTGTACATGATTGTTAAATGCACATTTAGTGTTTTTATTTATCTTCACATGTGAGAAATATTAGGTGTAACTTGGGGAATGGTCGCACATTTTATTTTATCAATAATAATCTCCTTCCCACCTCCTTATTTTCATATATAATGACCCTTTATGTCCTTGTTTGGTAATAGATCTTAGAGGAACTAATCATGAGATGGTGGAGATGTATTCACTTTGGAGTCTTATTCTAGTGTAACCATTGTTGGTCACACATGTACAGTGTATAACCTATTTAGTGTAATATTATGTGATTTTATTGGTTAATCTCTTTTTCTATTTTGAATACATTCTATGGATGGTGTCGATGCTAAGGTTTATAGGATTACTCTTCCCTGACATAGTTTCAGTTATAAGAACTATGTTCCTTAATATGGTGTTGAACCTCTTTTCTTATACCTATCATGTTATTAATTTTAGAGTGAACATCATCAACTTGGATAATGAATGTAGAATTGGGTGGTTGATATTGAACATCATAAACTTAGCTGACTAAGTTAAAAATGTCTGGAGGAAACTAAACATCATTAGTTGGGTTGATGACATCAACTTTTATTATTTTAAAAATTGATTTTTTAAAGTGATTGCTGCTGAGGATTTGATGAAAATTATTAGATCTTCTAAACTAACCACCTAGAGTTTTCAATGGTGAATTAGTGGTAAGTACACAAACTTCTATGTTGTTACTTTATTATTCATCATTTGTATGAAAATAGGGAACAATTTCATAAGAAAGGTGTACTAATTTTATATCTTGGTTGAAAATATGTATTTTAGTGAGATTATATTTATAATGGAGAACATCCAAATGTCTTGATTGACCTTAGGAAACTATATATTATTCATTATAAGATAATGAAATTGTGCATGCTTGATTAAGGTATTATGGATTGTCATTGGAAGTAACCATGGTAGACACACTAATTAGACTAAAAGATCAAGGAGAGAGTAAGAATGGTTCTTAGAAGATCTTAGAAAACCTATTGCCATTGCATTCATAAGAGTCTTCATCATATGAAGCTTCATTGAAATTTTAGGGGGTGGGTTATCCCATCATTATAAATTAAGGAAAGGATATATCTCTTGGTAGAAAAAATGGAGGAAACAATTTTGAGATATATGAAGGTATATGAGTGGTATAAAAAATGTTTTAAAGCTCATTAGGTTCATCATAATTGGAGTCAACAAGGGCAACTTAAAAATAAAGATATATGTTGATGAACACATGTAGGTGAGCACTATTTATAGTATTAGCTATGGGAATGTGAAATTATGTCTTTGGATTTGAAAATTCGAGATCTAATGGGTTAATATCAGATTTACATATGTAAAAAACACCATAGTGGATAAAATTTAGGCATTGGATATTGTAAGAGGGAAATGATCTCATGCAATGAGTCTAGGGGAAACCTAAGAGTAGGTTATAAAAACATGGAAGAACAAGAACTATGATCTTAGTAAAAATAGTTTTGGGTCATTTAGTAGGAGGAAGCCAAATGCATCCATGATAATTTTGGTTATTCTTATCAAATCCATAAAAACTAAGTGTTCTTTTGTTACAATTATTTGTGGAAAACACCCATTCCTTGATTAACCATAGTGAAGTGACATTGATGCTCAAACCTTCATTCAAAATAATTTTCCTCATTTGAACATCGTTAATCATGACACTAATGAATAGAGGTGGGTCATTAGCATGAAATATGATTTCATCATTGATCATATCATTTGTAGGAAACTATATAGAGAGCTCATTATTTAGTGGAGGGTCAGACCTAATTTTAATGGCATGCACTTTGGTAGGAGTTGGACCTTCATGAGGTTTCTTAGATGGTTCAGTTTCACTTGGCGATGGTGATTATTATATACATTTAAAAAACATTTCATAATAAATTTATTATGATAGGGTTATTTTATCATTAGTTTCATTAGAGGAATCTTGCAAGGTGTGGTGTTGAGTTCTTATAATAAATTCCATTGATATGATTTTTTATAAAAACCATAATGATATTTAGTTTATAATATGCATTTTATTTTATAGCTTAAATAGTATGAATAAGTTTATCACTAGAATATTGGTTGATGGGTTAATCATTAGAAGTGCATTTGTACTATTTTTAGTTGTATATTTTAGGCCCATGTCTTCTTCAAAAGGATTCTTAAGTTTGGTAAAAAGATATTCATGAATGAGATTACATTGCTAATTAACCTTTGTCATGTTATAATATTAATAATTGATGTAGTATTTATTATAGTTTTCATTGATTGTACCTAAAAAAATGTTTATAGGGGTAGTATTAGGATTAGAAGTTTGTAGAGGTTTGTTTTGAGACTTTTTATGCCAATATTAAGATTAGAATTGATTGGATTGGTTTGATTGATTTTATTGAGCTTTAGAGGTTTCAATATATTATTTGTAATCATATTTAATGATATCTTCCAGTTTGAAATTTTCACCTAGCATGAGATCATAAGTGAGTTTCTTGAGTTGATGAAATTTTTCATGAGAATGACTAACATTAGCATGCCACCAACAAAATCTATCAGTATTGTACCATGGTGGGAGAGGCTTAGATAGGTCAAAATTCATGGGTATAAAAGTGACATCCTTTGCTTGAGCTCTTAAAGACTCGGTGGGAGGGGAGAGTGGGGGGAGGATGAGATGGGTTTGAATTTAAATAAAAATATACTCCTGATTTTGATTGTTGGAAATGTTTACTTTGGGATGTGTTAGTGTTGATTTCATTAGTTGTTATTTGAAAATATTCCTTACTATATTTTTTGGAAGGTTAAAATTGGTTCATAAGGTAATCTTATCAATTAATTTGATCAAATGCTTATTCCAAAGTCTTAGGAGGGAAATAATTAGAATTATAATTAAGGATTTAAAGTGGTAATGAAGAGTTTCAAAAGGTTTTCCTCACTAATGCTATGATCATATTTATGTGCCAAAGACTTCCATCACTTGATAAAATAATGAGAAGATTCATGAGTTAATGTATTGGCATTAATGAATTTTCCAAGGATATTCTATTGAAGGTCATGATATTAGAATTATTTGACTAGAATGTTGACTAGATCTTTTAGTTTTCTAATTGAATAGGTTGGATGCTAATTTTACCATTATAACACTTCTCAAATTAAGGTTTTGGATAGAATCTTGGTACAACCCTAAGTGTTAGATTTGATCCACTCTTTGTAGAGGTTTCCAATTATCTAAGGTTTAAAATAGGATTATGCAATGAAATTAGTTAGATGATTCATAACAATAGAATAATATATCATAGAATTAAGAATAGAAGAAGTAGATCCATAATAATAATTGGTGAAAGATAAAAATACTTGAATATTATGACTGAGAGACTTTGAGGGGGAAACCTCCACAATAATGAAATAAGAATAGAATTTACAATATGATGATAAAGTAATAACCACTACCTCCTATATATACTGTACTTAGCCATGGTTATTCCATAGGCTAAACATAATAAGAATATAGAGAAATATAATAAGATAATATGAAGGTATGCAAGCCACAAGTTGACCACACATATCCATAGATGCACTATAAGTTAAGGGCATAACATGTCCCTCTATTTAGAATAATTTTGTCCTCAAATGTGAATCAAACTAAGATTTTGCTACAAGAACACTTAATCCTCTCATGTTGCATCTTTAGAATGTAGATTCTTCCATTTGATCAAATACTCCTTAATCGCCCTAGTTAATATTTACTTAGTGCACATGTGAAGGATCTCTTCAGGCTCTAGAATGACTCAACCTTCTACATCCAATTTAGGTAACTCAGTTTGAGTGGAAAATCTATGGCCAATTACCTTATTTAGGAAAGATACATGAAATATTAGATGTATACAAATGGACGGGGATAATTATAGCTTATAAGCCACATTACCAATTTTTTTTTTTAAATATGATAAGGGACACAATAATTAGGTGATAAATTGTTATCCTTTTTCTATTGTTTTAGATTTTTTTTTATATAGATGCAAACACATAAAGACCCAATCACCTATATCAAAATACCTCTCACTATGGTGTTGGTCTGCTTGTTATTTCATTATATTTTGTGACATTGCTAAATTCTCTCACAAATTAACTAGTACCTACTATTGATAGTGAATGTATTCCTCAATAGCTCGATCCTTGGGATGCACTATCAAGGTTGGAGTGATGGATGGGGGGTGATGCCCATACAATTCCATAAAGGGAGACATTTTGGAAGAAGTGTGAAAATAAGTGTTATACAACCATTCAAAAATTGGAAATTGTATGCAATAAAAAATGAATCATGTCTATGAATTAATCTTAGATTAGATAAGATAGATCATACTTACACTTATGATTGGGGATACACTTGTTAAGTGAGAGCATGACCAATATGGGGATTGGCTATACCCGAGGGGATCACTTTTATTACTTGTCATAACATATCATGCTAGGAAGGGTTCCAAAGTCTATAGTCTAACACAATCACAAAACAAACCTAATGGAGTCTTAAGGTTTAAAACATTCACTTATACTAATAAAAAGAAAGTAAAATCTAATCTAGTGCATACCAAAGCTTGTGGCACAAAGTGGGGGTTAGAATAAATAAAACAAACATGTATAGGGAAATTAAATTAAAGTAAGTATGAGTAGCACCCTAATAAATAAAATATGAAAGATGGTATTATTTGAGCTAGCACTTATGATACTACTATCTACTAAAAGAGAGGAGAACAAGTTAGAATATACTTACCTGAATGTGAACCCATCAAGACTCAATCTCTCCTTTGGCCAAAGGGGCTTTGCAAGAGGTTGTTATGGTTTGTAAGGATAACTAAGAAAGGCCAAAGCATCGAAGACTTATCCAAAAAACTAGATTCTCCAAATAAGAAACCTAAGCTAAGTCTCATCAAGTAGAATGGTGGAAGAGTAGATTATGAAGAAGCACGAGTGTATAGTAACTCTTTATTACACATGAATAATGATCAAAATGATATTGTATATATAGGAAAAACTTACCCTAAATTCTTCTAGGAATATTGGTTGTATAGGGTCGACTTAGTCGACCCAATGTGTTTTCAGGGATAATTTACCAAGTCTGAGCTAGGTTGACTAAAGGGTTAACAAGCTAAGAAAGTAAAGAATACCCCTAAATTGTACTGGGTCGCCCTAGTATAACCGATAGTATAAAAGGAGTTTAAGACAAGAAAATGAGGAATGAAAGAGGAAAAGACTAGAGGAATAATCAAGGGAAGATAATTAGCTTAGGGAATGATTTTGGGATCTGGTTGGATTGGTAATAATGTGACAAGAAGGGACAATAATCCTGTGAAGCACCAAATGTCTACCCACCCCTTTCCAAATGCACCCCTTAGGGCATGCATTTAGAGAGATTGAGTATTGATGGGTTTTTAAAAAATGTAAAGTGTTAGTATTTCATAAAATTTAAAAATATTATGTGTATATAATAACCAATGAAACCATTTGCTTGTTTATCAAAAACAAAACAATGAATATACCCTTCTAGCTATTTGTTGACTACCTCTATTTGTCTATCATATTGAGGATGATAAGAAAATTTATGATCCAACTAAGTACCCAAACATGTAAATAATTTAGTCCAAAAATTACTAGTAAATATGGGATCTTGGTCACTTACAATGATATTTCAAGTACCATGCAATTTTTGAACTGTATTGAGAAAACAAAAAACTATTATACTAGGAAAAAATATCTTTAATAAGGAATAAAAATGTGCATACTTGGTGAGTCAATCCAAAAATACCATGATAAAAATTTTACCCTCAGACCATGGTAAGCAAGTAATGAAATCCATGGAAACCTCCTCTCAATGCTGACTAAGGATGGATAAAGGATACAAAAGATTTGGGGTCTTAATGGTTTCACCTTTGCTTTATTGATGTACCATGCATTAAACCATATATTTATGGACATCCTCCTTGAGTCCGTACCAAAATAAATCTTGATTTATTCTACAATATGCATTCAAAAATCTAGAGCGACCTTCGAGTAGAGAGGCATGAAGTTCCTAAAGAATGTTATGTTTGAGGAGAGAATGCTTAAAGAGGTATAATATATTTTTATACCATAATTTGTTCCCCTTCCATGTAAATTTTTTAGATTAATCATAACCCTACTAAAGATTATAAATCAAATCCTTGGTAGCAATGTCATTCTCCCATTTTGATCTGGCTTCCTCTAGACAATTTGCTTGCCACATGGTCATGGTGCATAATAGTATCTAAATTGATTCATCCCATTAGAATAAGGCATATACCACCACATTCTATTTTCCTTTCTTATATACTATTTTAAAATCATAGCCTAACAAATTAATCACCCATTTTTATTGTTCTTCATATGACCATCATTATTCCAAAAAATCTTTGAGGCTATCATGATCAATCTTTACTTGAAATTGACGACCCTTCATGTAAGGTCTCCATTACTTGATTACATGTAGAATAGCCATCATCATTTTCTCATAGATTGGTTTGAGATTATTTTTTCCTTTAGTTGGAAACTATCAAATTCAAGTGGTCTATATTCTTACATGAGTACAACCCCCATGCCATATCCTGATACATCACACTCCATAACAAAAAGTTTTTGAAAAATTAGGAGTAGCCAAAACCAAAGTTGTGGACATAGCAATTTTCAACTATTCAAGTGTCTTGATAGATAAATCAATCCACTGGAAGGATTATTTATTAAATAAAGAGGTGAGTGGGGATGCAATGCTACCATATTTTTTAACAAACCTGTGATAGTAACAAGTTAACCCCAAAAATCTTTGAAGGTTTTTGACTATCTTGGGAACTTGCCCCTCCATCATCACTTGGTTTTTTTTAGGATCAAATTTCACTCCTTCATTCAAAATAAGATGACCCAAGTAATCCAACTCTTGGACACCAAAATCAAATTTGGAAGGTTTGATATAAAGCTGATGGTTTCATATTTAAAATTACCTATTTCACATGCTTCAAGTAGTATTTCAAATTTTTATTGTAGATAAGGATATCATAAAAAAACATCAATATAAATTTTCTCAAAAATGGCCAAAAAATAGTATTCATCAAACTTTGAAATGTAGATGGTGTATTTATGAGGCCAAAAGGCATGACCATAAATTTATAATGGCATTCATGAGTTATGAAAGTTGTTTTAGGTATGTCCTCATTACAGATTCAAATCTGATGATACCCAAATCAAAGGTATAACTTGGTAAAATAAACAACAATATGCAATTCATCTAGAAAATCATATAAAAAACTTATATTTGATGGTGTACTTGTTGAGTTCTCTATAGTTTGGACACATTCTCTAAGTTTTATCCTTCTTCCGTACCATGACCACAGGGGAGGAATATTCACTTTGACTATGTTAGATAATTCTTACTTCCAACATTTCCTGTAATATCTTTTAAATTTCACTCTTATGGGCATAAGGATACCTGTAGGGTTTGATGATGGGTGGTGTACTTCCTAGAATGATATTGATGGC
The DNA here is from genome assembly GCA_037957365.1 of Torreya grandis. NCBI lineage: Eukaryota > Viridiplantae > Streptophyta > Pinopsida > Cupressales > Taxaceae > Torreya > Torreya grandis. Next base: position 1,236,877 of record JARHVA010001489.1, on the reverse strand, counting down.
ATGATCATGAACAAGAATTGGAGGAAGTCCTTTTGGTATGTCACCAAAAATAATAGAATGGTCATCCAACACCCTTTGAAAATTAGGATATGTAGGCTCTTTGGTTGGTCAAACCTTGATGGAAAATAATTTTTCCATAACTCCCTCAACACATTTTTTGAGAATCTTCATCATCTGATAGGATCTAACCAGTTTTGGATATGTTTCCCATAATCCACATAGTTCAATGGTCCTAACTTATGAATGGAATCTTCTGAATATTTCTTAAAAATTCATCTTAATAGTTCCCAAAGTGGTGAGCCATTGCACTCCCAAAATAATGTTAGCTCCTCCTATGGGAATAGTATATATAGAGGAATTTAAAAATTAGTCTCTCATATCAAGATTTATGGCATGGCATTTAAAAAAAAAATTAAAGGTACCACCATTTACAATTATGACCTAAAATTCTAGAGTTGGGTAAATGTAAGAATTCAAACAAGTAGCAAACTTACTGTTGATGAAGTTATGTGTACTCCCAGAGTCAATTAACATAGTCACCTTTTGTTTCTTCAAGAAACCCACCACCTTAATAGTTTGAGAATGAATAATGCTTAAAATTACATGAAAATAAATAGTAGGTTGAGAATCTTTAGATTCATCATTAGGTTCTTCCAAACCTACCCCTGAATCCTCATCATTTTCTTCCTCATCCTTGTCACCTTCAATGTAATTTTTTTTTCAACACATTGATTTCCTTTGTTCCATTTATTATCGCAACCAAAATACAAACCTTGTGAACATTTTCATTCAATTTTTCAAGGTACCAATCTAGTAGGCTATGAAAATGATGGTGCTAGAAAGGTGTATTCACAAACATTAGTGAAAGGTCTTTACTTAATCAACTCTTTTTCTTCAGCCATGCATTCCCTTAGTATGGCTTCAGATACATTAATAGGGTGAAACATGTGAACCTCCAATTGGATTCTATTTTTGAGTCCATCTAAAAATAGGCTAGTTAGATTTTCCTCAGTGATATCTGGCACATGTAGGGAGATATTTTGAAATTGATGAATGTAATCCTTGACAGTCCTAGTTTGACACAAATTGGCTATTTGGTTGACGTAGTTTTTAGATACATTCTTATGATAGTGGAGTTACAACTCTGCAAAAAATATCAGCCATGAAATTGGGACACCCATCTTTTTTTTGAGCACACAACCAATGATATCAAATGAACTACTCAAGTTTCAGATGTAGAGAGCCCATGACCACCTTTTATGAACAAGGAGTCTGATGTAAATCAAATTAATTTTCATTTTGAGTAAGCCATGCGAGTGGATCATTATCATAAAACTTACATAGGTCCATTTTTGAAAAAAATGATTTCGTACTAGGATTGGTGTTGTGATTATTTAGAGGAGAAAAATTAAATTGGAGTGGTAGAGGGTTATTTTACAATAGATGAGATGAAAATTTGGCTAATTGCCTAGTTATTTGTTGTAATTGATACTGAAAGCCATTTAAGTCCTCTCTAAACCTAATGATGCCCCCTTTAATTACATCGAGATCATATTTCTACACCATGCCTTGCAACTATGACTTAAGTTGTTGAACTATCTCTAAAATACATGGATCTAAAGGTTTGGACTCCACGTCATCCTTGTGAGAATTTTTAGCATTTTCCCCTTTTCCGAATCCATGAGTATTAGGCCCAACCATGTGCAAACCTTAATAGGGTTAAAACCCCCCAAAAAAGTGTATCAGAAGATGATACCATTATGATTTCCTCACTAATATAAATCCAATGACTGCTAATGTGCATAAGGGTGAAAAATATTGGCTCAAAAAATTATACCGATAGAATATACATTTGTGATCATCTCATAAAGATGAATCTAATGACTGCTAATTTATACAAGGTATAAAAATTCTAGTATTTTTATTTATTTATTTATTGTCAAAAATCCATGAACAAAACTATGGTGATGAAATAATTCAATTCTTCTCAAATCACAAGTTATGTTTTTTGACCTTCTAGTGCTTAGGATGTAAGATCCAAAAAACTATGCCACATAAACTTTCCCAAATCGAAGCTATGATACCAGTTATAATGAAATTACTTTGATGATTCAAAATAATAATATATTATATCATAGAATTAAGAATATAATAAGCATATCCATAATGAAAATTGGTAAAAGAGTAGAATATTTGAAAATTATGACTAAGCCACTTTGAGTGGGAAACCTCCACAACAATGCAATAAGAACATAATATACAATATGGTGATAAAATACTAACCACTACCTCCTATAGATACTACTCTCAGCCATGGTTATTCTATATGCTGACCATATTAAAAACATATAAAAATGCATCAAAATAATATGAATGTATGTAAACCAAAAGTCGACCACACATATCCTTAGACACATTATAGGTTAAGGGCTATAAAATTAATATTCCCATCATATGTAATGGTTGGAGAGATACCTTCGATGTCCATGGAAATAATATAGGGAGTTAAAGACTCATTTTGGAGTGTTTAAAGTATTTTGTTAAAAATATGATAAAAAATAAGATTTAACTTGGAATTTGTAAGGGAAGGGGGGAAAGTGTTTGAATTAAGCTGATCTCAAATAAATTCTTGTAGTTAATTATCCATTTGAAAAAGTTGATATTTAATTTGGCCCATGTGATTTTTATTGGTAGCTTACATAAGGGATATTTGGTCTAGCACCATAGTAAGGACATATATACTATCTAATGAAGGATTTTAACTAGACTTGTTAAGAGGAGGATCACTAGAGTTATTATTAAGAGGGGAACATTATTGGATGTTCTAGCTATTAATGTTGAGTTATTTAGATTTATAAGGTTTCCATTATTAGGGGTATAATAGTCTTTGTATCAAGATACTTGATGTGCTTATTAGGATTTTATTAATTGATATATGAAGTGATTTAAACCATGTTGCATTAGATAGATTGAGATTAAGGACAATTTCACCATGAGGGATTACTCTCAAAGGTGGGAAAGGGAGGGATAAAGGATCTACCCATATAGAGTATAAAAGGGTTGAGGATCAATATAAAAACCCTAAGGGAACATCATTTTAAATGATGGAAAAAAAAGAAACCCTAAAAGGAGACATCATTAAGAGAGATTTAGCATGAAAAAAATGCTCAACAAACCAACAATGCTAAGAGGTTAAGAAAAATAAAATGTGAAAATGACCCTACACAACAGTGGGGTAAAATCCACATCTACTTCACAAAGATTTATACAGGGAAAAGATATACAATATAAATGTTCTCTAATATAGGTAACAATATAAGACCATACTAGATCCAACATACATATAATTATGCCATTCAAAAAAGTGGTATGGGGTAATTAGCAAGGGCTATGTACAATCAAGGTATCAAAGATATAATTAGTATATATATGCAAGGAACTAATGAATAAATACCGACCTATATCTATGATATAAAAGGAATAATATAAAGAGAGATAAATGCCATTAGGTAGTAACCAATAGGTATCTAATCTAAGTGGTTGTATCTCATCTAAGGGTTGTAACTAATAAATGTAAATAAAGTAATCAAAACAAACAAATATAATATATATTAACATGAATACACTAATATAAGCATATAAGATATTAATATAACACATGCACACACACACATATATATATACACTAAAGTAAACAAATAAAAAGCATAGGGATAAAAATAATTACCAAATATTGACTTGTCAACTCATCAATCTCCCCCTTGGATCAAGTGACACTTTGTGAGAGATGATGTAGGTGAGACTCAAGGATGAAAATAATAATACCTAATTATACTTAGTTGGGGTCTCCAAATATTAGGTGTACCTTAGCGTCTCATCTTATTTTCTTGAATCTTTAAAGACCTTATGCAAACTAACCTTCTACAAGTGTGATTTTAAACTTTTAGGGTTTTACATGTGTAATTTACCTATGTTTGGTTAAAGGGTTGAGATGTCTAAATCAGTTAAATAAATTTTAGTAATTAACCTACTAATTTTTTATGACTTTTATTTTTTTTAAAAATTTTTAATAATAGCAATAAATTGGGTTAAATAGAGACTTATCTTAAAAATGATTATCACAGATGATCTAGGTTCTAAAATTTGAGATCTGGACAATAATATATCATTAATGAGATTCTAATATTTATCTATTTACTGGATAGTAGCACCCAGTTTGGATAGTAGGACCATCCATGTGTAGTGTCCTCAATGTGGCACTATGTTCTCTTTGTGAGATTATTCCTATTTTCAAGGAGCACTTGCACCTATGTCTATATGTTCTATTCTTATGTGACCAAGACTTTTAACTCTGTATTATATTTGGAAAGCTTGATTTGATGTGTAAACCTAATCTCCTTATAAGTATGGCATTAGTAATAATTGAGTGTGTGTTAGTAGGATGGACTGGACATCCTAAATACCCCACTTGTAGAGATTTGCCTACATACCAATACTCTGAGGAATGATCATGTCTGATGTAGTTCTCCCACCTAGTGTCTGATGCATGTGCAATTAAATGCTAAAATGAGAGTGGCCTTGGATGCCTTTAATGTGTTTGAGATTTAAAATGCTTGAAAACTAGACTTAGGGATGTTGTAAATGGTAGTATGTAGAAATTAGGTTAAAATAGGGATAAGGTACCTTGATTTTGTACAACTTTATCTTTGGTTTGATTAGATTTTGCATCTATTTTCAATATCATGAATAGAGGTAGATTAAACTTGTATTTATAGGGTTCTATTGCTTATGCAAATAAGAAAATGAGCTTAGACTAACCTTAAGAGGGGCACACATTTGAAAAACTATCTTTTGGAAAGAGATGGGGCTAAGGATAGTAGCGCCCAATTGCGAAAACTAGCACCATGTGGTTGTAATGTCCCAAATGTGGCACTAATGTCCTTTTTGTATAATGCTAAGTAATTTGGATTAGGGTTTGAGATGATAGTTCTGGGATTGTGTTATGACTAGATGTAGATAACTATGGTTTACTGAATGACTAGAAATGTAAGTCTAATGCTCAAGGATAAGTTTATGGATATCCTAAAGATAGGTTAACTCAAGTGACACTCTTAGTATCCAATTACCACTTTTAGGTGATTACATTCCCCCCCACTATTCTAGTAATGTAGCAAAGTGAAATGACCAGTATAAAGGAAAAAGAAACATACTGACACTTACCTTTTAATTGAAGCCAATGAAGTTGAGTTTGAGTATGTGAATCTAGGTTTGTGTATGTGGAACATGATCCAAAGCAATATCCTGCAATGAAACATGCAAAAATAAATTTTTAATTAAGAGACAATCAAAAGCAAAAGACAATGTTGAAATGAAACAACTAAGTAAAGTTGAGTAAAGAGAGAGGAAATGAATGAATACACCTCATTGGGTACATGAACCAATGTATGAACCTGGTGATAACCTATGTGTATGTGTGTGAATGTGCATAGTGATCATATCATTGAGCAAATTGAACTGAGTTGATGTCTTACTCAATCCTCATATGGGTGGCTCAAGAACTCAATCTAGTTTTGACTCCATCATTGCCCATCCCTGATTGGTGGATCTTGATATCTATGAATAGCTTGGATAAGAATGTAAGTGTGTCAAACGCTCTCATGTATGTTGATCAAGAACTTAATTAGGCCATGACTCCATCATTTCCCCTTATGTGAAGTAGATGTATCTGTAACAATACTATATAAAGTGATGAAAGTATTTGAGTAATCTAACTATGTATTCAACTTTGTGGCTACTTGGGTATATTAGGCAACTCTGGGCCACTTAGGAGTGTCAAGCACTGTAGATGGAGTAAGGCATGAATATGGTGACAACCTAGAATGTGATAAAAAGTGTATACAACATAGAGAATGAAATGGAGTTTGCAATTTCATTGATCAACCTATTTGAAGTTGAGTATATAGAAACTATGTACTATACACATGCCCCCAATATGGTATATATGTATATTGAATCTAAATCAAGTATGTAATATTTGAATCTATGTAATTGAATTAAATGTATGAATGATCATTTTGAGCATGATATCCTTAAATATAAGAAATTGGTATGAATTTGAATTGAAATGACTGAATTTGAGCTAAATCTAAACATAACTACCGAACTTGTGATTGTATCTATGTAAATATATATTGTACATAATTTACTAATCTGAATGATCTAAGCTATCTTGAAGGTGGGGTTACTAGATAGTAGAGCTATGTATTGGATAGTAGTTCCTTGTGGTATTAGTGTCCTAATTTAGGTGCTAATGATTGCTTGGTTTTATCTTTATGTGGTCTAAACTAACTACCAAGTCTCTATTCTATTTTGTCTCTAACCTAAGTTTGATATCTAAAATTGAGTCTGTGTGCTGAAATGTATCCATGAAAAGCAACATAGAGGCCTAATATCTATGACAAACCGCTATAAATTCCCCCTCTTTTAAGGGTACTTGTGAAACCTATGTAAAAATTACCCTCTAAAGAAGTAGATCTAAAAAATTTGTTAGATGAAGCATGTGCACGATATTCCAATATAATTTAAAACATAACATCAAAATGTAAATTTATCTAATTATAAGTAGAAAATGTAAGATGTATGTTATAATCTATCATTACACAAGGGTGTGAAGATAGATGTAAGCAATGTATAACAATAGTAAATTTGACTAACTACCTAGGGGGATGGGGCATGATGTCCATCAAGGCTTCCAAGTAGGAAGGGTAGATCTTAGTTGCTTAATATCTCTAGTTCATAGTTTCTTGATGGGCATGATGTCCATCAAATACTCCTTAATCACTCTAGTTCATAGTTGTTAGTGCATGTGTGAAGGATCTCTTCAAGCTTTAGAATGACTTGGATTTATACATCCAATTTAGGTAACTCAATCTAAGTGGAAACTCTATGGCCAATTACCTTATTTAGGAAAGATACATGGAATACTATATGTATACAAGTGGATGGGGGCAATTCCAGCTTGTAAGCCACATTACCATTTTTTTACAAAATCTAATAAGGGCCATAATACTTAGGTGACAATTTATTATGTTTTTTCTATTACTTTAGATATATTTTCTTATATGGATGCAAACACATAAAGACCCAATCTCCTATGTCAAAATATCACTCACTATGGTGTTGATCTGTTTGCTCCTTCATTCTATTTTGTGCCATTGCTAAATTCTCTCACAAACTAACTAGTACCTACTATTGATGGTGAATGTATTCCTCAATAGCTTGAACCTTGGGATGCAATATCAAGGCTAAAGTGATGGATGGGGGATAATACCCATATAATTCCATAAAGGGAGACATTTTGGAAGAAGTGTGAAAAGAAGCGTTATACAACCATTCGACAAGTGACAACTATATGCAATCAAAAATGCATCATGTCTATGAATTAATCCTAGAATGGATAAGATAAATCATACCTACACTTCTGATTGGGAATACACTTGTTAAGTAGGAACATGACCAATATCAAGATTTTCTAGACTTGATTAGGGGGTCAATTGTATCACTTGTCACAACATATCATGTTAAGAAGGGTTCTAAAGCCTATAGTCTAACACAATCTTAGAACAACCCTAATAGAGTCCTAAGGTTTAAATCATTCACTTATACTAATAACAAGAAAGTAAAATCTAATCTTGCGCACACCAAAGCTTGTGGCACAAAGTGGGGGTTAGAAGCAGTAAAAAAACATGTACAGGAATTCCAATCAAAGTAAGTATGAGTAACACCTTAATACATAAAATATTAAAGATAGTATTATTTGAGCCAACACTTATGCTACTTTTATCTACTAAAAAAGAGGAGAATAAAGTTAAAATATACTTACCTGAATGTGAAACTCTCGAGACTCAATCTCTCCCTTAGAAAAAAGGGCTTTGCAAGAGGTTTTTATGGTTTGTAAGGATAACTAAGAAAGGCCAAAGCATAGAAGACTTATCCACAATACTAGATTCTCCAAATAAGAAAACTAAGTTAAGTCTCCTCAAGTAGAATGGTAGAAGAGCAGATTATGAATAAGTGTGAATGAATAATAACTCTTGATTACACATATGAATAATGATCAAAATGATCTTGTATATATAGGTGGATCTTACCCTAAATCCTTTTGAGAACGTCGACTATACAGGGTCAACTCAGTCAACCAAATGTGTTTTCAAGGATAATTTACCAACTTTGAGCTAGGTCACCCAAAGGGATAACAAGCTAAGAAAGTAAAGAATACCCCTAAACTATACTGGGTCAACCCAGTCGATCTAGTACAATTGACAGTCCAAAAAGACTTTAAGATAAGAAAAGGAGGAATGAAATAGGAAAAGACTAGAGGAATACTCAAGGGAGGAAAAGTAGCTTAGGGAATGGTTTTAAGATCTAGTTGAATTAGTAATAATGTGGCAAGAAGGGACAAAAATCTTGCAAAGCACCAAAGGTCTACCCACCCCTTTCTTGATGCCCTCTTTAGGGTAAGAGAGATTGAGTCTCGACGGGTTCCTACAAGATGTAAAGCATCAATATTTAATAAAAGTTAAAAATATTATGTGTATACATATGCCCCACTTGAAGATCATCATGTGTCACTAAGGTATAACAGGGGATGGTGCTTCGAGAAAGAACATAAGGACACACACACCATTGATGCTAAAAAAATTATAGTATTTTAAAAGTATAAAATAACTAAAAATAATTGATTGAAAGGAAAAATAATTTAAAAAGTAAATAACTAAAAAGTAAATGTAATGTTTACGTTAATCTACCTTTATCATGGGATGGTTTTCTACTATGTTGTTAGTTTTGATTGTGGAGGTTGCAGAGACTACTTTCGACAAAACCAAGTATACAAAAATAAACAAATGCAAGAAAAGCCAAAATAACTGGTGCTATGAGGATGGGATGTACTTGTAAAATTTGGAAAGCTGGGGTGATAGGTGCTATGTTATACTAAATGACTAAGTCAAAAAACAAGAGTAAATTGGGTAACCAAAAATCCAAGGCTACTAAAGAGTGAAATTCTCAAACAGGCTATCCTTAAGTAAGAAAGGCAAACTCACCAAATCAAACCAAGGATACATGTCAAATAAGATGGTAAAACAACTAAATGAATAAAATACTAAACAAAATTGTAAAACAACATTGATGAGTGAACAATAACAATCCACATCTCAATCATCAATGGAAAAAGGTACATAAAAGGGAAAACAACATTTTCAAGTGAGAAGTAACAAGCTAGCCACACTCAACAATGGAAAAAGGGTATGAACTCAAGTGTTCATAATAGTAAGACAATAAAAAATGACTAATGGTGAAAGAAAATTAAAATAAGTCTAGAAATGTAAAATTATGGTGTAAAGAAATAAGAATCCATAGTTGCTCAAACATGTTGTTTCACTCTAAGGATAGATAAAACTAAAACAAAGTAATGCTAGCATGTTTTTAAGAGGTGAAGAAGGAGGAATTAAATAAGAAGGGATAATAGATTTAGAATCACAATTTGTCCATCAAGGGGGGAAATTGAAATGGGTGGAGGGGAGAATGAAAGAAAAATCAAGGTAGAATAACTCTTTATCAAAGTCAAGACACTTAAATTAGGTTTTTCAAAACAAGAGGACTTTCAACCTTAAGGACTATGAATAAATTATCTTAGTGACACAAGTCTTAGGTCAAAAAATGGAGTATATAGATCATCCCATGAAGGCTATATGTATGAAAAGTAAAATAGACCTACCTCCCCATGATGTCTTCCCCTTTCTTTAGGACCCCTTATGGAGCCATCAGTCTACTGCAAAGATTGGGAAATTATGTGAGAAAGTAGGTAACACCATAATATATATTTTTTATTCTTTTCTAATCTACTGGCCTACCATAACCCAAAGTACCTCAGCTTTACCATGGGGCTAACTATGGAGTTTGAGCTTCAACTAGAAGGAGTTGTGCTTTGAATCATGTCTTTTAGTGTAAATTTTACTTTTAAAATTTTTATGTTGCCTTTTAGATATCATTGCCTTTTGTTTAAATGATTTGGATTTTAACTTTCTTGGCGGATTTTTTTATTCCTCCTCCATACGGATTTGGAAAACCAAACATGGGTGCTAAAGATGACTTTCATTTGAATACTTGGGACAAGGTTGTTAAGAGAAAGGACTTTAAAGAGCATGGGGTCTAAGAGTCTCATAAATCTAGGTGAAATAAAAGTTCCATCTTGACTTCAACCTTGTTTTATCCAATGTGGAGTGAAAGGAAGGGGAAATCAAGAGGAATGACACATGGAAAAATTTAAATTAATTCAAATCACAAAAAATGTGTCAAAGGGAAAAAAGGGATACAATGATAGTAAATGTGTGATTCCTTATCATAAGAAAGAGGGAAATGGAGGAAAAAATGCTAAAATAGATTATTGTGCAAATTTCATCTAGCAAAAGAACTAAAAGCTAAAGTTTGAGAATAAGGATCAAGAACATAAAAAGGTAGTAATTTTATGAAGATGGTCGGGTCCTATCCATGATCTTACAAAGCAATGCATAAAAGAGAGACTCACGAGGGTGCCAATAAGTAAGAGAGAAGGCAAAGTGATGTAAGCAAAGAAATAGTGGTATTTTGTGAGGGATGCCTTGTCCTATCCATGGTCTTATAAAGAAATTCACAAAAGAAAAACCCAAAGGATGCCAAAATAACATTGACAAGAAACAACAATGAAAGAAAAATAGATAAAAGATGGTGATTTTTTGAGGAATGTCGGGTCCTATCCATGTTATTACAAAGCAAATCAAAAAAAGAAAAACCTAAGAGGTGCAAAAGAAAGGGAAAATGCAAGAAAATAAGGAAGAATATGATACATCAAGAAATCAATAGACCAAAAGAGAGGGCTAAATGTTTATGAAATGAAGGAAACTATTGTAGAGGGAGAGACCCATACTTAAGTAACCTAAAAAAAATGTTAGATAGATATAGATGGAAAACATGATAAGAAGTAAATGTTTAGGCAAAGTAATTTTTAAGGAATTGAGCATTGGTGGGCTCTTTGAAAACATGGCCTTCATTGGTATAATCTAATTATGGGCCCAAGAATGTCTTTAACTAAATATGGGCCCAACCATTTTTTGGCATATTTACCTTCTTTATCATGGGTGTAATCTAATTTAAGGATAAGATCACCAACATTAAAAGTACGGACTTTAAAATATTTTTTATGTTGTCGGGCGATATGAGCCTTGTATTGGTGGTTATGTTACAAGACATAAAGACAATGTTCATCAAGAAGATCAAGGGCATGAAGGTGTGATTCACATAATTATTCATCAAGAATAATACCATGAAGAGATATATGAAAAGAGCAAATCTCAACTTCTAAAGCAAGAACTGACTTAGAACCATAGGCTAGAGAAAATAGAGTTGCCTTAGTGGAAGTGCATATGCTAGTTTGATAGGCCCAAAGTATAGGGTAAAGATGAATATGCCAATCTATGCAGGTTTCATGAATTATCTTTTGGAGAGTTTTATTGAGGATTTTATTAGTGGCCTCAACTTAACTATTACATTATGGGTGATAAGGCATGGAAAACTTGTGATTGATCTTGAATTTGTTACAAATTTGTTTAACATGTTTATTTTTGAAATTACTACCATTAAAAAAAATAATGGTATGGGGAATGCCAAAGAAAATAATAATTTAGTTAAGAATAAATTTAGAAATGGTAGGACTAGTGACAATAATGAGGGGCATGGATTCTACCCACTTGGTAAAATATTTAGTAGTAGTGATGATGAAGACATGCCCATTTTGGGAGCAAAAACATTTACTAATGAGATCAAATCCCCATGTGGTAAATGGCCAAGGAGACTTTATAGTTTTAAGCTTAGAAAGAGGCAAATGGATAAGATCATCATGAAGCTAAAAAGGAGTACACTTTTTAGCATATTCAATTGTATATTTTTCAAACCACTGTAAATACCCCCATGTGCTTGTTCAATAAGAGGAGGGACCTCATCTTGCATAACACAATGGAGTAGGGTACCTTCAACATTGTGATAGTAAAGGATGTTGTGTCAAAATACATACTTAAAAGCTTGTTTATGAATGTTTGTCTTTTCACAAGAATCTAAGTTAGGACGATAAGTTTGGTGTTCTAATAATTGAATGATGTCTTTATACCAAGGGATTTGTCTAATGGTAACATGCTTAATATGATAGATAAGTGAATCTGATGGTTGAGTTGAAGATATAGATTTTCTTATTTGTATAAGAAAATAAGGATCAAAAAGAACTTTATGTGGATGAAATAGAGAAGTTGAAGAGGCAAGAGAATCAGAAATGGAATTTTGATCTGTAGGAAGAGGATCAATAATGAAAGAGAGAAAATCCTTAGCAAGAGTGGTTACAATTTATGATAGGTAATAAATTTCTCACTTTTACATTGATAGTCACCATTAACTTGATGGAAAATAAGTTGAGAATCACCTAAATTATGAAGGTATTGAATGTATAAATAAAGAATAGTTCGCATGCCTAAGATAAGGGATTTGTACTCGACCTTATTATTGGTGACATTAAAGGTGAAAAAAAAAAAGCTAAAGGAATGATACTACTGAGAGGACTAGTGAGAATGCAACTTACCCCAACTCCTTGAAGGATTTTAGCACCATCAAAGTGGAGGGTCTAAGTATCCTCATGCAAGTTAACATTAATTTTAGGGAACTCCTTGATAACTACCTTTGGTTTAGTAGTACTAGAGGGAGTGGAAGATTCTTCAAGATTATTTGCTTCAAGATCAGTGGTAAAGCTATGAAAGTAATCTTTAAGAGAGATAGCTTGATTAAAACCTTCAATATAAAGAATATTGTCATTTGGAAGGTCATCTTAAAGGGAAGAAGTGGTTGGAATGGGAGATGTAGTAAGTTGGTCAGCTATGAATTTCCCTTTAATAACTTTTTGATTGATGATGAAAAGATCAAATTTCATAAGGAGGACCATCCATTTGCTAATTCTATGTCTAAGAAGAAAGGATTTAGAGAATAAATGATGAAAGGGCTTGAAATGAACAATGACATAAGTAGTTTGGTAAATCATATAATGATGAAGCTTTTTAGCCACAAAATAGATGGTGAGGCAATCACACTCAATTTTGGTATAATATGTTTCATAATCAATGAGGCCTTGGCTAATGTAGTAGATAACATACTCTCTTCTCGTATCATCTTGTTGGGAAAGTATTACCCCAACTGAAATAGGTGTGGAAGAAGTATATAAAATCAAAGGTTTATCATTGGAAGGAGGACAAAGTGTAGGTGGATGAAGCAATGACTCTTTCATGTTATCAAAGGATTTTTGACATGGATCCATCCATTCTGAAGTAATACTTTTCTTGAAAATGGAATTGATGGAGTGAATTTGATATGCCATTTCAGGTATGAATCATCTAATTACCCCAAGTTTGCATAAATAAGTATGAATGTCAGGAATAGAATGAGGAATAGGCATATTGATGATAGCACTAATTTTGGTAGGATCAATGTCAATGCCATGGAGAGAGCCTAAGAATCCTAATAATTTCCTAGATGTGACTCCAAAGACACATTTATAAGGATTAAGTCTAACTTTATATTTAAGGATATGATCAAAGGTGATAGCAAGATAGGAAAGATGATTCTTACGATTCTTGGATTTAGAAATAAGATCATCCACATAGGTTTCAAATTTTTTGAGAATGAGATCATGAAAGATGTGAGTCATTGCATGTTGATAAGTGGCTACAACATTTTTGAGATTGAAGGGAATTTTGACATAATAATAGGTGCCCCATTCTATGGTAAAAGTAGTCTTATGTTGGTCCTTAGGAGCGATATAAATTTGATGGTATCTCGAGAAACCATCCATAAGAGATAACATTTCATAACTAGTCATAGAATCGATGATGGCATATATTGAAGGTAAGGGGAAGTTATCTTAAGGACAATCAAATTTTAGATTATGGAAATCAATACGAATGTGAATAACCATAGTGAATTTCATTCAAATGGGAATAATGTTGGACACCCATTTAGAATAATCCATTGGTTTGATAAATTTAGCATCAAGTAATTTGATGATTTCCTTATGATATAAGGTTGAAAATTTAGGCAAAAATTTTCTTTGCTTTTGATGCATAGGCTTGCCATCAGGATTAGTAATGATGTTATGAACCATAATGCTAGGGTCAATGCCAGGCATGTTTTTATAAGACCAAGTGAAAGCTTCATGATATTTGTTAAAGAATAAGCTAGAATTATCATATTCATTAGGTAAAATCTCTCAAAAAACTATAATCAGTCAAGGATAAGATGGGGTACCATATTTGATGCAAGTGGTTTCTTTGATAAGCATGGCATTACCATCTTGAAAGCGATATGGTGCATTAGGTAAGGCTAAAATTGAATTTTTTGTAAGATCAATGCTAGTAACAAAGTTGTTGAAGCAAGGAATTTTAGTTTTGAAATTACCAAGCTTATGATACTACCAAGGAATTTGAGGTTCTCGAGCATGAAGTAATTCAAAAATAGCTTCATCGCTAGGCAAGGTAAGAAGAGGACTGTAGTATTTGACATTTACTTCAATATCTAAAATTTGATTACCATGGTTATTATTCTCAGAATGAATTTGATGAACATCAATTACCTTGGCATCTAGTATAATTTTAGGAGAAAATGAAGTAGATGGAATAGAAGAGATGGGCATATCGATGGATTAAATGATGGGAGAAGGATTAGATCCAAAGGTGTAGGAGATTTTGGAGGTTTAGAAGGTATAATTTATTCTACCACCCAAAGAGTATCAATAAGAGGAGGATTGATAGGAGGCACATGACCCTTAATATCTAAGGTACGATCCATAGAAATGGTATGCATATACTAATTAAAATCATGGATTTTGGCTAAAGTTTTCTAGTAATGCTGGACATCCAAATCTCTAGATTGAGCTTGGTCCATGATATAGTTATCATCATATGATGGAGAAATCATACAATATTGAGGATCAAGTGGATTTTCAAAAGGTGAAATACCAATATTTATAAATGTATAAGAAGACATGATGAGAAGATCTTGAAATAATTTAGCCACTCTAAAATCATTATAAGTGAAGGCATCTTCTAGTAAAGAAGGTGTTTCTCTTAATTTTTGCTCATTTCTTAATTTAGGAAGAAGATAAAAAACTAATAATAAGGGTGTGTTATAATAACTTACTTGTTATGAAGGTGTGATCTAGATGAGTGAGGAGATCTCCTTTTTATCTTGGAAATATTACCTGTAGATAATAAAACACTAAAAAAAGGGTTGTTAGCAAGATAATTGGGTAGACTGCCTAGTGTGAGCTAGATCCAAGAAGCATGATCTTGCTAGGAGGCTATCAATCCACTCTTTGATAATAATTAAATTGAAAAAGATAAAAGTAAGATACTTGAATCAAATTAAAAAAATACTAAAATGAAATACAAGAAGAAAGTGAATGCTGGATAGAGAAAATAACTAAATATAGCAATAACAAGTCAATACTAGTGATAAAATAAATCAAGTCAGGTTCATAAAATTAGGTAGGGGTCTATGGATAGGCAAGGACATAGAAAGTCAAATTTGGTTGGGGGTTAGAAATAACTTGCTATTATTTCATGCCATAGTGATCGTCGGTGGTTGGGATAATCATTGGTGGTTGGGTAATCATCGATGATTGGAGGTAACTATCAGTAGTTGTGCTAATTATCAATGATTGCCTATGGAATTTTGAAGGTGTTCAAAAAGAGTTGCAAAATACGTTATTACTTAGATAAGGGTCTATTTAAGGGTCTAGTCAAAAATGAGAGGTTGGAAGATAGGTGCAAAAAGGTCTGATGGGGAAGAGAGGTCAAAAACTAAAATAGAAGTATAAATATAACTGTTGCTTATTAAATGGTTGATGGCTGGAGAAATTTTGGTAGAGTAATGATACTTTACCTCGAGAGTAATTTCAATAGAGGTTCATATATCTATTGCTATTACTAAATTTATGGAAGAAGACTAGTTGATTGGAAGCCTGAAAACTTATGAGCTAGAATGCTTATGATCATCCTTTACACCTCCTCCTCCCTTATTTTTATAGGCAAAGAGAGATGGAGGATAGAAGGTTCCCTGGGAGGTTGGCTTGATAATTTTGATGTTTGGGAGTTTTTTAGCAATGTGAAAGGTGGGATATATTTAATTATGACATGTTATTACATAACTAGTATTTATGTAAGAATGAGGAAGACCTGACCATAGATAGTCAAGCTAATCATCGACAATCAAGCTGATCGTCAACAATCGAGTGTTTAAAGGAAAAGAGTTCAAGGTGGGTTAAAAGGGTTGGGTTAAGGTCAAGTTAGTAATTTGGTGAGTTTATTTATCTTATTAGCTAACTAGACTCAAGGTTAAATAGGTTGATTAATGGGTTGAGAAGGTTTAGCTGGTCCCTAAGGTATCCCAAGGCATTTCAACATCTAGTATAGTTTTCTAGTGTTTACATTTTACCATTTTTTATTATATGAATTTTAATGAATAAGATATAAAACAAAAATGGATTGCTTGGTCAAAGGTTTGGTTAACTTGAGTATGAGAGGAGGTGTTCCCCCTCAAATTGGTAGTTGATGAGGTAAAACCAAAATCAATTCAGGGTTTTATAAATGGTGTATGGTGAGCCATGAGGTTGGTGATAAAAGGGTGGTTAGGAATTTTAAGTGCAAATAAGTGCTTAAAATGTGATATTTAAAATCACACATAGACTAAGTTTTCCATAATTAGTAAAAATAAAATTAGTTCTAGAAGGACTGGTGATGGGATAACTGGGACACAACATTAGGCATAGTTGATCAGGTTATTCCTATCAAGTCTTCTAGATAGGGTCAATGTTATCATAGGTCCCTAAGGTAGGAATTAATCCCTTGAAAAACACAAAAGGTTTGGTTGTGCATGAGGTGGTGCAAATTCAAATGTTCAACATGGTAAGGTTAGTCAGTGCAGTCAAAAATACCAAGCAAGGTCATCACAAAATATGTGATAGTTCAGACCAAAAATGGCCAATGTCAAGGTGGGCATGGTTGGTTGGATGGTTGGAGAGGGGTTATCTCCAAAATTTTAGGTTTTGGTTTTAGGGAGAAGGTAATCTTTTGAAATTTGGCACCTAGATGTGGGTACCTAATTTTTTTTAAATGTGATACTTAGGTAATCTCCACATTGTAGGGCTAGATTATGATTTTATAGGGTTAGGTTACCACCATTATAGGTGAGAAAGACCATTATAGGTGAGAAAGACCAAGCCTAGACCTCACTAGACTTGGTAACCCAGGAGAGGGACACCTTGAGATAGAGGGTAGGAGTAATGGAAGCACCAACAAGACCACTAGGTACCATCCCTATGGCATGATACTTGGCCATAATGGAAGAGTTGAGGTATTACAAGGCTATAGTGATAGTATAGTGTCCTCAGTAGCCCTGATGGGGTGAGTATAGAGCTAGTTTAGTAGGTGGGGTAGTTGTGGTGACTCTAGGTCAGTAGG
Organism: Torreya grandis; assembly: GCA_037957365.1. Taxonomy (NCBI): domain Eukaryota; kingdom Viridiplantae; phylum Streptophyta; class Pinopsida; order Cupressales; family Taxaceae; genus Torreya; species Torreya grandis. The sequence goes on along the minus strand of JARHVA010001489.1, from coordinate 1,219,292 downwards.
CCACATCAATGAGTGGATAGGTAGGCATCCTAAAAGGACCAACACTAGATGGCAGTGATAGTGCAGGTGTAGGAGGGGCTAGTGGGAGTGGTGACCCAGGGGTATGATATGATGTGATAGGTGTATAGATATAGATGTGTATGATTTTGATATCAGCCTATATGTTGATGTAGTGAGATGTATATACTTTGAGAGAAAGAGATATAAATTATTACATGTATTATTTATTTTGATGACATGATGTATATGATGTATATGATGTTCATGATGATATATAGATGTGGTATATGGTTCATTTCTTTAGATATTTTGATGTTTTATGCTTTATGCTTATGAGATGTGGACTCAGTAGCTTAGGCATGTGATGATTATGGATGATGTTTTGTTTTGTTTATGAATATGATGTTTATGATTATGGATGGTTTGATTATGGTTATTGATGTGATTTATTTTGTTGATTATATATGTGATGTTTGTTTATGGTTATGATGTTGATGAAAACACATGGAGTATGTTAGATAACAAACTAGTTGTGAAAAAAGAGATAAGAATCATGAGAGATATGTCTACATGAACTAGTGATAAGAAGGTAAAGAAAAAGCATGATGAGTTTTCATTGGTAAGGAAAAAATAAAAATTTAAGTTAGATTAGACTAGGGAACATAAGCCTTTTGAATGCTTCACATTAACATGATTTGGTTGATAAAAAGGTGCCTTGATCACATTGTGTCAAGTAAGCTCATAATCCCTTGATTTGTAAATGTTATAAAGGGGAGGTAGGTGGTAGGTGAAGTTTAAATAGGTGATAGGTAAGGCAACCTTAGGTGGATTATTTTTCCCATTCTATAGGTGACTTGAGAACCATATTAGACAAGTCCATGTCTTTATGCAAGGTGTAGATTGATTGATGCAGTAATCTACTAATGAAAATTGATTGTAGCTTTCTTGGGATAGATTATTCTAATTTTGATATAGGGTCTTTTGTTGCTTTTGTTTTGATAGGTTTGTGAAGCTGATCAATGTGGGAGGCTTCAAATGATTGATTTTGACCCATTTGACTTATCTATCCTTCAAGGGAGTGGTCTAAGTTTGGGTTTATTTATTTGGTAGCTTTCTTCAAAGAAGCAGTTTATATTTTTAAGCAATTTAGATTTTAGGGAGTTATCCTTCAAGGGAGAAGTTTATAATGCTAGAAATATGTGACCTAAGTAATATTTTGGTATCCTAAATTTTTTTCGATGCTAGGTTAAACATGGAAAAGTCTATATAGGCTTAGAGGTTTACCTTTATGAGGGGAAAAATTTAGCACAAAAGGTTAATACTAGGTGAAAGGGGTGGCTTTGAGATACTATGACCATGGGATTCTATCTTATTAGAGATGAAAATTATCCATGAGAACCATGCTATGGGTAGAACTGTGGTACCCATATTTAGGATTAGGCTTGGACTATGATGGTTAACCACATGGTTTTATGTTGTAATCAATTATCCTCAAAGGTATAAGAGGAAGGTGTGAGAGTGAAAATATCATATATCAATGGATGAGCTTAATTTAGACAAGAAGATGAGTTTGATCCCCTTTTAACATAAGAAAGGACATAGATGCAAAGTATTGAGAGGCTTAGGTTTTGGTTTTCCTTTGAGAGAGGATAAATGGTAAGCTTCTAATCCATACTTGTGGGTTTTGTTGTAGGGTCTAAGCCAATTGAAATCAAACTTACCTTTCTCACTTTTCTCCATATTGGTTACATGTTGGTTTTCCTTTAGGATGAGGTCTTTGATATTGAATTCTCATTCTTTCAAGTGATTATTATAAGTGTGCTTGATTCATTCTTGGTAGACATAAAGATGGTTAAACACTACCAGGTGATGCTCACCAAGTAGTTTAATTTATGCTAGACATCCTTGATGATAGTCACTCTAAAAAATGATGTCTTTCAAGGATATTCAAAGAGAAAGAATCTAGGCTTCGAGAGGGAAGACTACCTCTACTCTAAAGACTAGAGAGAAAGGGGTAACACCCATAGAAGTTTGAATGCTAGTGCAATAGGCCCATAAAGTGAAAGGGATGTACAAGTTCCAATCTTGACCTAAAGCACTAACTACTTTGATTAACATTTTACTAATGGTTTTGTTAAAGGCTTTTGCCTATCCATTTGCTTGTGGATAGTAAGGCGAGGAAAATCTTAACTTGTAAATGCATCACAAAGACCTTGGACTTACTTGTTCTTGAAATATTTTCCATTATTAGTGATGATCTTATGGGGAACATTGAAATGGTAGATGATATGATGGTTGATGACTTGCTCCAGCATTATTTAGACCAAATGGCATGACCCTATAGCAAAAGGTTCCCCAAGGGGTGATGAAAGTAGTTTTATACTGATCCTTGGGGGCAATCAAGATTTTATTATATCCTAAGAAACCATCCATGAGAGATAACATCTCATGGCTAGCTGTAATATTGACAAGTTGGTTGATGTTAGGCAAAGAGAAGTCATCCTTTAGAAAGATGAGGTTGAGGTCATGTAAGTTAATACAAAGGTGAATTCCCCCTATGGGTTTGATAATGGGAATGATGTTAAAAACCCATTAAGGATAATTAATGGGTTGGATGAAGTAGATAAACAAAAGATGATAAAGCTCTTCTTTGACTAGAAGGGTGATGGGAGGGTGCATCTTACGAAGCTTTTTTTGAACAAGCTTAGTGTTAATATGGGTGACAATGTTGTAGAGGGATATGTGAGTGTCAATTCTAGGCATATATTGATAATACCAAGTAAATGCTATACTTCAATCATGAAGGAAATAAGGGCAATCTTGTTGCTCTATGAAATTTAAGGATTGACCAATTTAGATAATATGAGGGTTATCTTCAGTAACTAATTTAATATTGATATTGGATTCATTTAACATGGTTTAGTTCTCAAGAGGAAGGGATTTTTGGATAGAATAATATCTTGCATTGAGGTAGGTGAGAATGGAATCATCATCCTATTGTTGGATGGTGTTGATGGTAGGAGAATCATTTTCTACCATTTTAGGATGAATCATAGGAAGGATTTTAGTTTGATCACCTTTTTTATAGGTCAGGGGGCCTAAACTAATAATATTGACTAAAAAAAAGTTAGGAGGAATGATGTAGATATCCTAAGACTTTTAAGGATACTAGATTGGTGAGGATGGGATGTTTTCCTCAATTGTGTTGATGGGTTTTGGTGAATCAATGGGTTGTTTTGGTGGTATGAACCCAAAGCCAAATAACTCATGAGGTTTTTTGGTTATGATAGAAGGTAACTCATGAGGTCCATGCTCATAATGACCTAGGCCAAATCCCTTCTAGGCATACCTATGAAGGTATAATTTTGCAAATTTTAGTTTGTCAAGATAGGAGAAGTCATAGGTAAATGGTCGAGAGGTAGAGGTGTTGGTGGAAACAAGAAGTGGATAATCAAATACCCCATATATTAAGTTGGTTTGATGGTTGGGAGGCCCAACAAGGATGATGGTTCTAATGTTGGGGTCATAACTAGGATCATGGTTGAGATTCCCATACTCTTGAAGAGTAGGGAAAGCATCCAAGGCTAAAAGATGATACTTCCCCAGTGAGAGATGTTGGAACATGGGTTCTAAGGAATCCTCTATGGGGATCTAAGAAGAGGAAAATAGACAATATTATTAAAGCTTCATTGATGGTAGGGGTGGAATTTTCATTGGTTGGTGGTTAGGTGGATGAGGGAGGAAAAAGAATGCCATTGGGTCGATATGTCATGTTGTAAGATGCAAAAGGACTAGGGTCAACGTTTATGGTAACAACTTGACCTTTGTGTTTGAACTTGACATATCGATGTAAGGTGGATGGGATATAACTCATGACACAAATCCAAGGGCATCTAATTAAGATGTTATATTGAAAATTGACTTATAAAACATAAAAGTGTTATGTAATTATGCAAGGTCCCAAGTAGATGTGGAGGAAAACTATCCCCAAGGTAGTGGCCATAGTATCATTGAAAGAGTGGAGGACCACTACAATTTCTAACATGATATTCTTAGGCAGTTAAAATTGGCCATAAGAAGTTTAAATTGGTCATAATCATGATATTCTTAGGCTAGGTGTAGGAATTATTCCTAGATTTTTGATGGGTTTGGTTAGAGAGGTGTAAGGTGATTTGATAATTTTAGATGGAGGTGGTTTGGGTGGTTCTCCTATGGTTTTAGAGGGAGAATCATTTGAGGATGGGGTTGAGGTAATGATAGGTTTTATGGTGGATACAAGTGAGGTTGAAGGTTCATGTTTGTTTTGGTAAGGGAGCCCAAGACTGTACCAAAAGGTGGATTTATCTAGATTGGGTTGAGAGGTGAACTCTAAACTTTGGACCAATTTAGAAAAAGGCTTAAAAATGGGTTTGATTCCTTGGTCATTGGTTTCAAAGGTTAAGCCCATGGGTTGAGTTGAGGGAATGGTTTATTCACCTATGTTCTTGATAGAAGGTTCTAAGGTTTGGGAGGATGTTTCTTCCATGGAATGTGTAGACAAGGTAATATATTCTTTTAGGATGGTTCCTAAAGAGATAATGGGTGGTTCTATGAGAGGGGAGGAAGGTGTGATATCCTTAATTAAGTGAAGGAATGGAAATGGTTATTTCCTTTGTTTGGGTGTTCAAAGGAATGGTAGGTAACTTCACCACTTCAATAGGTGGAGTGGAAGAAGAGGTATTTGAAGTAATGGCTGCCTCCTTTGGTATTTCCATCAAAGGAGAGATGGATAGGTCCATGGTCTCATCAAGTAAAGAAAAATGGGTGGTTGTTTCCTCTATTTGGGTGTCTAAAGGAATAGAGGGTGAGTCCACCACTTCAATGAGTGGAATAGAGGAAGAGGTAATTGAGGTAATGGTCTCCTCAATGATAGGTTAAATAATAATGACATTAACTATATGGACCTCATGAGCATGAGATGATTCTAATTTATTATCATCATAGTTGGTAGAAGGGGCATGATTAGGGAAAGGTTTATGAAAGATGTCAATGGACTAATTAAGAGGTGTATTGGGATTATCAAATACAAGTTCTCCCTTATCAATCATGTTTTGGATAATGGTTTTAAAGGTGTTGCATCTACTAACATCATGTCCAATGACTTGGTGGAAAGCACATAGATCATTCTCATCGTACAAACTAGGTATAGGGCAAGAAGCATAAAATTATTGGGGAGGTTTTAAAGGAGGTAATTGTATGATGTTAGCTTTGAGAAATTTGCCCAAAACTAAAGCATAAGACTCCCCTATTAGATTATATTGTTTTGGGGTAGCTCAATTTTGGTTTGGTTGGTTGAAGGATTTGGTTTGATTGGGTTGGTTGATAGTTGGTGGTGGAGTGGTTTTCAGGAAAATTTAAGTTTGTGGATGACTTTGGTTTGGTATTGGGATGGTTATATTGATTGGTGGTTTTGGATGAGGAAGGGTCATTGGATTTAAATCTAGAATTTTTATTCCTTAGTTTTAATTTTCCCTCATCAATGTCTCTAATTTATAATTTACATGCCATGGTGAAAGCCTCATCAAAAGTCCTAAAAGTTTGAACTTGAAGAGTAGGGGAGATATGTTCAGTATAACCTAAGAGAAAATCTTAATCAATTAAAGTTTGGGTAAGGAGAAACATAGTTGGTTGATAAGACCTTTCGATCTAGCTACAAAATTAGTAATTGATTCATCATCAAACTGCCTAATGGATTAAAGGTTGATAATAGAGGCATTTTTAAATATGTTGACTAAGAAATGATCTAAAAAGTTTTGGTCAAGTTGGGAAAAAGAAAATATGGAGTGCTTGGTGAGATCACTATACCAATCTAAGGCTGGTCCTAATAAAGACATGGGAAAAGTATGAAGGAGAAGAACATCGTCATATGCAATCAAATAGAAAGAATGGAAAAATGATTTCAAGTGTTATTGGGGGTCTTGCTTGCTTTGGAACTTAAAAAACTTGGGTAAGTGTTCTAATGATTTCAAGTGTTTAGATAGGGATAGATGGGTGAATAGGTTAATTGTAGATTTGATCATAAGATAAAAGGTTATGAGCTCGAGAGATTGATGATTCTAGGTTGGTAATTTTATCCATTAACATTTTGACCAAATCTATTTGAGGCTGGGAAGCTCCATAATTATGTGGTAAGTTTGGTTGAGGTTGGGTAGAAGCAATATATGGATAAGTGGTAGAAGGTTGGGAAGATACCACATATTGGTATGTGGTCATTGAAGGTTGGGATGATGCCACATAAGGATTAATGGGCACAAAAGGTTGGGTAAAAGGTGTTATGTATCCTTGTGGATTAGGAAAATATTGGTAAGATGTCATGGATATTTGTTGAGGGATTGATATGGGTTGATTTTGAGGTATGGGTTGTTAGATGGTAGGGGTTGAGTGGTAACTCTTGTGATAATAGGTGGAAGAGTAGGAGGTATGGAAAACACCAAATTTTGAAGAAGGGTGGAAATTAGTGGGTTGGTAGTAATAAGGAGAATGGTGGAAATAGGGGTAGAAGATACCCCCATGGTGGATGAGGTATGGGTAACAAGAAGTGAGCTTGGCCCTACATTATAAGTGTGGGTTGTTGTAGGGTATGTTTAGCTATTGGTTGGGATGTTGGATTGAGTTTGGGTGGTGGTAGTGGATGAGATATTGCTGGAAGAAGATGCTTGGGTGATCATAGGTTGGGTAGAGGTAGCACCAACCATAAGATTGGGAGGCATATCATAAGGTGGATCCATAGGAGAAACCAAAGCAATAAGGGTGTGGTGAGCTAAGGTGTTGAGGTAATGTTAGAGGTCCATGAGGTTGTTATCAAGGAAAGTAGCAAAATTTTCATCACCCTCAACAACTATCCATGGCATGGTAGGAGGGGGAGAAAGATGAGAACTCTCAAAATCATAAGTATACTTCATGGAAGAAGAGGAAGCAGAAGATGAAGGTTCTTTGTTGGTTTGATTCATCAACTATTGTCTAGTAAAGACCATGTGAGGAATAGAAAAGAAATGATGAAAAGCTCACAACTCAAAGATAACACAAGCAAAAGGAAAATAATCTCAAGGCAATAAAAACATAAATGTTTAAAACTTAGGATTATATTTAGATCACTTTTGGCTTATGCCTTATAAAGTGTGAAGAGGAAATTTGGTCTGTAGATCAGGTACTAAAGAGGAAGTCTAAGGTTTTTTTTGGGTGTTTTAATATCTAAAAAAGAATCTTTATTGAAAGTTAGTATGTGACTTGATATTGGGGTCCACCCCCTCACTTCACACACTGCAAAGATAAGGGTGTCAGGTGCTTAGTCAAGATATATTAAATTTTAGAGTTTATACTCAACTAGAGAGCTGAGTTGGTTCTCCCCTTGGTAATGACCTCCAAGTGGGATTGCTGGGAAAGTGTAAGGTTACCTCTAGGTGATGAAATCCTAGTCAGGCCTTGTCAAAAGTTTGTCTTGATGTGTTGATTGATTATGTGTTTTGGTAAAGTGTATGATAACAAGAGTGAAACTATGATTAATTACTTTGATTTTAAGTTACTAGATGAATTTTAAAAAGCAGTCAATGATTACAATGTCTATTTTAAGCCCAAAAGAAATTTTAGATTTCATTGTATGAGCATAGAATAAAGGAAGAAAGGGGCACCTAGATGATGATAGGGTCCCACCAGGCATACCTAAATGTTTCTCTTAATTTTTTCTCATTTATTAATTTAGGTAGAAGATAAGAAACTAGTAATAAGGGTGTGGTAGAAGAACCTACTTGTTATGCATGCATGATCCAAACGAGTATGGAGAGATCCTTTTTATCTTAGAAGGATTACCTGTAGATAATAAATAACTAACAAAATGGGTTGTTAGTAAGATAGTTAGGTGGACTACCTAACGTGAGTTAGATCTAAAAAGTGTGAGCTTGCTAGGAGGCTATTAATCTACTTTTTGATAATAATTAAGTTGAAAGAGATAAAAGTAAGATACTTGAATCAAATAATAGAAAGTACTGAAATGAAATATAAGAAAAAATTGAATGTTGGATAGAGAAAATAACTAAATATAGTAATAATGGGTCAATACTAGTGCTAAAATAGATCAAGCTAGGTTTATAAAAGTAGGGAGGGGTCTGTGAACAGGCAGGGACATAAAAAGTCAAATTTGGTTGTGGGTAAGGGGTTGGAAATAACTTGGCTATTATTTCATGCCATAGTAACCATCGATGGTTGGGTTGACTGTCAATAGTTGGGTTGACCATCAGTGTTTGGGTAACCATTGATAGTTGGAGGTGACCATCAGTGGTTATGCTAATCATCAGTGATTTCCTGTGAAATTTTGAAGGTGTTTAGAAAGAGTTGCAGAATGGGTTATTGATCAAATAAGGGTTTGTTTAAGGGTTTGGTAAAAAATAGGAGGTTGGAGGATTGGTGCAGAAAGGTTTGATGGGGAAGAGAGGTTAGAAACCAAAATAACAAAATAAAAGTTCAAATATACCTATTACTTGCTAAATGGCTAATGGTTGATGGCTAGAGCAATTTTGGTAGAGTAACGGTACTTTGCCTCGAGAGCAATTTTGATAGAGGTTCAAATCTTTGTTACTATTGTTGAATTGATGAAATAAGACTAACTAAATGGAAGCTTGAATACATGTGAGCTATAATGCTTATGATAATCCTTTTCACCTCTTACTACCCTCCTTTTATAGGTAAAGATAGATGGAGGATAGAAGGTTCGCTTGGAGGTCAGCATGCTGATTTTGATGGTTGGGAGTTAATCAACAATGGGAAAGGTGGGATATATTTAATTTTTCTATGTTAGTATACACAACTAGTATTTGTGTAATACTGAGGAAGACCTGACCATCGATGATCAACCTAACCATCAATAATCAAGCTGACCATTGGTAGTTGAGTGTCCAAAGGAAAAGAGGTCAAGGTGGGTTAAAAGGGTTGGGTTAAGATTAGGTTAGTAATTTGGTGAGTTTAGTTAGTTTAGTAGTTAACTAGACTCAAGGTTTAATGGGTTGGTTAGTGGGTCGAGAAGGGTTAGGTGGTCCCTAAGGTATCCCAAGGCATTTCAACATCTAGTGCAGTTTTCTATTATCTACAGAAGGCTCTTGAGTATTGCATAGAGGGGGAAAGTTGGTAATCTCATCAATAAGAGGAATAGTATGATCTCTTCATAATAGAGAAGGAGGAAGACATTTAAAAATATATGGAGGCAACTTGGTAGTATTTCAAGTGTGTGGCAATTCATTGGGCTCATCATCAACATAATCTATAATAGTAACTTGTAGATCAGGACTCATGTGATGAACTCAAGTAAAGGAGCATTGTTAATATTATGATTTATAGTAATATGATATTGAGGTTTAGGATTAAGAAGCTAGATACTCCATGTATTAGGATTAGCTTCATGCTTATATCATTTGCCACTAAACAAGAATTTAATACATTGACTACTAGAATAAGTAATGGCTCACATTCGATGGGTCCATAGATGACTAAGAAGGATATTGTAAGATAAAGGGAGATCAAGGACCATAAGCTTGGTTTGAATGGTTTTATGTCCCATGGTTAAGGGAATCCAAATACAACCAAGTGGCTTTTGATTTGTCTTATCAAAACCAAAATAAGTAAGACATGTTTGCTTAAGATGATCCTTGTTATAACCAAGTTGTTATATAAGCCACAAGGATGTCACATTATTACGAGAGCCTTTATCAAATAAGACTTCTCATATAAAAGTGGTATTAATGGATATTTTAATAAAGATTTGTTGATCATTGACATGAAAAATAATTTCATCAATAATCATGTCCTCTTCAAGAAACTCAATGGAAGGTTTAGAAGAGGGACATGAAGTTTCAATGGTGTTGACATTAGTAGGTTGAGAGTAAATAGAATGTGGTTCTTCATCAATGGAGGATAGATCTTCAATTTATTGAAGATTTTACATAAGTGATTTATGATGATAGGATGAAGTGCGAACCAACTCCATAATAGGAATCTTACAAGGCATAGATTTGAGTTTTTCAATAAAATTCCAATGAAATTTAGAACAACCAACATGAGTTTTAAAAGGTACGTTAGTTTTGGAAGGTATATATGTGGTTGGAGGATCAAAAGGAATAATTTTTTCCTTAGGTATTTCTAAATCAATATTATTGGTGGTAATATCTTTAATAAGTTATTACAAAGATGGCTTTTTAGGCTTGGTAACAGGATCTTTGTGAGTTGGTTTACGATGATAATTAACCTTGGAAGTGTTGACATATTAAGATTTGTTATAATATTGATCATAATAGACATCTATGGCATAAACATCCTTGACATTAGCTTGATTATTAGAAGAATATTTTTGGTTATTGGAGGTAGAAGCTTTAAAAGTTTGTCACTTTTGGGAAGAAGCAGTGTATTCTAGATGATGAAGATTGATCATAGCTTCATGATTGAATAAATCATAAAGCATATAAGAGATAAATTTTTTATTGATCCCTCTACAAGATTCATGAGAATGCTTAGGCATGGAACTATCAAAATAGATTAGGGTCATACCACTTGTTGGTTGAATATTTTGTAAATCAGCGTACTGATAAACAAAATAGGTCTGATCAACCAAAGTAGGAAGATTAGTCATCCAAATGTGTAGATTTACCACATCAAAAGGGGACTGATCTCTCCTCTCATCAAGGGAAGGTTCCCTATAGGCTATATATATAAATAGAAAATAATACTCAAGGGTAGGACAAACCATCCATCTCTCTTTCTTTAGAGATGATGTATGCAGATCACAGGAGAAACTCAAGGAAAATGACAAAAAGCACTCCTTCAACAAGCCACAAGAATACTCTAGGTGGTAACAGTAAAATGTAGCAAAATATGTAATAACCAACAAATCAAGATGCAGCACAAAGTCTCCACCTGAATCACTCAAGAGTAAGATATGAAGGACAATGAGGGCACAAAGTCTTCCCAAAGTCCTTTACACAAAAATGAAAAGAAAACACACTAAAAGGCAATTATGGGGGCACAAAGTCTCTGCACAGTTGACTCTTCAGGACACTTTTATGACTAATTTCACTAATCTTGCTTGTTGAATTAAAGGAATAGAAAATAAATCAAGGAAAAAGACAAAAATAGTTTCCTTAACAACAAAGATATCATAGCACAAAGTCTGAAAAGTCACTTACTTTCTTATTCCAGTAACAAAATATGATCAACAAATTGAGCTCAAAGTCTCAGAAGTGCCTTTCAATTTGGGCATAGTTTTGTTTTGATTGTCAAAAAAAAAGAACCTTTTACAATAGAAGAGAGTCCCTTATATAGCTTCTTCAAGAAGGACTCGAGAATAGTAACACATCATGTTGCATTGGAATCTGTTAAGAAGATAGGCTAGAACTTAGGGGCATTTTACCCATTTGATTTTATGAATGTAGGGAAACAAGTCATGCTTATCAAAAGTTTACAACTTTCATTGTCCACCTGGTGATCTGATCTTACCTTCATCATTCCTCCTTTTTTGGTTAATTGAATCGAGTCTTGGATTCAGTTTTTTGTTCTATTCTTTCCTCACTTTCTGCTAGTCTTGGCCTTGAAGTCTATAAATGCATTCTAGTCTGTAGGTTCAAAGGATCAACGGTTATTTTATTGTTTTGAATTTGACATTCGCACACCCATCACTATGTTTTCAACAGTTAGTTCACTGTGTTAAATTTGATGTCTTTGAGCGCTTCACCCCTTGGTCCTCTTTCGGCTCTCTATTTGCCACTTTTCCAGATTGGACTTGCCCTTTTGGGCCTTAAGAAATGATCCCTAAATGGCCTTCAGGATTCTTGTTTTACATCCTTCCCGAAGGGAAGGTGACCCTTTGGCTTCAGGAAGTGCCCTTTAAGTTGGCAACTGAGAGTCCCCTGCCAGGGCACTTGCCCTTCAAGGTCCTTCGGCAGCCCTTTGCAAATTCCCGTGGACAATTCCCGCAGACAAAAATTCTGTGGAAATTATTCTATTTGCCAATATGCAAATTCCTTTGGGTTTCTTGCTTCTGTGACTTCTTAAAATTCTTTCAAACTTTTTATCTAAAAGAATTGTTCCTTAGACTTGCCTTAGTCTTTTTGAAAACAACCCTTTTGAAGGGTATTTTTATTGACCAAGTGCCCTCCACAAGAGCACTTGTCCTTCATGAGGCCCTTTGAACTTTGGTGATGAACCAACTGTTGAACCGTTCCATTGAACCAAGGCTTTGAACCAATTGTTAAACCTAGGCTTTGAACCAAAATGGTTCAAGCTGATGAACCCTTTGTTTGAACCAACCGTTGAACCTCTTCATTGAATCAATCAGTTGAACCAAGCTTTGAACCAAAATGGTTCAAGCCGATGGTTCAATTGAATGAACCAAAGTGATGAACTAACAGTTGAACCAAGTGGATGAATTGAGTAAACCGAAAGTGTTGAATTGATTAAACCTTGAACTCGTTGAACCTTTGAACCAAAGTGGTTCAACGATTTAATGGTTTAATGGTTCAAGCCTCTTTTGCTTGAATGCTTGCCAATAGACATTTTTGATTGAACCAAGGCACTGAACCAATCTTGAAAATGACTGAGTGTTAGAAACTGATTCTTTTGATTAAACCCATTTGTAGAAGCCGTGAAGCCCGTTGAACTTGTAGAAATTAAACTGCTTGCAGAGTCCGTAGAAATCAAGTCTATAGAAATCAACCTATAAAGCCCATTGAACTTGGTCTGCAAAGTTCTTAGATTTAAGCTTGTAGAGTCCATAGATTTCTGAAAAGCTTGAAAAATGAGGAATTTGAATGCCCAGGACAAATTTTAAAAAGGGAAGAGACAATTTTGGTCTGTAAGACCAAAATAGTTCAAATGTTGTCCCAAAAATGAGTGATATTTTTGGGGGACAACACCACTTAGGATGAGCATTGGGATAGATGAAAGGTTTTAATGGTGGTAAAAATTGTTTCATTTACTGTTGAGTTGTGGAGCTAAAAGCTTCACCAGATGAGCGGATACTGAAGTTGCTAGATTTACACAGTCACTGACGACGGCAAGGAGTCGACCAGTAGCTACCAACGTCAGTTATGGATCGGTCGACGTCAGTCATGTGTAGATAGGCAGGGACCGACGTCGATCACCAGTGCGTCCAGAAAGTCTATTTTTGTGGATGAACAAATTGTTTGCATGATTAGATTAATTGTTGGTATTGAGTTCGCGTTTCTATTTTTGGCAGGACTGATTTGAACCCTTGATTAAGAGGTTTATTTTGTGGTGTAGAATGCATTGATCATGATCCCTAATTCTTTATAATAGGGATATATCTTCATAGCTTATTGAACAAGTGTATGTAAGATAGACAATTTAAGGATTGAATTGTGATTGTAATTGAGAGAGAGAACTCTTGAGGGAAAAAGATCTGTACATCTGAGAGGTGTGAGAAGAAAGTGTGATTTTATTCATTGTATTTCCTTCTAGAAGAGTTTAATACAAGTTTTTAGGGTGGTTTCTTATATCTCTTATTCTCTATTGTTTCTGATTCTAGTTACTTATCATTCTAGTTTAATTCTGTGTTTAGTTGCTTTCATAATAGTAATCAAGTTTGTTGGTTGATCCCCAACAAGTGGTATCAGAGCTCAGGTTGACTAACAGGTGTTTCAAATCTGGTTAGTGTTTGTTGATTCTAGGTCACTCACAGGGGTTTTTGTTTGAGTGGGAGAAGCAATGGCAGAAGAAAGTAAACTAAGAATGGAGAAGTTTGATGGCAAGAATTACCAATTATGGAGAATGCAGATAGAAGATTATCTATATCAAAAAGATCTATACTTACCGTTAGGTGGGGTTTCAAAGAAGCCCACAGACATGGAAGATGAAGAATGGGAAGTTCTTGATAGAAAGGCTCTTGGATCTATAAGATTGAGTCTAGCATCTACTGTGATATCTAATCTATCATAGGCAAAGTCAACGGTAGAGTTAATGACTACTTTAGCAAATTTATATGAAAAACCCTAAGCTTCAAATAAGGTATATCTTATGAAGCAGTTATTTAATTTGCAAATGCAGGAAGGTGGATTTGTATCTAATCATCTAAATGATTTCCATGGAATTGTAAATCAATTAAATTCAGTCAAAATAGTTTTTGATGATGAAATTAAAGCTCTATTAATCTTATGCTCTTTACCTAAAAGCTAGCATAGCTTGGTAATGGCAGTTAGTAATACTACATCTGCTTCAAATATTTTAAAAGTAGATGATGTTGTTAGTGTAATCTTGAATGAAGAAATTTGCAGAAAAAGCACAGAGGAAACATTAGGGAACGCTTTAAGTTTTGAAAGCAGGGGAAGGAAAAAAGAGAAGGGCAAACATCAGAGATCAAGGTCTAAGTCAAAGATGAGAGGTAGATCCAAATCCAAAAATGGCAGGAGGATAGCCTGCTGAAATTGTGGAAAGATAGGGCATATAAGCAAAGATTGCTGGTCAAAACCTAAAGAAGACAATCAGCAAGAAAGTAAAGAAGAATAAAAAATTGCAAGTATTGTTGCATAAGATGCTCTTATATTCTCTTTTCATAATAATATAGAATCTTGGGTTTTAGATTCTGGTGCCTCTTTTCATGCAACCCCAAATAGAGAATATTTCAGTGACTATGTCCATGGAGATTTTGGAATAGTTTATTTAGGGGATGATGAGCCTTGTAAAATTATTGGCAAATGAAAAGTGCAGCTAAAAATGCAGAATGGCAACACATGGGTGTTGAGATATGTCATGCATGTTCCCATCCTGAAGAGGAATCTAATTTTTGCAAGAAAGTTAGGGGATGAGGGTTGCACAGTAACTCTCACAGCTGAATCTTGGAAGGTGACCAAGGGTGCACTTGTATTGGCCAGAGGTAAGAGAGTAAGTACTCTCTATTTATGTAATTGTATTATTGATAATTCTCCTTCTGTATTATCTACTTCAGATGTAGATGCAAAGTTGTGGCACTAGAGGCTTGGCCACATGAGTGAGAAGGGAATGACTATTCTTAAGTCAAAAGGTAAGCTTTTAGATTTGAAAAGCATAGATCTAGATTTTTGTGAGCACTGTATTTTTGGGAAACAGAAGAGAGTGAGTTTTCTCAAGACTGGGTCAACAAAGAAGAAGCAAAAGTTGGAGCTTGTTCACATAGACGTGTGGGGACCAACTCAGGTTGCTTCTATTGGAGGATCACAGTACTATGTTTCTTTCATTGATGATGCTACAAGAAAGGTATGGGTCTATTATATAAAGAAGAAATCTGATGTTTTTGACACTTTTAAGATGTGGAAAGCTTTAGTTGAGAATGAAACAGGCAGGAGATTGAAGTGCCTTAGATCTAACAATGGTGGTGAGTTTTGCAACTATAAGTTTAACTAGTATTGTTATATGAATGGAATACGCAGGCAAAGGATAGTTCCAAGGACACCTTAGAAAAATGGAGTTGCTGAAAGGATGAATAGAACAATATTGGAGCATGCACGATGTATGAGGTTGCATGCTAGTTTGCCCTTATAGTTTTGGGTAGAAGTTGTAGATACTGTAGTTTACTTGATTAACAGAGGACCCTCTATAGCTCTAGATGGTGGAATTCTAGAAGAGGCATAGACAGGTAAAAAGGTAGATCTCTCATTTCTTAGAGTTTTTGGTTTTGAAGCTTTTGTACATATTGATAAGGAAAATAGAAAGAAGCTGGATGTTAAGTCTATGATGTGCACTTTTATTGGTTATGGCTCTGATGATTTTAGATTTTGGTTTTGGAATCTAGGAACTAACAAAGTAATTAGGAGCTGTAATGTTGTTTTCAATGAGAAAGTGATGTACAGTGATCAGCTGAAGAAGCTGAATGATTCTGAGCAGAGCAATGTTGAATTGGATGAGGTGACGATCCAAAATGAGCTCACAGGAAAGAATAATCACAGACGAGAAAACATAGAGATCGACATTGGTCAGGCATGAATCGATGTTGGCAATACAGGGACCGATGTCGATCAGGAAGGAATCGAGGTCAGTCATGTGGAACTGATGTTGGTCAGTTATAGGCTTGGAGGTGATTGAGGATGGTCACTGTCAGAGAATTTGGGTAGACAACGTGTTGTGAATGAGTCTCAGACACCCATCAAGAGGTCAAAAAGGGTAAGTAAACCTCTAATTTGATATTCCCCTTCATTATACTATTTATTGCTCACTGATGGTGGAGAACCAGAGAGTTTTGATGAAGCAATACAAGTGGAATCCAAGAATAAGTGGGAGCTAGGCATGAATGAGGAGATTGATTCCTTAAAAGACAACCAAACATGGGATTTGGTTGAGTTGCTAGCAGGAAAGAGAACACTAAAAAATAGATGGATCTATAGATTGAAGGAAGGAGAGAATGGATAGATGAGATATAAGTCCAGGTTGGTAGTGAAAGGATTTGCATAGAAACCAGGTATTGATTTTGGTGAGATTTTTTCTCTTGTAGTTAAAATGACTTCTATACGGACTGTATTATCTTTAGTTGCTATTGAGGATTTACATCTTGAGCAGCTTGATGTTAAGACAATGTTTCTTCATGGAGATTTGGATGAATAAATATATATGGATCAGCCAGAAGGATTTGAGGTCAAAGGTAAGGAGAAACTTGTGTGCAAATTGAAGAAAAGCTTGTATGGTCTCAAGCAAGCTCCTAGACAATGGTATTTGAAATTTGACAGGTTTATGACTGAGCATGGCTACAGTAGATGTCAATCTAACCATTGTGTTTATTTTAAGAGATTGGATAATGATAGATATATTATTCTGTTGTTGTATGTAGATGATATACTAGTTACAGGATCACACATGCATGATATCTCTGAGCTTAAGGTGAAATTAGCTCACACATTTGCCATGAAGGATTTGGGAGCAATAAATAAAATCCTTGGCATGAGTATTAAGAGAGATAGGAAAAATCACAGGTTGATTTTGTCTCAAGAGGATTATGTGAACAAGGTGTTGAAATGGTTCAATATGCAGGATGCAAAACCGATAAGCACACCTATGGTTGGACACTTCAAGTTGAGTAAAGAACAGTGTCCTAATTCACATGATGAGGTAGAGTACATGAGGAAAGTTCCATATGCTTCCGCAATTGGGAGCTTAATGTATGCAATGGTATGTACTAGACCAGATATTGCCCAAGCAGTGGGAGTTATCAGTAAGTATATGGCCAATCTAGGGAAGGAGCACTGGAAAGTAGTTCAGTGGATTCTCAGATATCTGAGAGGGACTAGCAATAGGAATTTGTGTTAGGGTGGGTCAAACACTTCTCTACATGGCTATGTAGATTTAGATATGGCAGGAGACTTAGATGGCAGGAGAAGCACCATAGGATATGTGTTCACTATTGGTGGAATGGCAGTTAGCTGGATTTCAAAGTTGCAGAAGGTTGTTGCCTTGTCTACTACAGAGGTAGAATACATTGTAGTCACAGAGGCTAGCAAAGAGATGATATGGATGACACGGTTCATGGAAGAGTTGGGAAAGGAGAAAGATAGTTGCAAATTATATAGTGATAGTCAGAGTGCAATTCATTTGGCTAAGAATTCAGCCTTTCATTCAAGAACCAAACATATACAGCTTAGGTACCACTTCATTAGACATGTATTGGAGGATGGTGAGTTGAAGCTGGAAAAGATCCATACAGATAAGAACCCTGCTGATATGTTAACCAAGCCGGTAACAAAGGAGAAGTTGAATCTTCATTCAAATTTTGTTGGTCTTCAAGATTGAGTTTAAAGATGGAAAAGCTAGAAGATGTTGCTGTACAGGTACTAGTGCAGCTTTTTATCTCCAAGTGGGAGATTGTTAAGTTGTGGAGCTAAAAGCTTCACCAGATGAGTGGATGCTGAAGTTGCTAGATTTACACAGTCACCAACGATGGCAAGGAGTCCACCAGTAGCTACCGACGTCAGTTATGGATCAGCCGACGTCAGTCATGTGCAGATAGGTAGGGACCGACGTCGGTCACCTGTGCATCCAGAAAGTCTATTTTTGTGGATGACCAGATTGTTTGCATGATTAGATTAACTATTGGTATTGAGTCTGCATTTCTATTTTTGGCAGGACTGATTTGAACCCTTGATTAAGAGGTTTATTTGACGGTGTATAATGCATTGCTCATGATCCCTAATTCTTTATAATAGGGATAGATCTTCATAGCTTATTGAACAAGTGTATGTAAGATAGACAATTCAAGGATTGAATTGTGATTGTAATTGATAGAGAGAACTCTTGAGGGAAAGAGATCTGTACATCTGAGAGGTGTGAGAAGAAAGTGTGATTTTCTTCATTGTATTTCCTTCTAGAAGAGTTTAATACAAGTTTTTAGGGTGGTTTCTTGTATCTCTTATTCTTTGATGTTTCTGATTCTAGTTACTTATCATTCTGGTT
The DNA here is from genome assembly GCA_037957365.1 of Torreya grandis. Lineage (NCBI taxonomy): Eukaryota > Viridiplantae > Streptophyta > Pinopsida > Cupressales > Taxaceae > Torreya > Torreya grandis. Next base: position 1,200,848 of record JARHVA010001489.1, on the reverse strand, counting down.
TAATTTCGTGTTTAGTTGCTTTCATAATAGTAATCAAGTTTGTTGGTTGATCCCCAACATTTACAAAATTAAAAGAGGTGTATGAGAAGGTAAAGGAATATCAGTTTTGAAAACTCCTTGTTTGGTTTTTGGAGTATTACTAGTGATAATAATAGATTTTTATTAATATCCTTGAAGAAGTTTAGGATTAGGTTCGAATTGATTCATAAGAAAATATTGACACTTAGCTTGATCAAGATCTTCATTAAGTGTTTGAGGAGTAAAGGTTTAAAATTTATATTGGAGAGTAGGAGTTAAATCAGTGATAAATATTTTGAATAAGTTATCATAATTCATGCGATGATCATCTTTATGAGCTAAAGATTTCCATCTTTTGATAAAGTCATGAGCTAATTTAGTTAGAGATTGCTTAACATTGATAAAGTGGCTAAGACAATTTTTGGGAAGATCATTATGTTGAATCTCTTTAACCAAAGGATTAACCAAATTTTCAAGTTTCCAAATAGAATGTTTGGGAAGTTGATTATACCATTCTAATACATCACTGGTAAAATTTTTGACTAGAATTTTAGTAGTGGCAAATGTATTAGTTTGGATCCACTCATTGTAAAGGTTACCAAACACTTTAGGAAATGAGGTAGGGTCCTTAGTCCCATAATATTTTATAGTTGGAGATATGTTACTAATATCAATGGAAATAATGAAGGGAGCTCAAGGCTCATTTTGAATGGTTTGAAGCATCTTGTTATTTATTGTGGTTTGAGGAATAACATTACCTAAGCCATCCCTAAGAGGTGGATGGTTATAATTAGGATTAGCTTAAGGATAAATAGTTGGAGGTTGATTAGCCACATTTGTTAAGTGTTGTTGAATTTGCATCATTTGGTTAGTATTAGAATTTTGCATAATGTTCATTTGTTGAATGACTTGGGATAAAAGTGGGGTTGTATCAGGAGATGGGTTGGTGTTTGTAGGAGCACTCCCCATATTGGTATTACGGAAAGGATTTTTAGAAGAAAGATTAGTAGGATTGTTAAGTAAACTTGTTTCAATCACTCCCATATTAGTTTAAATATTTAGAGAAGTTTCTTGGTAACTATAGAAAGGATCAGATCCATCAACTTCATCTTGAGGTGTTATTTACATCATATTGCAAATAATAGATGGAGGAGAAGAGGTGCCCCAAGAGTGATGGTGATCTTGGAAGGAAAAGAGAGGAAGAAATGAACATCCCATATAGTACCTAAATGGATTCAAACTATCTAAGAATATTTTGATAGGATATTTCATTCTGATTAAAGAGAGATGAACAAAATTTAAAATTGGAAAAATAAGGAGTTAGATTGACAAACAAGGAAAGTAGGAAATAACATAGGTTTGATTGGGTCGATCCAATATAGAAAATAGGGCCTATAAACTATATAGGGTCAATTGGGTCAATCCAATTTAGTGAACAGAGGAAAAAAAAGATGGAAAAGGAGATATAGACTATACAGGGTTGATTGGGTTGATCCAGTATAGTGAACAGGGGCTAAAAAAGATACAGGGTCGACTGGGTTGATCCAATATAGTAGGTAGGGAGAAAGAGCAAGATGATAATAAGTTATGAATCAAAACAAGATAATTTTTGTAGCTAATCTAGGAAAGTAAGAGTTGAAAGGAAACAAACAATCAATTGGATTAATGCTGGCCAATCTAATTAAGACACAAAAAAAATCTTGTACTGACATTGGCTAATGCAAGTTTTTGCACACACAATTAAACAAAAAGAAAGTAAACAAGTTGAAAAGTAAATCTAACTAGTTGGTCAACCTGATTGTCAATTAGATTATTAAGATATGATTTTAAATGTGATTAGAAGTTGGCTATAAGCAAGGTACTAGATAACAATCTAAAGATGGTTCCAGGTAGTTTGGGATAAAAAGGATTGTAGTGGAAATGATACAGGCTTGGTATTAGGGCCTACTCCCTCACTTCACACACCATGATGATAAGGGTATTAGGTGCTTATCTAGAATATACCATTAACCACACTTTATACTTAACTAAAGCATCAAATCGACTTCCCCCTTGGTGATGAAATTCAAGTAGGTTGGCCTAAGGTAGATAGAATGTTAAAGTGTTTGTTTATATTTTTATGATTTGTTTATGTGTGCATAAAATATAAATAGTGAAACTAAGTGATTAATTAAAAATCCCCTAATTAGACTATGTGTACTATTCTAAGCATGCAAACAAAAAAAAAAACTAACATATATGAGGTTATTTCTAGTTTAAAACAAGGTATAATGTTGACACTATATGCATAAAATATAGAACAAGGTCAATAAGGTCAAACCTATACTATGGAAGCAAGGTCTAAAAATGAACTAGGTTAGTAACATTGATCCAATTATTTCAGACAACACATAAAACATATAATTGGGTCGGTAGTGTCGATCCAATTGACTATGCAACGTTATTTTTAAAGACTACAAACTATGAAATGAAAGATAGAAATGAAATAAATAGAGAAGTAAAAAATAACCTTGCTGGATCAAAAATGTAATGAAAGAATATTGTTGATAAAAACCTTGAAGTATGCTTGAAAAACTTGCAAATTGGGTCGACAAAATCGATCAAGTTATACAAGAATCTACTAAAAAAGTGCTAAAACTATAAGGAGTTAACTAGGTTGATCTAGTAGGCTAAACTAGGTGTCTAAAAGGCTCAAAATATATACTAGGTCAACTGGGTCGATCTAGTTATCCATTCTTGGAAGCTTGTGCATAAAGATAAAAATTTGGGCTGACAGAATCGATCCAGTATGTCAAAATATATGATAAAAATAAAGGAAATAAATGAAGGTAAAAATGAACAAATATTTCAAAGGTTAGTTCATTTTAGGTTCACCAGAATGTATGTAATTGGAAATGCATCATGTCTATGAATTAATCCTAGATTACATAAGATAGATCATACTACACTTTCAATTGGGGATACACTTGTTAAGTGAGAACATGACCAAAATGGGGATTTGTTAGACCCAATTAGGAGATCACTTGCATCACTTGTCACAACATATCATGCTAGGAAGGGTTCTCAAGCCTATAGTCTAACCCACTTACACAATAATGCTAAAGGAGTCCTAAGGTTTAAAACATTCACTTATACTAATATCAAGAAAGTAAAATCTAATCTAGTGCACACCAAAGATTGTGGTACAAAGTGGGGGTTATAAGAAATAAAACAAACATGTATAGGGAGATTCAATTAAATTAAGTATGATAAACACCATAATACATAAAATATGAAATATATTGTTATTTTAGCCAATACTTATGCTACTTCTATCTACTAAAAGAGAGGAGAACAAAGTTAGAATATACTTACCTGAATGTGAACCTATCGAGACTCAATCTCTCCCTTGGACAAAATAGCTTCACAAGAGATTATTGTGGTTTGTAAGGATAAATAAGAAAGGCTAAAACATCGAAGACTTATTCACAAGAATAGATTGTTCAAATAAGAAATCTAAGCTAAGTCTCCTCAAGTAGAATAGTGGAAGAGCAAATTATGAAGAAGTGCAAGAAAATAATAACTTTTGATTTCACATATGAATAATGAATGAAATGATCTTGTATATACAAGTGAATCTTACCCTAAATAATTCTAGGAAGATCAGATGGATAAGGTCAACTCAATTGACCCAGTGTGTATTTGGGGATAATTTACCAAGTCTGAGCTAGGTTAGCCAAAGGGCTAACAAGCTAAGAAAGTAAAGAATACCCCTAAACTATATTGGGTCAACCTAGTTGACCCATTACAATCGATACTACAAAAGGAGTTTAAGATAAGAAAAAGAGAAATAAAAGAGGAAAATAATGGAGAAATACTCAAGGGAGGAGAAGTATCTTAGGGAATGGTTTTGGGATCTGGTTGGATTGGTAATAATGTGGCAAGAAGGGACAATAATCCTATGAAGCACCAAAGGTATACCCACCCCTTTACCAATGCACCCCTTAGGGCGTGCACTCAAAGAGATTGAGTCTCAATGGTTTCTTTCAAGATGCAAAGTGTCAGTATTTTATAAAAGTTAAAAATAGTATGTGTATATAGTAACCAATGAAACTATTTATCTTTTTGTCAAAAACAAAACAATAAATATACCCTTCTATATATATGTTGACTACCTTTGTTTGTCCATTAGATTAAGGATGATAAGATAATTTATGATCCAAATGGTTACTTAAACATGTAAATAATTTATTCCAAAATTACTAGTAAATATGGGATCTTGGTCTCTTATAATGATATTTCAAGTACCATGCAATTTTTAAACTATATCGAGAAAATAAAAAAGCTATTGTACTAGGAAAAATTATATGTGATAAGGAACAAAAATGTGCATACTTGGTGAGTTGATCCATAAATACCATTATAAAAATTTTACCCTAAAACCATGGTAACCTAGTAATGAAATCCATGGAAACCTCCTCTCTGTGTTGGCTAGGGATGGATAAAGGCTACAAGAGACTTGGGGTCTTAATGGTTTCACCTTTGATTTATTGATGTACCATGCAATCAACCACATATTTATGGACATCCTCCTTGAGTCCTTCCTAAAATAAATCTTGATTAATTATATGATATGATTTCAAAAATATAGAGTGACCTTTGAGTAGAGAGTCATGAAGTTCCTAAAGAATGTTATATTTGAGGAGAGTGTGCTTACAGAGGTATAATCTATTTTTATACCATAATTTGTTCCCCTTCCATGTAATTTTTTTAGATTCATCAAAAACTTACTAAATATTATAAATCAAATCCTTGGTAGTAATGCTAGTATCCCACTTTGATCTTACTTCCTCTAGCCAATTTACTTTCCACATGGTCATGGTGCATAACAGTGCCTCAACTGATTCATCTCATTAGAAGAGGGCATCTACCACCACATTCTCTTTTCCTTTCTTATGTACTATTTTAAAATCATAGCCTAACATTTTAATCACCCATTTATATTGTTATTCATATGACCATCATTGTTCTAAAAAATATTTGAGGATATCATATCAATCTTTACCTGAAAGTGATGACCCTTCATGTAAGGTCTCCATTTATTGATTGCATGCAGAATATCCATCATCTATTTCTCATAGATTGGTTTGACCCTATTTTCCCCTTTAGTTGGAAACTTTCAAATTTGAGTGGTCTATCTTTTTGCATGATTACAACCCCCATGCCATATCCTGATACATCACACTCCACAAAAATAAGTTTTTGAAAAATTAGGAGTTGCCAAAACTAGAGTTGTACACAGCCATTTTCAACTGTTCAAATGTCTTGGTTGCTGAATCGGTCCACCAGAAGGAGTATTTATTCAATAAGGAGGTGAGTGGCTCTGAAATTCTACCATGTTTTTTAACAAACCTATGATAGTAACAAGTTAACCCCAAAAGTCCTTGGAGGTTTTTAACTGTCTTACTAACCTACCTCTCCATCATCACTTAGATTTTTTTAGGATCAAATTTCACTCCTTCATGCAAAATAAGATGTCCCAAGTAATCCAACTCTTGGACACCAAAATCACATTTGGAAGGTTTGACATAAATATGATGTTATTCTATATTTAAAAGTACTTATTTCACATGCTTCAAGTAGTATTTCCAATTTTTACTATACATGAGGATATCATCAAAAAACATAAATACAAACTTTTTAAAAAATGGCCTAAAAATAGTATTCATCAAACTTAAAATGTATATGTTGCATTTATAAGGCTAAAAGGCATGACCATTAATTAATAATGGCCTTCATGAGTTATGAAAGCGATTTTAGGTATGTCCTCATTACAGATTCAAATCTAATGATACCTAGAGTAAAGGTATAACTTGGTAAAATAAACAACACTATGCATTCATCTACAAAATCATATAAGAAACTTATATTTGATGGTGTACTTGTTGAGTTATTTGTAGTCTAGGCACATCTTCTAAGTTTCATCTTTCTTCTGTACCATGACCATAGGGGAGGAATATTTACTTTGACTGTGTCAGATATTCTTGCTTCCAGCACCTCCTATAACATATTTTTAATGTCACTCTTATGGGCATAGGGATACCTATAGGGTCTAATGTTAGGTGGTGTACTTCCTAGAATGATCTTTATGGCATGATCATGCACATGACTTGGAGGAATTCCTTTTGGTATGTCACCAAAAATAATATAATGGTCATCCATCACCCTTTGAAAATCAAGATATGTAGACTCCTTGGTTGGTCAAACCTCTATGGAAAATAAACATGCCATAAATCCCTCAACACATTTTTGAGAATCTTCATCATCTGATATGATCTAACTAATTTTGGATATTTTTCCATAATCCACATAGTTCAATCATTCTAAATTATGAATGGAACCTCATGCATATTTCTTAGAAATTCATCTCAATAGTTCTCAAAATGGTGAGCCATTACACTCCCAAAATAGTATTAGCTGCTCCTATGGGAATAGTAAATATAGGGGAATTTAACAATTATTCTCTTGTATCAAGTTAATGCCATGGAATTTTTTAGAACATTTAATGGTACCACCATTTACAATCATGACCTAAAATTCTAAAGCTGGGTAAATAAAATAATTCAAATGAGTAGCTAACTTACTGTTGATGAAGTTATGTGTATTCCTAGAGTAAATTAACATATCCAACTTTTGTTTCTTCAAAAAACCCACCACCTTAATAGTTTAAAAATTACTAATGCCTAAAAGTGCATGAAAATAAATAGTAGGTTAAGAATCTTCAGATTCATCATTAGGTTCTTCCAAACCTGCCCTTGAATCCTCATCATTTTCTTCCTCATCCTTGCACCTTCAATGTAAAACAACTTCTATTTAACACATTGATTTCATTTATTCCATTTGTTATTTCAAACAAAATACAAACCTTTTAATCATTTTTCTTCAATTTTCTAAGGCGCCAATCTAGTAGGCTATGAAAATGATGGTACTGAAAAGGTGCATTCACAAACATTAGTGAAAGGTCTTTTTTTGATCAACTCTTTTTCTTTAGCCATGCATGGCCTTGGTATGGATTCATATACATTACTAGGGTGAAACATTTGAACCTTAAATTGTATTATATTTTTTAGGCCATCTAAAAATAGGCCAGTCAGATTTTCCTTAGTGATGTTTGCCACACGTAGGAAAAGATTCTGTAATTGATGAGTGTAATACTTTATAGTCCTAGTTTGACACAACTTGGCTATTTGGAAGAAGTAGTTTTTAGATACAATATTGTGATAATGGAGTTATAAATCCTCAAAAAATATCGATCATGAAATTGGGACACCATTATTTTTTTTGAGCACACAACCAATGATGCCAAATGAATTGCTCAGGTTTCGAATATAGAGATGCTATGACCACATTTTATGAAGGAATCTGATGTAGATAAAATATATTTTATATTTGAGTAATCCATGTGAGTGGATCATTAACATCAAACTTACATAGGTCCACTTTTGGAAATAAAGACTTTATACTAGGATTAACGTTGTGATAATTTAGAGGTGAACTAAATTGGAGTGGTAGAGGGTTATTTTACAATAGTTGAAATGAAAAGTTGGCCAATTCCCCAGTTATTTGTTGTAATTGATACTATAATCCATTAAAGTCCCTCTCAGGCCCGTGATGTCCCCTTTAATTACATCAAGATCATATTTTTTCACCATGTCTTGTAACTCTAAGTTAAGTTATTGAACTACCTCTAAAATACATGAATCTAAATTTCTAGACTCCATGTCATCCTTGTGACTATTTTTAGGCATTTTTTCCTTTCCCACATCCATGAGTGTTATGCCTAGCCATGCACAAACCTTAGGAGGGCTAAAATCCAAAAAAAAAGTGTATCAAAAGATGATACCATTATGATTTCCTCACTAATATTAATCCAAGGACTTCTAATGTGCATAAGGGTGAAAAATATTGGCTCAAAAAATTATATTGGTAGAATATACCATTATGATTGTCTCACAAAGATGAATCTAATGACCGCTAATTTTTACAAGGTATAAAAATTCTAGTCTTTTTATTTATTTATTTATTTATTGTAAAAAATCCATGAAAAAGACTATGGTGATGAAATAATTCAATTCCTCCCAGATCACAAGTTATGTTTTTTGACCTTCTAGTGCTCAGGATACAAGATCCAAAAAACTATGCCATAAAAACTTGCAAAAATAAAAGCTGTGATATCAGTTATAATGAAATTACTTAGATGATTCACAATAATAGAATAATATATCACATAATTAAGAATATAATAAGTATATCCACAAAAACAATTAGCAAAAGCTTAGAACACTTGGAAATTATGACTAAGCCACTTCGAGGGGGCAACCTCCACAACAATGCAATAAGAACATAATTTACAATATGATGATAAAAGACTAACCACTACCTATTATATATACTCAACTTATCCATGTTTATTTCATATGTTGACCACACTAAAAACATATAAAAATGCAATAAAATAATATGAATGTATGTAAACCACAAGTCAGCCACACATATCCTTAGACACACTATAGGTTAAGGGCTAGCAGATTAATATTCCCATCATATGTAATGGTTAGAGAGATACCTTTGATGTCCATGGAAATGATATAGGGAGTTAAAGACTCATTTTAGAGTGTTTGAAGTATTTTGTTGAAAATAGGATGTTGTGAAATAAAATTTACCTTGGAATCTATAAGGGGAAGGGGGCAAGGGTTTGAATTAGGCTGATCTCAAATAAATTCTTGTAGTTAATTATCCATTTGAAAAATTTGATTTTGTATTTGGCCCATATGATTTTTATTGGTAGCTTACATAAGGGCCATTTGGTCTATCACTATAGCAAGGGCATATATACTATCCAACAAAGGATTTTAACTAGACTTGTTAAGAGGAGGATTACTAGAGTTATTATTAAGAGGGGAACATTGTTGGATGTTCTAGTTGTTGATGTTGAGTTATTTAGATTTCTAATGTTTATATTATTAGGGGTATAATACTATTTATATCAAGATCCTTCATGCACTTATTAGGATTTTATTGATTTCTATATGTTGTTATTGAAACCATATTGCATTGGATAGATCGAGATTGAGCAAAATTTCACAATGAGGGATTACTCTCAAAGGTGGGAAAGGGATGGATAAAGGATCTACCTGTTAAGTTGTGGAGCTAAAAGCTTCACTGATGCAGACACGGAGGAGGGTACAGAAGGGTTGCTGAGTGTCAGAGACACCGGCGTCGGTCAGGCCAATCGACGTCGGCAGGATAAGGCAGGAGAGCAACCGGCATCGGTGACCCCTAGGTGGATAGGGACCGGCGTCGGTCACCTGTGTGGTTCAATTGTGAGTTTATTACGGGCAGTTGGTTGACGAATCAAGTGTTTGCATGCTTAGTGCTAATTATAGACTAAGAGCTGCGGATCTAATTATTGTACTGAGTGTCTAATTATTGTTTGGATTAGTTCTATATAATAGACTCATGGTTGTATTATAAAAGTGTTCTAGTTGAGTTGAGCAAAGTTAGCTCCTTCTGTGTGTGAGGTGAGCAAGGGTGTTCCTCCTAGTTCCACAGCAGTACCAAGGTGGGTGCTGGATTGGAGAGTCAGCTGGATTCTTCATGTATGTATGATCTTGGTCATCAGGTGAGCATGGCTTATAGGAGATCTACATGGTAAGTAAGATCGTTGATCTGCAGGTGTGTGTGTGTGTGCAAGGTCAAGGTTCACAGGTGTGCAGAACCATTATTGATCTGTAGGTTAGAGATCAAATAGGATAGCAACACAACAGGGAGTAGGATCAGGCAGGATCTACTTGGAGTATGGTGTGTACTCATTGGTATGTACGTGGAGTACATGTAGAGCTAAGAGGAAGGCAAGGCAGTTCCTTCCATAAGTATGGTTTGTTGAATTGCAGGTTGTTGCAAGTTCATGGGAGATCTACTTGAAGTACGTTGAGTACTTGTGGAGTGCGTGGAGCACTTGTGGAGTGCGTGGAGCACAGGTGTAAGGTGAACACCAACTCTGTGTTTGAGTTGGGTGTTGGGACCTAGTAGAGAGAGCTTTGAGGGAAGATTTACTGTTTATGTCCTAGAGGTGTGGCAGCCCTAGAGGTGTGTAAGGAAGAAGAACTGTGGCAGTCTTCTTTGTTGTATTTCTTTCTGAAAGAGTTATTAATACAAGTTGTGTATTGTATCTCATATTCTGTGTTATTCTGAATTCTAGTTACTTGTTGATTCTGGTTATTTTTGCATATTAAGTTGTTTGAATTTGGTAATCAATTATGTGCTTCTGGTGTTGGGTTTCATATTCCCCAACATGTGGCATCAGAGCATGTTTGTTATTCTAGGTGCCTGACAAGTGGTATCAGAGCTAAGGTTGCAGGAAGCGGTTTTGTGTTTGGTTACAGGGCACTCTCAGGGGTTTCTGATTGAGTGGGAGTAGAGCAACGGCAGATCAAAGTAAGCTAAGAATGGAGGAGTTGAAAAGCACAGATGGTCACTTAAGGTCCCATGGAAAGAAAGAGCAGGTAAAAGAAGATTGTTGGTTGGTAGCAGATCAGCATGAAGAAACTGAAGATACAGATGTAGCAGGTGTTGTTGCACAGGATGTGTTTGCAAGTTTCTTGGATAAAGTTGAATCTTGGATAAAAGATTCGGTTGCCTCTTTCCATGTAGCCCCAGGTAGAGGAGCTGGTGAGCCTTGCCAAAGAATTGGCAAAGGGGAAGTGAAGCTGAAATTGCAAGCGGCCAACACACAGGTGTTGATGAAGGTCATGCAGGTCCCAGGTTTAGAGATTTGGCTAATTTCTTTAGAAAGATTAGGTGATGAGAGATGCACAAGAACTCTCACAATGGGTGCACTTGAATTAGCTGGTGGTAACAAAACAAGTACTCTTTATCTACTTGTTTATATTACTGATTCTTCTTCTATAGTGGAGACGTGGCTTCGTAGGCTTGGTCACATGAGCAGGAAGGAGATGCATGTTCTTAAGTGAAAGACAGATATATTTGACAGACTTAAGAACTGGAAAGCCTTGGTGTTCTTGGAGGAGATGGTGGACAGAAACCAGTGGATGGTGCTGGATACTTTTGAGCAGGGCAGTTTGGACATGGAGATTGATTCAAAGGAGCTCACAGGTAAAAAGTCATCACTCACAGGTGAACACAGATATCGGTGTCGGTCAGGAGGAATCAACATCGAATAGATAGGTGCCAATGTCGGTCATGTGCAAACCAAAGCCGGTGATGTCAGACAGGGTAAGACCAACGTTGGTTAGGAGAACCGATGTCGGCAAAAGGAACACCAACGTCGGCAGGGTCGGTAGTTAGGGACAGACACATGGGAACCGACGTCGGTCGGACGCAGACTGTGGAGTGACCGAGGTCGGTCACTGTAACGGATTTTGGGTGGACAGCATGCTGTCAAAGAGTCTCAAACACCCATACGGAGGACTGAAGACGTAAGTAGGCCCTCAAATTTGTTGTTCCTCTTCTTTATACTTGTTGCTGATTGTAGAGCAGGAAGGATCCAAGAAACAGGTGGGAGCATGGCAGGGATATGATGCAGAACCAAACGGGAGTTTTGGTAGGGTTTCCAGCCGATGCGAAAGCACAGAGATGAATGGATTCCTTAGTTGAAGAATAGAGTGAATGGACATGTGAGACAGAAGACCAGGCATATGGTCTTGAGGAAGCTGTAGGACAGTGGGACAGGATTGACAGGTGGTACCAGGTGGATGACAAAGTAGGGCTTTAGTCAATGTTAGTATAACCATTGTTTTTGTCTTACCAGGTGGATGATGGTTGCAACATCATTCTGTTGCTATATGTGGAGGATGAGCTTGGTATAGGTTCAGACATACGGGGTTTTGCTGAGCTAAGGGTAAGATTAGTTTAGTGGCATGTCATGAGGAGTTTGGAGCAGCGGAATTCTTTGACATGGGAGGCATGGAGATCACAGGTAGATTTTTGTCTCCAGTGGGAGCTGATGTGAATCAGGTGTTGGCGAGGTTTAGGATGTAGAGCCGAAACACACTAAGGGCTGGACAGGTATAGTGTTCGAAATCACATGAGGTTTGGTATAGACTTGAGTATTCCCATGCAGTGGGAGCTATCAGAGAGTTAGGAGCCAATTCAGGGAAGTGGGTTCTCAGGGATTTGAGAGGGACCAGCAGTAGGTATACATGCAAGGTCAGGACTTCACTACATGTGTTTGTAGGTTCGGATGCGGCAGGGTACTCAGATGATAGGAGGTACACCACGGGATGTGTGGTGGGTTGTCTTTAGGATTGATCTTGAAGAGGGATACAAACCAGGAAATAGATTAGACAGGGTACAGGTATAGGTACAGTGCAGCTGTTTATCTCCAAGTGGGAGATTGTTAAGTCATGGAGCTAAAAGCTTCACTGATGCAGACACGGAGGAGGGTGCAGAAGGGTTGCTGAGTGTCAGAGACACCGGTGTCGGTCAGGCCAATCGACATCGGCAGGATAGGGCAGAAGAGCAACTGGCGTCAGTCAGAGATCGGCCAGCGTTGATGACCCCCAGGTGGATAGGGACCAGCGTCGGTCGCCTGTGTGGTTTAACTGCAAGTTTATTATGGGCAGTTGGCTGATGAACCAAGTGTTTGCATGCTTAGTGCTAATTATAGACTAAGAGCTGTGGATCTAATTATTGTACTGAGTGTCTAATTATTATTTGGATGATTTCTATATAATAGACTCATGGTTGTATTGTAAAAGTGTTCTAGTTGAGTTGAGCAAAGTTAGCTCCTTCTGTGTGTGAGGTGAGCAAGGGTGTTCCTCCTAGTTCCACAGCAGTACCAAGGTGGGTGCTGGATTGGAGAGTCAGCTGGATTCTTCATGTATGTATGATCTTGGTCATCAGGTGAGCATGGCTTATAGGAGATCTACATGGTAAGTAAGATTGTTGATCTGCAGGTGTGTGTGTGTGTGTGTGTGTGTGTGTGTGTGTGTGTGTGTGTGTGTGTGCGTGCGTGTGTGTGTGTGTGTGTGTGTGTGTGTGTGTGTGCAAGGTCAAGGTTCACAGGTGTGCAGAACCATTATTGATTTGTAGGTTGGAGATCAGATAGGACAGCAACACAACAGGGAGCAGGATCAAGTAGGATCTACTTGGAGTACGGTGTGTACTCATTGGTATGTACGTGGAGTACATGTAGAGCTAAGAGGAAGGCAAGGCAGTTCCTTCCATAAGTATGGTCTGTTGAATTGTAGGTTGTTGTAAGTTCATGGGAGATCTACTTGAAGTACGTTGAGTACTTGTGGAGTGTGTGGAACACTTGTGGAGTGCATGGAGCACAGGTGTAAGGTAAACACCAACTCTGTGTTTGAGTTGGGTGTTGGGACCTAGTAGAGAGAGCTTTGAGGGAAGATTTACTGTTTATGTCCTAGAGGTGTGTAAGGAAGAAGAACTGTGGCAGTCTTCTTTGTTGTATTTCCTTCTGAAAGAGTTATTAATACAAGTTGTGTATTGTCTCTCATATTCTGTGTTATTCTGAATTCTAGTTACTTGTTGATTCTGGTTATTTTTGCATATTAAGTTGTTTGAATTTGGTAATCAATTGTGTGCTTTCAGTGTTGGGGTTTGTATTCCCCAACACGTGGCATTAGAGCATGTTTGTTATTCTAGGTGCCTGACAAGTGGTATCAGAGCTAAGGTTGCAGGAAGCGGTTTTGTGTTTGGTTACACGGCACTCTCAGGGGTTTCTGATTGAGTGGGAGTAGAGCAACGGCAGATCAAAGTAAGCTAAGAATGGAGGAGTTGAAAAGCACAAATGGTCACTTAAGGTCCCATGGAAAGAAAGAGCAGGTAAAAGAAGATTGTTGGTTGGTAGCAAATCAGCATGAAGAAACTGAAGATACAGATGTAGCAGGTGTTGTTGCACAGGATGTGTTTGCAGGTTTCTTGGATAAAGTTGAATCTTGGATAAAAGATTCGGTTGCCTCTTTCCATGCAGCCCCAGGTAGAGGAGCTGGTGAGCCTTGCCAAAGAATTGGCAAAGGGGAAGTGAAGCTGAAATTGCAGGCGGCCAACACACAGGTTTTGATGAAGTCATGCAGGTCCCAGGTTTAGAGATTTGGCTAATTTCTTTAGAAAGATTGGGTGATGAGAGATGCACAAGAACTCTCACAGCGGGTGCACTTGAATTAGCTGGTGGTAAGAAAACAAGTACTCTTTATCTACTTGTTTATATTACTGATTCTTCTTCTATAGTGGAGACGTGGCTTTGTAGGCTTGGTCACATGAGCAGGAAGGAGATGCATGTTCTTAAGCGGAAGACAGATATATTTGACAGACTTAAGAATTGGAAAGCCTTGGTGTTCTTGGAGGAGATGGTGGACAAATACCAGTGGATGGTGCTGGATACTTTTGAGCAGGGTAGTTTGGACATGGAGATTGATTCAAAGGAGCTCGCGGGTAAAAAGTCATCACTCACAAGCGAACACAGATACCGGCATCGGTCAGGAGGAACCGACGTCGAATAGACAAGTGCCAATGTCGGTCATGTGCAGACCGAAGCCGGTGATGTCAGGCAGGGTAAGACAGACGTCGGTTAGGAGAACCGACGTCGGCAAAAGGAACACCGACGTCGGTAGGGTCAGTAGTTAGGGACAGACGCATGGGAACCGACGTCGGTCGGATGCAGACTGTGGAGTGACCGAGGTCAGTCACTGTAACAGATTTTGGGTGGACAGCATGCTGTCAAAGAGTCTCAAACACCCATACGGAGGACTGAAGATGTAAGTAGGCCCTCAAATTTGTTGTTCCTCTTCTTTATACTTGTTACTGATTGTAGAGCAGGAAGGATCCAAGAAACAGGTGGGAGCATGGCAGGGATATGATGCAGAACCAAATGAGAGTTTTGGTAGGGTTGCTAGCCGGTGTGAAAGCACAGAGACGAATGGATTCCTTAGTTGAAGAATAGAGTGAATGGACACGTGAGACAGAAGACCAGGCATATGGTCTTGAGGAAGCTGTAGGACAGTGGGACAGGACTGACAGGTGGTACCAGGTGGATGACAAAGTAGGGCTTTAGTCAATGTCAGTATAACCATTGTGTTTGTCTTACCAGGTGGATGATGGTCGCAACATCATTCTGTTGCTATATGTGGAGGATGAGCTTGGTATAGGTTCAGACATACGGGGTTTTGCTGAGCTAAGGGTAAGATTAGTTTAGTGGCATGTCATGAGGAGTTTGGAGCAGCGGAATTCTTTGACATGGGAGGCATGGAGATCACAGGTAGATTTTTGTCTCCAGTGGGAGCTGATGTGAATTAGGTGTTGGCGAGGTTTAGGATGTAGAGCCGAAACACACTAAGGGCTGGACAGGTATAGTGTCCAAAATCACATGAGGTCTAGTATAGACCTAAGTATTCCCATGCAGTGGGAGCTGTTAGAGAGTTAGGAGCCAATTCGGGGAAGTGGGTTCTCAGGGATTTGAGAGGGACCAGTAGCAGGTATACATGTAGGGTCAGGACTTCACTACATGTGTTTGTAGGTTCAGATATGGCAGGGTACTTGGATGATAGGAGGTACACCATGGGATGTGTGGTGGGTTGTCTTCAGGATTGATCTTGAAGAGGGATACAAACTAGGAAATAGATTAGATGGAGTACAGGTACAGGTACAGTGCAGCTATTTATCTCTAAGTGGGAGATTGTTAAGTTGTGGAGATAAAAGCTTCACTGATGCAGACACGAAGGAGGGTGCAGAAGGGTTGCTGAGTGTCAAAGACACCGGCGTCGGTCAGGCCAACCGACGTCGGCAGGATAGGGCAGGAGAGCAACCGGCGTCAGTTAGAGATTGGCCGGCGTCGGTGACCCCCAGGTGGACAGGGACCGGCATCGGTCGCCTGTGTGGTTCAAGTGCAAGTTTATTATGGGAAGTTGGTTGACGAACCAAGTGTTTGCATGCTTAGTGCTAATTATAGACTAAGAGCTGCGGATCTAATTATTGTACTGAGTTGAGGCTCGATATAAAAACTCTAAGGTAAAAAAATTTTAAATGATGGAAAATGAACTAAAATTTAAAAGGAGACATCATTAAGAGAGATTTGACATGCAAAAAATGCTTAACAAATCAACAATGCTAAGAGGTTAAGAAAAATAAAATGTGAAAATGACCCTACACAAAAGTGGGGTAAAATCCACATCAACTTCACCAAAATTTATATAGGGAAAAGATAAATAATGTAAATGTTCTCTAATATAGGTAACAATATAAGACCATACTAGATCCAACATACATACAATTATGTCATTCTAAAAAGTGGTATGGGGTAATTAGTAAGGGCTATGTACAATGAAGGTATTAAAGATATAATTAGTAGATATATGCAAGAAAATAATGAACAAATACCAACCTATATCCATGACATAAAAGGAATTATATAAAGAGAGATAAATACCATTAGGCAGTAACCAATAGGGATCTAATCTAAGTGGTTGTTTCTCATCTAAGGGTTGTAACTAATAAATGTAAATAAAGTAATCAAAACACACAAATATAATATATACTAACATGAATACACTAATATAAGCATAGAATACAATAACATATTAATATAACACATGCACACACATATATATCCACCAAAGTAAATCAATAAAAAGCATAGGGATAAGAATAATTAACAAAGATTGACTTGTTAGCTCATTAATCTCCCCCTTGGCTCAAGTGGCACTTTGTGAGAGATGATGTAGGTGAGCCTCAAGATGAAAAGAAAAATACCTAATTATACTTAGTTAGGGACTCAAAATATTATCTGTACCTTAGTGTCTCATCTTATTTTCTTGAATCTTTAAAAACCTTATGCAAACTAGCCTTCTACGAGTGTGATTTTAACCTTTTAGGGTTTTACACGTGTAATTACCTATGTTTAGTTAAAGGGTTGAGATGTCTAAATCAGTTAAATGAATTTCATTAATTAATCTATTGATTTTTTTATGACTTTTGACTTCTTTTGAATTTTCAATAATAGTAATAAATTGGGTTAAATAGAGACTTAGCTAAAAAATGATTGTTGTAGATGATCTGGGTTCTAAAATTTAAGATCTTGACAGTAATCTATGTCATCAATAGGATTATGATATTCATCTATTCACTAGATAGTATCACCCAATTTGGATAGTAGGACTATCCATTTGTAGTTTATTCAATGTGGTGTTATGTCCCCTTTTTGAGATTGTTCTTATTTTCAAGGAACACTTGTGCCTATGTCTATATGTTTTGTTCCTACATGACCAAAACTTGTAGCTCTGTATTGTATCTAAAAATATTGATTTTATGTGAAAACCTAATCTCCTTAAAAGTATGACATTATTAATAATTGAGTGTGTGTTAGTAGGATGGATTAGACATCCTAAATACCCCACTATGTAGAGAGTTTCCTACATATCAATACTTCAAGGAGGGATCAAGTCTAATGTAGTTTTCCCACCTAGTGCTTGATGTATGTGCAATTAAATTCTAGAATGAGAGTGTTATTAGATTTCTTGAATGTGTTTAAGCTTTAAAATTATTGAAAATTAGACTTAGGGTTGTTGCAGATGGGATTATATAAAAAGTAGGGAAGAATAGGGATAAAGTACCTTGATTTTTCACAACTTTGTCTTTGGTTTGAATAGATTTTGCATCTATTTTCCATCTCATGAATAGAGGTGGATTAAAATTGTATTTATAGGGTTTTGTTTCTTGTGGAGATAAGAAATTGATCTTAGGCTAACCTTAGGAGGGCCACACATTTGAAGAACTATCTATTGGGAAGAGCTAGGGATAACACCCAATTGGGGACAATAGAACTATGTGGTTGTAGTGTCCCAAATTTGGCACTAATGTACTTTTTGTAGACTACTAAGCAATTTGGATTGGGGTTTGAGATGATAGTTCTGAGACATGTTATGATTGGATGTAGATAACTGTGGTTTACTAAATGATTAAAAATGTAAGTCTAATGCTTAAGGATAAGTCTATGGATATCCTAAGGATAGGTTAACTCAAGTGACACTCTTAGCATCCAATTATCAATTTTAGGTGATTACATTTCCTCCCTCTATTCTAGTAATATAATAAAGTGAAATTACTAGTATAAAGGAAAAAGAAGCATACTTGGACTTTAGAAGTGAATCCTGTGAAACTAAGTTTGAGTATGCAAATCTGGGTTTGTGTATGTGGATCATGATCTAAAGCAATGTCCTATAATGAAACATGCAAAAATCAATCTTTACTTAAGATACAATCAAAAGTAAAAGACTAAGTTGAAATGAAATTACTAAGTAAAGCTGAGTAAAAAGAGAGGAAAGGAATGAATACACCTCATTGCGTACATGAACCAATGTATGAACTTGGTGATAACCTATGTGTGTAAATGTATATAGTGTTCATATCATTAAATAACTTAAACTGAGTTAATGGATTACTCAATCCTCATATGAGTGGCTCGAGAACTCAATCTGGTTTTGACCCCATCATTGCCCACCCCTGATTGGTGGATCCTAATCTCTGTGAATAATCTAGATAAGACTGTATGTGTGTCAAACCTTCTCATGTAGGTGGATCAAGAACTCAATCAAGCCATGAATCCATAATTTACCCATGTGTGAAACAAATGTATATGTAACTATATTGTATAAAGTGATGAAAGTATCTGAATAACCTATGTATTCAACTTTGTGTCTACTTTGGTATATTAAGCAATTCTGGGCCACTTAGGAATTCCAAGCACTATAGATGGAGTAATGAATGAATCTAGTGATAACCTAGAATGTGATATCAAGTGTATAAAACATAGAGAATGACATGGAATTTTCCATTTCATCTGTCCAACCTATCTAAAGTTGAGTATATGGAAATTATGTACTATGCACATGCCCCCAATATGGTATCTGAGTATATAAAATCTAGATTAAGTATGTAATAGCTAAATCTATGTAACTGAATTAAATGTATGAGTGATCATCCTATGCATGATGCCCAAAAATCTAAGCAATTGGTATGAATTTGAATTGAAATGATTGAATCTGAGCTAAATATGAACATAACTACCAAACTTGTGACTATATCTATGCAAATATATATTTTACCTGATGTACTGTCTAAATGATCTAGACTATCTTGAAGGTGGGGCTACCAGACAATAGTGCCTTATAGTGGATAGTAGTTCCCTGTGGCACTAGTCTCTTAATCTAGGTGCTAGTGATTGCCTAGTCTAATCTTTATGTGGTCTTAATTAACTACTAAAAATCTATTCTATTTTATGTCTGCCCTAAGTCTAATATCTAAAACTTAGTCTATGTGCTGAAATGTATCTATGAAAATCAATGTAGAATCCTGATCTTTGTGATAAACCCCTGTAAATTCCCCCTCTTTTTAGGGTAGTTATGAAACTTGTGTAAAAACTACCCTCTAAATAAGTAAATCTAAAAAATGTGTTAGATGGGGCATGTGCATGATATTCCAATATAATGTAAAATATAACATCATAATGTAAATGTATCTGAGCATAAGTAGGAAATGTAAGATGTAAGTTATAATCTATCATTGCAAAAGGGTGTCAAGGTCGATGTGAGCAATGTATAAAAATAGTAAATTTGAGTAACTACCTAGGGGAATGGTGCATGATGTCCATCAAGGCTCCCAAGTAGGAAATCTCGATGCATGAGGTCCCTCATGGCATCAAAAATTGGTGTGTGTGTGTGTAACAAGAAAATACAAGTGTCATGGTGTAGAAGTATACAAGGAAGAAAACATACAAACACATGAGGCATGTAAATAATAGGCCAAGGGGCCATAATACAAAGGTATAGTCATATAAAATTTCCAAATTGGTAGTTTGAGTGTGGCTTATGACACCCTATCCATATCTCCCTTTTACATGCTCTTGTGATCCTTCTAGACATATTTTTGCTCATTATTGGTCATCTAAAACCTTTTAAATGATGATTCTACCTCAACCAGACTATATTTCCCAATCCAATCATGTTCTCTCAGGTTCTGAGCCTATATGATAAGAGTTCCATAGTTGGACTATAGCGCTAGACCCTAGGGTGTTTTATTTTTGGTGTTCCTATCCATTTACACTTTAAGCCCTAACATAATTTTCATTTGATTTCTACCCTTAATCATGTTGACCTAGCATGAATACATCTAACCCATGATTAATTATTCCCTATAAAATCCCATATAAAGTTCATTTACAAAAGGGAGTGACAAATATTGGAAATCAATCAAGAATACAAATTAATCACTATGGAAAACTTCCCTATTCTCTATATACCATCACCTAACATAGCTGTAAACACACTCAAACCCTCATACCCGTCCCTAACCACCTCAAGAACTTTTAATTTGGCATTTTTTCATCCACATCACACTATTACACAAAGCACATTAGGTGGGAAAACTACATATGGCTTGATCCCTCTTCAAAGTATTGGTATGTAGGCAACACGCCCACACAAGGGGTATGGTTTGCATGTTTAGTACATCTTACACAGTAACCTCCCCCTTTCTCAAGTGATTCAAATATTTTTTTATCAAACATGATGGACGGTTAGGGTTTAAATATTTAATCAGCTCTATAGTGAGTTACATCATGAATCAACACTCAATATTTCATATATAGGCTCACATAATGACAATGTAAGTACCCAAAAAATTTTAGGTCTTTGTGACCAATTTGGACAACAATAGTAGGATTAGAACACAAAAATGGACCTTAAGGTGTCCTATTTTTGACACTCTTATCCTTTTGCCAAATGAAATCTAGATCTAGATTCATAACACTATCCTAGTCCTGCAAAACCATTTTTAACTTTTGTATCAACTATTTCAGTCTAATTTCAAGCTAAGTTATATTTATCCTCATTTATTGCTATTTTTAGAAATAAGAAAAAGACAAATAAATTATACAAATTAGGACTATAATTATTAAAATATTTTCTAATTGATTTATCAATCTAGACCCTTAGCTAAATTAGGAATAAAACTGCATTATTTCCAAAAAAGTTAAATCATTTGGTGAACCTGACTTACTTTGTTTGCACACAAAAACCCTAGAAATCCCATGGAAAATTCCTTGCTGATTTTTCTAGTATTTTTTTCTAATTTTTCTTGAATATTTAAATCAAAATTTTACATTAAATTTTTAAAATTTACCATAGTAATTTAGAAAAATCATTTTCTCTCAAACCCTGGTTGCATGTACTAGGTCCCTATGTTTTTGAGGTATCACCTTACATGTTTATGAGCTTCATATCCTTTTTATGCATATTCTAGTTCACTATTTTTCAAATCCTAGATTACATTTCTTTAATCTTTTCTTTCATTTTTCAAGTTGTTTTCCTTATGCCACCTAATATCCTTGCATATCTTCCTTTGAGATGAAGTGTAAGACTTAGTGGTAACCCTCCTAAATTCACCTAGATTCCTCAAACCCATCCATAAACCATGTCTAAAAAACACGCTCAATTTCTTACTTTAGATCTTACACATCCAGATTACACTAATTTTCATGGGAATAATTCTGACAACAAGCAATATGAGAATAATAATAATGATACACACACTGATGATCATGCTCCACCACATCGGGCTACTGATCCACTTCCACCTATTATTGATAATGATGTTATCATCAACAAAGATTTGATTCTACAAAGTCTTAGAGAGAGACTCAAGGAACAAGCTTGAGATTATGCCTTTATCTTACAATTTATAATGGAAATTAAAAAGGCTAATCATGTTGAGTCTTCCATTCCTTCAGAATAACTAGTTGCAAATAACATTATGGGGGCAACTACTCTCAAAAACACCCTATATCAACCCAACCTTCCTATGAATAAACCAACAATTATAGCTAGTACATCTTTGTCTCTTGATATGATTGCCCTTTTACAAGAGATAAAATCTCTTCAATCCAAGGTATTACATCTTGATCAAGGTGCCTCTAGACCAACACAAGATTTGGACTCTTTTACTTTAATTCATACACCATTGACACACCATATCGCTTCCACACCCTTGCCACTAGGTTTTATTCAACCCAAGCTCACTCTATATGATGGAAAGGGTGATCCAGAGACACACTTGAGATGTTTTCACATAGCATTTTTGGATTACGTGCCAAGTGACTATTTACTAACCAAGCTATTTCCATGGAGTTTAAAGGATTATGATCTATAGTGGTTCTATAGTATATCAAATTAGTCAGTCAAAGCATTCAATCATTTAACTAACATATTCCTAGCTCATTTTAGAAATAACATATATGACAAGGTTTCTTATGCCCAAGTTTCACAACAAAAACAAAGGTCAAATGAGCATCTTACATATTATGTTCTTAGATATAAGACTATCTTGGTTAAAATGAATATCCCTATGGCTGATTAAGAGTTACAAGATATCTTCAAATAGAGTCTTCTATCAACTTTGCATGAGTCAATAATGTTCAAATTTTTTTCATCCTTCACTGAGTTATGTCATACACTAAAGGAAAGGGAAATCAAGTTACTTGCAATGGGCAAACTCAAGTACACAAGCATATCAAAAACAACAAATAAGAGTAACAATAAAGTCCCTTATAAAGTAAAGGTTAATGATAACAAAAGTCAAAATCAACTTACAATTAATACTACTTCAGATCCCCTTCAATGAGTGGTTTTATTAGCACCTCCTCAGTGAGACTTTACCAATCTACTAGTATCTCTAGCTAGAGTCTTACAGTAGCTATTAGAATGCAATGTCTTATCTCTCCCTCATATTCAAGAAGTTGATATGACAAAGCCTCTTCCACATGGATATGATTAGAATGCATTTTTTGATTTTCATAGGGCACCAAACCACACAATGAACATATGCGTCAATTTGTGACACAAGATACAAGACTTGATAGATGATAACCTAATTGATCTTGGCACTCTATTTGAGCCTCTTCAGGTAAAGCAAACACAAGATAAGGCTCTAACATTTTTCTTAGATCTTTTCCCACAACATTATAAACAAGAGACAAGTGATACATTAGGTGTTCACCATGCATATCATGTACACCCTCAACCAGCTATATACCAGGGACCTTTAGTTGGGTCACATCCTTTGAGCAACATGATTGGTGTGTATAATTCTAGAGTTCCAACTAGACCTTTGATCTACTTTTCAAAGTAAGAGATAGTTGAGGATGATTCAAATTACTATGCACTCTTTATCAGAGCCTACATTGATCACATCCCATTCATAGTGTTCTCATAAATAATGGATCTAGTATGAACATGTGCACTATGATATTACTCTAGCATTTGGGATATTTAGAGTAGGATATTACCCTGATGGACATAGTTATCAATGGATTCATTGGACACATACAGAGCTTATTAGGTGAGATTAGACTTCCTCTATAGGTTAGACCTACACATGTGGCCACACCATTTGATATTTTTTATAGTGCAAGAGTCTTTGACATGTTGCTTGGTTGACCATGGATCCAAAAAATTTGAGCAATACCTTTTATAGTTCATAGACACATGAAATTCATTCATGTTAATTAGGTTGTTACAATTGGTGGATTTCTATATGAGTTACCACTCCCCACTTTAGAGCCATATAATACTCTACAATCACCAATTTTTAACTCTTTAAATAGTTATGGTTCTTCCTCCGGTTTAGATTCAAACATAATCAAAGCCTCTCTCATTAGCACAAAGAGTTCATACACTTACACAGAGGCCTCTCTTAGAGTGACCACTACATCAACAATAGTTTTAGGACTCTAGATAGTTACTAGCTATAATATTCACACCCAAGGCAATATCATTTAGGTCACATGCCTCTACACATAGATCACATTTTTAGAGAGATTCTTCTACTACCAGATGGGTCCTTAGAATCCTAATAGTTGCATCCACTTCTCAGAGTTACAGGGGGACCCCATAGTTAGTTTTTAGTATAGAGATTTAAAAGAATTTATAACATACACAACTTTTAGAGTCACAGTCTTAACCCTTCCATCATGCTTCATGATCATGCATGATCCCTCTCCTTAATACATGACACCATGATAGCGAGTCTATTATGAGACTCATCAGTTAGTATCATTCCTTCTTAATCTTTCTTATATATAGTTTTTTTTGATTTTTTGTACAAAGTTTCCTTATGATTGCTTGTATACAGCTTATTTTAAAAACACCAAAAACAATACAATATTCCAAAAATAATATAACATGTCAAAATACAAAAACATTCAAATAACTCAAAACATCAAAAAAATTTCAACTATATGAATTATCCATGTTTTAAATTTCTACTACCATGCTATACTTACATTTTGCTATTCTATGCTATTTTTGATTGATTTATCTACATTACCATACTTCACTTGATTTTATTTGAATGTGTGCAGTGACACCTAGATCCTTGAATGCTTCATTCTACCCATTGAGGGGGCATCTTACTATTACATTCGAGACATACATCAACATATCTACCCATCTGGGGCATCGTCTACATGACTACACCATCCATGTTATGTCATTCCTACACCACATACTCTAGTTATCATGTTGATATACATAAATTACTCTATCGACACTCACTAGTATATAACACTTGTGTATTTCTTAGCATCTACCTAGACTTGTACTACATTTTTTGCATACTTTCACTTCTTGATTTGATTAGTTAGATGCGATAGTATTTTCAACATTTATATGCCTTCCTTTCTTACTTTGAGTAGCTAGATGTGATTGTATTTTCCAATTCCTATTTTATCTCTTATGTGTGCCTTAGTAAATTTACTAATGTCCTTTGCTTGTACTCTTCTATGTACTTGTGGCCATCATGCTAATCTTGTTTGTTTTCAATTATATGTGTATGTGACATTTGAATATTCCTTGTATGCTTACTTTCCTAGTTTAAGTGACATGTGCCCATGTCCCTTGTTTGCTAGGCCCCTTGGCCTCTTTTTTATGCTTCTTGCTTCTTTTCTTGTGTGCTTATTTGTTTATTTTCTTCATAATTATTTGTAATGCTATGATCCACATCATGCATTATCTTTCTTTCTTGGATGCCATGATGGACATCATGCTCTGTCCTTCCTTGACAACTAACACCTAACACCTAACACCTAACACCTAACACCTAACAAGATTTATAGTTTTAGTTTAGTA
The DNA here is from genome assembly GCA_037957365.1 of Torreya grandis. NCBI lineage: Eukaryota > Viridiplantae > Streptophyta > Pinopsida > Cupressales > Taxaceae > Torreya > Torreya grandis. The sequence goes on along the minus strand of JARHVA010001489.1, from coordinate 1,175,637 downwards.
TACTGCACATGATATTATATTATTACATCTATCTAGGCATGATCCTATTGATCTAACAATCTCTAATACAAACTATGTTATATTTTGAGACATCATTTTGATTATCATTGCTATATCATATATTTCACAACATAACACACTTTCAGGGCTCTTTCTTTTGAGGGTAGTCATTGAAGGTTCTTCATTCCTATCCTCAAAAGAGAGGGAAATAAATAAGGGTTTCATCATAGAGGTCAGATCCCTCTACTGGTCAAAAATTAGTTTTTAGAACACTTAGAACAACAATCAGAACCCAAAACATGTAGATCAAACTAGAAAGATAGTGATGAATATAGAACATTAATCAACAATAGTAAAGGACAAGAGTGTCATATTTGGACTATAGTGCCAAACAATAAAGTGTCATATTTTTGATGCTCTTATCCAAAAAACCAAAAACTCAAATTTTCTAGAAATAGACAGAAAGGTAAGATCAATTATAGTTTTGTCAGCTATAGTTTAGTTCAAATTGGGTGTTTTTAGTATAATTTTACTTAGAGTATCTAGATATAGGGGCATCATGCATGACATGATGGTTGTCACTTCCAATTTTAGATTGGGAAATTGGTACAACTTCTAGATCAGAATCTATGTTACAAACACTAGTGATTGGGAGCAATATGTGTGGCAAATTCGACTTCTTTTCTTTCTAGTTCATTATATTACCTAGGTATTCTTAGTAGTTACATGACTTATTTCATTTGTAGGTGGTTGACATCATTTTGGAATGGATTTCATATAAGCCTAGTTCTCAATTTTAGAGTGGCTTTCATACAAGCCTAATCTCTACCTTTTAGAGTGGCCAAGATTGGCCTAGTTCTCAACACACATTCAGATATCCATATCACATTATCAAATTATAGAGCATTCAAGGGATTCATGATCCATCTCATATGACACACATTCATACTAGTATTATTTCATAGCTTCACACTTAGTGCGTGATAATGGAGCCAAAGGACTAGCTAGCCTTTGTATTCTTGAGCCACCTATTTAGAGGCATTGGACACATTTAAAATATTAATTAACACACATATGATCACATAGCTTCACTTAGTAGGAGATAATGGAGCCAAAGGGCCAACCTTTGTATTCTTGAGCCACCCTCAAGGAATTGATCACTTATCTCTATTCATGATATTACTCTTGGTATAACACATACCCAACATTACTCAACATCACTCAACATCGCTCAACATCACACATATTCATGGGCCTCACCCTTATATATAAGTTTAGGTACACTTTCTATTTTTACTTTATCCTAGTATTTTACTTTACTGCATAACTCAAATAAAAGGGGGGTAAATGTAGTCATATAAAATGTCCAAATTGTTAGTTTGAGTGTGGCGTATGACACCTTATCCATATCTCTTTTTTTCATGCTCTAGTGACCCTTATAGACACCTTTTACTCATTATCAATCATCTAAAACCTTCTAAATGATTATTCCACCTCAAAAAAACTATATTTCTTAGGCCAATCATGTTCCCCTAGGTCCCAAGATTATAGGACAAGAGTGACATAGTTGTACTATAACACCAGACCCTAGGGTGTCCTATTTTAAGTGCTCTTATCTATTTACACTTTGAGCTCGATTGGTCATTTTCATCTGACCCCTACCCTTAATCATGTCAACTATTGATGATTAGAATTGGGTTGTATCCAACACCAATAATGGGAAGTTTCAAGAATGTGGGACTTGTGACCTGAAATGACCTCTAGATTTTAAAGAAGCTAGCTCTTCTTTATCTCAAAAGTATTGTAGAAAAAATGATAGAAATTAAATAGAAACACTAATGCAAGGAAAGAAAAATCTAACTATGGTGATGCACCTAAATTTAATTTGATCCTTAATACTAAGCACAGTGAAGCTATATTTAGGATTCAATTACATTAAAGAGAAAATAATGCATGATCAATGTAAAAGATGAAAACAATAAAATCAAAGGCTCACAACTTAGACTATTTTTGTAGTAACATAGAAAATATCAACAAAGGCACAAAACTCAGTCTTCTTATTAATTTTCCATTCACATAAAAGTCATAGATACATGCACAATTATACAAACTTTCTAAATCAAGAAAATAAAACAAAGGCAAATGATATTACTGGCCACAACAAGAAAGTCTAAAACTTCTTGATAACAATCTCTCATAGGAAATTTTCTCTATCTTCTGATGATCATCCTTTTTGATGATCTCTGCATCCATATTTATAGCATTGGACTAGCTCTAGATTGCTCGCATGTTCCCAACCCAATGGTCTAACTGAACTCTTACTGAACTCTAACTAAACTGGAAGTGTTTAACAAAAGATATTATTTGGATCTAAAATGTTTAGTCTCCCTACAAGTTCATTGGATGAATTAGACACACCTAATGCTTTTCACTGTGAAACAGATGAGGACTCTTGGCGTGCTCCACTTACTCTACTTGAGAACCATCTCATTATTCAAGAGGCACCAGAAAATGACACTTGGTAGTTTCCTCAGCACTTACATGAGACACATGACACTTTCCATGTAACTTGGTAGTTTCCTCAGCACTTACAGGAGACACACGACACTTTCCACGTAACTTATACTCTTTACTATGTCTTTGTATCAAGATTACTCCATCTTTGATATATGTCACAGTTTGCTACTCTAAAACTTTATCAACTTAGAGAAAATGGGTCCCATAACACTTCTTGCCTGAGTAGCTTCAAAAGGTAAAATAGAGACATGTGTCACTTTCTGCGTATCTTTAACAAGGGACATGTGGCAATTTCTTCTTGTTTATAAAAGATTTTAGATACTTTTTGAGTCTTGTAAAAGGTAACACGTGGTAGTCTCCACTGAGCTTTATCTACACTATAGAAACATTTGGGACTCATTTTAGATTCATATAGATGGTGACACTTGGTGGCTGCTACTGATTTTAGAAACAAACCCTAGGGCCCACCACAGTCTTTACTTAATAATGAAACAAAATGAAGAAACTATGGATCTTGACACTTGGCAGCTTCTGCTTAACTTTAGCTAAGGACATATGGTGGCTTCCATTAAGCTTTAGCTAGGGACACGTGGCAGCTTTTGCTATTTTTAGAAAAACATATTGTAACCTTCTACAGTTGCCACTTGGCACCCTCTGCACACACTGAGAAAATATTATCAAAAGAAACTTTTGAAACTCATAAGAAACTTGAAAATGTGGATGTTGACACTTGTCACATTCTACTGGATTATAATAGGACACGTGGCACATTTCATGCAACTTATAGAAATTATAAAATGTGTCCTGACTGATGACACTTGGCAGCTTCCACTTGACTTTGATAATTAGACAAATTTTTAGGCAAAAATGAAACTCGTGCCTATGCTCTATGTCAAAAACTTCACTACCTCGAAACTAAAACGCATAAGGACAAAACTTGGAGTGCACAACTAAAACTCAAAAAATAAAATTTAGAGTATTTTACTCTACAATTCTTGATGACCCAGAGGACTTTTGAGCATGCTCAAAAAGAATCCAAAGAATGTATAAAAATGTGACAAAAATCACAACTTTAGTAAGGCTGTCTGATAAATAGACCACTCAGCATTAGATAATCCCTGCTTATTTTTCAATTCATGGAAGGATAAATCAAGATTGATGATATTCTTGTGTGAGAAACTCTATAAAATATGAACTGCAGCCTTTAATTGAAATTCAAGCTGGGGCATGGAGATCAAGACAGCTTCCACTTCAGGCACTGATGAATCATCCGTTAAACCATAGAAAACTGGCTGATCACTTTGCCTAGCTAACAACAAAGGTTTAATCTCATCAACCATCAACACCGTGTTGCTATCAGGAAAAGGGGAGGGAAGACCCAATTGCACCAGATCTTCAATATGTTACTTCATGTCTTTGATTCCCTCTTTCACCACATCTAGAAGCTCTTTGCAATTGATTGCTATAGAGTTACAACTGAGAACTTTGTTCACCTTTTTCACAACAATCATTCTATAACTAATCCCTGCTACAAATAATGTTCCATCAGTTGCATCATATAGCTTTTGCAGTAGCATTTGAGAATCAAACACTCTCAAAGAGACAATAGATAGAGTGACTTCAACTGAAGTCTCCACCTTTTCACACAATTTTTGTGTGTTTAGTAGAAAGGTTAGAGAGGGTTTAAGCTGATTAATCTCCTCAGAGATTCTTTTCCATATTGATACATAAAGCTCCTTAACTAGATTCAAAACCCCTACATTCTTTGGCCTATTAGCCAACTCAAGTGTCAATTGTTATGCTATTTGTTGCTCGGTTTGAAGTTGGGCCTGTATGGCAGCGGTATTATTTTTCTCATTTAGTAGCTTCTATTGAAATTGAGTGCCCTATTATAGGTTTTCTTCATATTTTTCCTGTAATGTTGCCTTTTCCTGCCTTAAGGCTGTCATTGCAATTTTATCCTATATCAGCTCTTCTTTCAAAGAATCATTTTTGGCCTAAATAGCCTAGTGAGTTTGAAAAGAAATAGTATCTTGCAACTATTTGTTGAGACTCTCTATTTCATTATTGTTGTTTTTGATTTCTATAGTCAAACTACTACAGTTTGCCCTCTCTTGAGCTAAATCAGCCTCCACCTTTTGTAGCTTCTTTGATACTTTCAAATAATCATTAGCTACTATAGAAGTGGATTCATTTAGCAGCTCAACCCTATCTTGTGGTTTGAAAAGTGACATATCTATAGTCACTCATTCATTGTATAATCTTTAGGCTGCATCTGCTCATTTGGCTTGACTACATTAGGTGACAAATGGGTCACCGTTAGTTGCTACTAGATTGGGTCAAATTGTGACCTCATATGTGGTGTAGCCAGGGCTTTATTATCTTTCATCCTTTTTTTCTCCATCTAAGCTTCTCTAGCCTTCTTAGCAGTATCTACTTGAGTTTGGAAGGTAGAAGGAGAGGCAATGTGACCACCCACAAAAGGATAGCCTTGTGGCAAGCCATATGGAATAGCCAAATGTTGGCTAGGGGGAATCAGAGGAGGTACTCTCTCTAGGATAGAGGGGGAAAATGAGGCAATGATGTGGCCTGAGTATGAATATATGGGGGAAAATGAGAAATGGGCACAACAGAGGTGGCAGGAGATATTATTTGGCCAGACAGACTTGTCACCCCTATAGAAGAAGAGAGAGATTGAGAAGAAGGAGAAACAACTTGTACTTGAGGAGCAACTAATGCAGTTAGTGATTGGTGTTGTGAGGGTTCTTCTCCCTCCTCTGAATTAGGCTGAAGATTCAACCTCTTATGTTTCCTTGGTGTTTCTTCTTCTGGCTGTGCTTCTTTTTCTCCATCCTTTACCACTATTGATAGTGGTGATTGTACAAAAATGGGAACCCCAAAGTCTGACACTGATGGAGAGGCTTTGGGTGGTGAGGATACCACACTCTTTTGTTCTTTAATGGCACTGAGAGATTGGGGCTAGACAGTTACAATGACTGTAGGTGAGGTTTGTCTTAGGGCCTGCACTGTATCAGGGCTATAGATCGGAGATAGATGACATTCATCCCAGATTTCCTCCCATTTCTCATCTGAATCTACATTTCCAAAAGAGTGAGTTATCTCACAAATCTCCTGCCTATACTTCCAATAGGCTTCTATTTTCTTAGATTCTAGTATTTGTTCTTCAATGCCCTTCTTAAACTAGAAGTCATTCTAATTTTAGGATCAAAATCCTTTGGCTTAACATAAAAAGTTTTTCATGGCCTGGCTTCTTGAAGGGGCATATCCATCAATTCCACATACCAATCAGGAATATCTTCCTGAGGGTTTCTTCTATTTTCCTAAAAAGGATGGCCCTCATGCACAATTATAGCAATGACCTTGTTATTCTTGACCCATGAAGTTATGAAACCGTTTGGGTCATATCTCCATTTATCTTCAATTAGAAAGAAACCCAGGAAGGTAGCAACACATGCTCATCATCTCTGACTTCTAGGGCCATGTTGTTCATTACACATAGAATATCATACATTTTCTTCTTTTTCTTCGCAGTGCCATATTCATTATCTACCACAGACACCTGTCGAGTGACCTCTAAGAATGCTATCCTAAGGGTCAAAATCTTAGGTAGCAACACTGGTTCTCCACTAAAACCATTGGCTCTAATAATAGTATGATGGGATCTAAAATAGTAATCATAAGGAATAGTGCAATTTGTCATAAGGCAAGATACACTTGGAGTCAATCTATTTTCAATTGGCTTTGGGCTTAGATGATAAAAAGTAGGGGCAACAAAAAGTTCCCAAAATTCATATGGGTCACTGATTTTGGACAAGATATGTGTCCATGCAGACACTAGAATGGTCCTATTATGACTAAAATTGGGGTCATATATATTCAAATGCATGTATTGGGATAAGATGTTGTAGTTTTGATACAACATAAGGTGAAATAGATAAGAAGAATATCTGAAAACCCCTTTAGATTTAAAATGAGTGAGCTAGTCAACCATTGAATATGCAATTTTCTTAGAGAAATCTAGTGATTCTCCTAAGTCTTGTCTACTATTTTTAGCTTGAAGAGAATGGCCATTTGTTCTTCATAAACAATTATATCTTCTTTCATTCTAAAAATGAATGCCATCATTGAAAGTGCCTCTTGACTAGCTTGTGCAAATTGTGCTCTTGCTGTTGGCAGTATTAGCATAGTGGTATCATCTTCCCCTAATTGCAATTCTGATTTTAGAAACCTCAATTGATTATTGATGTTTTCCCATGTTTTTTGCATTTTGGCAATAGTGGGAAACGTGGCTGTCTTATCATGATATAGGGCCAACATGTCCCTAATGGCCTTTGGTGTAATTTGTACCATGAATGGAACTTGTTGTATGGTATTTGAGGGTGCATGAAATAATTCAGTGCATAATTCAACGAAGTTAGGGCATGGATGCACACCTAGGATAATGAATTGTGCCAATTGGGAAGTCCATATCCTCATTACAAATGTTTCATATTGTCCAACCTTGGCCCTCTAAAGACATATTTGATGTTCCCCTTCTCTTAAAGCTTTGCCAAACTTTTGAAGGATTGGGTTCATGATCCCATCTACAAAATCTTTCACCTTTGATGGGTCATTTGCATAACCAACTTCAGGGACTCTAGTCTGCAGATAGGTCTTTAAGGGTTGTGTAGGGGCCGAAGCATATGATTTGCTTGTGAGAAGCTTATCAATGGATTCATAAAACCCAGACCCCTATTGTGAATACTGTGCCTCCTCCATATCTATATCTATACTTGGAAATAATGAACTTATGTAACAGGTATGGAGTTTTGCAATAGGGAAGCACTTTCACTAAGCAGGCTTTGCTATGAATTGAAATTTGTAGATAACAGAGATTTTCAAGCAGATACAAGAATGTTTGAGACACTATTAAAATTTAACTCTTGTTATGGAGTATTTAATGACCCATCAAGTCTAAAAAATGGCATTAAAATCAAATAACCATTAGTAAATCTTATGAAATATTCGTGGGATAGCGAGTTAGACACGTCATGAAATGGCTGCGTAAGGTACCTTGGGGAATTTTGGAGATTTGAAAGAGATTTAATGTGTCGAGAGTTTTGAGAATTTTGAAAAAGGCTCTAAGTTGTGGCCACGTGTTAAAAAAAACCTTTATTTAAAAGAAAGAGCAAGAAAGAGAAATGGGAAAACAAAGCAACAAAGAAAGAGAAACTATCTATTTATAATACATTAGAGACACAACTTAACTAAAATGTTTCAGGTAGATCCCATTCATAGGAATCTCTTCAGGTTCACCCTCCATTGTTTCTAGTTTAAAAGAATTTTTTTGTTTACATGTGCGAATTTTATAGGGGCTAGTCCGCAATGCTTCAAATTTAGTGTGTTGACCCAGCTTGGCAGCTCTTGCATCCTATTTCAAAACAATTGAGCCTACTTCAAAATGGGGATTTGAAGTCCTTTTATCGAAGCAATCTTTAATTATTTTCTAATGCCTTATTAATGAATCACGTGCTGCATCTCTCTTTTCTTGAACTTCTAAAAGTTTAGTAAGTCTGACCTGCATGGGGCCATTTTCCTCAATTTCAATCTGTTTTAATAGCTGGAGAGTAGGAATCTCTAAGCTTAGGGGCATTACAGTAGGTTTACCATAGACCAATTCATATGGGGACATTTTTATCACCTACTTAGGTGTAATTCTATCATCTCACAGGGCTATATTAAGCACTTTATGCCACTCTTTATGATGATCAGTCCCTATTCTCTTAATAAGTCTAATCAAGTTCTTATTGGTTGATTTTGCCAAACCATTACCCTGAGGGTAATAATTTGAGGAAGTTTTTAGATAGATTCCATGATTTAGTGCAAATTTAGATAATTTAGACCCTAAAAATGCTTTAGCATTATCTAAATTATGGTATGAGGATGACCAAAGCGAGTAGTGATACTCCCTAAAAAGTCTAGGATCACATTTTCTATTGCTTCTTTGAGTGGCACTGCCTCACTCCATCTGATGAAATAATCTATGGTAGTTAGAATCCATTTTTGCCCCATACTCAACACTAGATTGATCATTCCAATGAAATCAAGACCCCATTGAGCAAAGGGTTCATCAATAATTATAGGACTAAGGGGCATTGCTGCATTCCTTCTCATTCCCACATAATACTGACAAGATTGGCACTTTTTAACCAGTTGATAACAGTCTGTAAATAAAGTGGGCCAGAAATAACCTACCTAAGTTATCTTTATAGCGGTGGTCTTTGTAGAAAAATGTCTACCTAAGACTCCATGGTGCATTTCATGTAGTATTTTCTTAGCCTCATCTTTCTCTACGCATCTTAAAAGGATGCCATCAGTATTTCTTCTGAAAAGAACTTGGTCAATTAAAACAAAATGGACCCCTTATTGCCTATAGTATCTCCTCTTGTCCTGAGATAGCTCTTTTGGGAAAATCCCATGTTTCATAAAATGGATCTTGTTTGAGACCTAGGAGTTCTGATCAACTTCTTATATCCTCAATACACTTTCCTTTTCTATTTCTTTAGGCATCATCTCATCCATATCTTGAGTCATGTATTGGCACAACCCCCTACCTCTGACTAGCTTAGTGGGTCTGACCTATACATCATATTCAAGGATCTTTGTTATCCAATTTGCTCTTTTTTCAGTAATTTCACCCTCCATAATGTATTCTCTGACACTAGGATGAGCCACAAGTATCAGAATCTTACTTCCTGTCACCAGATGCCTAAATTTATTGAGGGCTTTTACCATTGCATATGCCTATTTCTCCACAAAGTTGTATCTAGTTTCATACTCCCTAAGAGTCCTAGAGAAAAATGCTATTGGGTGTTCTCCCTCTTGTTGATCATCTTTCTGTGTTAGGACAACAACAATACTGAACTCTCCTCCATAAACATACATTATAAAAGGCTTAGAGAATTTTGGGTTAATAAGCATTGGGGCTGTTGAAATTGCTTTCTTAACCTCTTCAAAGGCTTGTCTTCCTTTTGTAGTCCGCTTGAAAACCAGATATTTCTTCAATAAGTGTGTCATTGGTCTCACTAGGCCTGTAAAGTCTGATATGAACTGACTGACAAAATTAATTTTCCCCAAAAAGGACTAAACTGCTTTCTTATTTACTGGTAGGGGTAAGTTCATTATGGTTGTAACTCTCTCTGGATCTATAGAGATTCATTCTTTAGATACTATATGTCCCAATAATTTTCCTTGAGGTATTGCAAAGATACACTTCTTAGGATTCAGGGATATTCCAAATTCTTGGCACTTCTTAAAAATAGATTCTAGATGATCAAAATGATCAACAACATTCTTGGAAAAAATAGTGAAATCATCAAGATAAATCAGGATGATTTTATTTATGAGTTCCCCAAATGCTACATCCATAGCTCTTTGAAAAGTGGCTCCAACATTTGAGAGGCCAAATGGCATCTTGACATATGCAAACATTCCCCATTTGGTAGTAAATGTAGTCTTGTGTTGGTCTTCATCAACCAACCAAATTTGATTGTATCCAGAGAAACCATCTAGCAAGGAAAATCTCTCTGATCTAGCTATAGTCTGTAAAATTTGTTCCATAGAGGGTAGGGGATAGTGATCTTTCAGAGATGCTTTATTTAAGTCTTTGAAATCCACATAGAGCCTTATGTCACCATTCTTTTTCCTAACTGGTACTAGATTGGATACCTAGGTTGAGTGTTTGATTAGAAAAATTATCTTAGATTCTAAGAGTTTCTGCAACTCATCCACCATTAGAGGTTCAATCCTTAGATTCACTGGCCTTTGCTTCTATCTGACTGGCTTAGATCCTTCAGTCAGTTCTATTGTTTTCTGAATGATGTCTCTATTATATCCATGAAGGTCTTCATAGGTCTAGGCTATTACTCTATCATACCTTTTACACAAGTCAATTAGTCTTTCCCTTTCCTCTTGAGTTGCAAAATTTCCAATCTTTAGCTTTCTCCCTTCACTCACTTCCATCTCAGAATAATCTGATTTATTTACTTGAAACCTCTTCTTTTCTAGGCTTACATCTTCTGGATCAAATAGGTTTTCTAAAGTGATCAAGCCTTTGGGAAGCTTATTGGTCTTTAATTAAATAACTTAGTCTCCATATGCTTCTTCAATTTTGGGTTGCAATTGATCAACAAATTCCCCTGATTGTTGCAAGAATGAGAGTACTTAAGAATCATTTTCAAAGACTTGCCAATTTTCATCATTGTCTAGGATAGTTGTACTTACTATAACTTTGACTAACTCATTGTTAACTAAAAGGCTAGTTGCTAGGTCAAACTATGAGCCAATCTGTGCCATCCTATCAGCTTCAAAATTTTGAGTTCTAGGAACTACTTTAATATTGAAATCTTCAAAATATTCTATTAAGTCCCAAATTCTATGTCTATAGGATCTCATCCTTACATTTTTGGCTATAGCCTTTTCTCTAATTTGTTTCACCACTAGTTCTAAATCTCCTTTTACTATCAGATTATTTATTCCCTTTTTCTTGGCTAACATGAGCCCATGTACTAAGGATTCATATTCAACATCATTGTTAGTACAAGCAAATTGGAAACGGATAGCTTTTAAAATTTTCTCACCATTTGGAGCAACAAGACAAATTCCTACTCCAACACCATTTTTACTTCTAGCCCCATCAAAATTTAAGGTCCAGATTTCTGAGTCCTTTTTAGATTCCTTAGTCTTTGGTATTTCTTCCCTTTCAACATTTGGGATTTCATGATCTTCATCAAATATGACATAAGTGCCCAGACTAGTAGAGTCATAATTTCCATATGGGTCACTTTGCATCATAGCTAACAAATGGTTATTTTCCTCTTCTTGGTCATGTTTAGTCCAGTCACCTAACTCTTCAACAAAGACCCTTTCTTCCTTATTCAACATAGCATGAGTTGCCTCTAGTTTTGAAGTTGGTTCATTGGTGATGTGATCTTTAGATAGTGGCTCAGATAGTATTTTCATTTTTTAACCATATTTGGTTTTTAGGATGAGGTGAGACCAATCAAGTGACATATATCCTCCTATCTTAGCTGTGAAATCAATGGATAAACATAAACTAAATACAGGGGGTATATCTATGACTACCACATCTTGATTGACAATTATATTAGGACAAGTATATAATTGCAATGGGAGTTTTTTAATTCTCCCTATTGTTTGCACTAATTTTCCATCCAGCTACATAACTCCTCTAATAAGTGGCTCATACTTTATTTTTAAAGCATATGCTATTTGCTTAGGCATTACTATAGTACTAGCTCCTGAATCTATCATTGCATTATGCAACAGTTTCTTTCTAATTATCAAAGTCAAATAGAAGGGCTCTAGTTTGGATTTACTTACCTTTGGTGCATTATTCAAAAGGGCCATTGTCTATAGAGGAACTGTATCTTTGAGCTTTTCTTTATCAGCAGGTCCTTCTTTGGTACCAGTATGTTTAGGCACTATTTAGCCTTGCAAAGCTTCTTATAACAGTGTCTTTTGATCAGGAATAGCTAATATGTCCCATATTGACACATGTGCTGGGGTCCTCTTTAGTTGATCTACTACATTCATCAGTCGTAATGTTTGGGTTCTTAGAAAATAAGGGTACCTTACTTTTTCTTGAACTTGTCTAGGAACTACTTGGTTTTGCACTGGATGAGGCACTTCTTGTCTAATAGCTGTGTTTTGATGACCTTAAAATGGAGGAGGCCCCATAGTCTCATTATTTGTGACTTCAGGATATTCCATCATCCTTCTCTTGGCTCTGGTGTAGTAATCTGATTGTACTACTGGCTTCTTGGAAGAAGAAGCTTCATTTAAGAACACTGACTCTTCATCTTCAACCCATGAAAACAAAGCATGTTCAGGGGCTATTTCTTCTTCTTGTTGTAAGGACATTGCTTGCATCTGAGCCATCAAGACTAAATTTTGCATATGAGGGGATTGGTAGGCTTGAGTGTCAGAGGTACTTACAAATTGTCCATCTGTTCTTCTTTGCTGTGCTATCTTTTGCTGTAGATTACCCATGGGACAATCTCTAGGCATATGAGCATTATTACAAGGGAAACACTAGGCATTGGTGCCATCTATATAATTATTCTTCCCTTGAATAATCTTCCTATTTGGATTAGGGGGAACAGTTTGTGAGGGTGTAGGGACTACAATTAATTGGTTTGCTGGCTGAGGGTTAGTTTGCCTTTGAGGACACTGATACTAGTTTGGCTGTAGTGGAAATTTCTTTCCATGGTAGCCTTGATATTGGGGTTTAGGATAAGGATTCTACTATCTTTTTATGTTAATTAACTCATTAGAAAATGTCCTTAAGATGTTATTGATATCATCCATCTCAAATGACTGGGCAGGGACAAGTTCTTTAGCAGGTTGTTGAGGATACGTATACATAGACATAGGTGGGGCTATGGAATTAGGGGTTTCTTGAGGCAAAGGTAAGGTAATCTCTAGAAACATGGGCATGAGAGGCCTTAGGGGAAACTTTCTAGCATCTATTAAATTATTTTCAGCTCTGACTGCATAGTCATAGGCTTCTGGTAGAGTCTGACCTCCAAGTGACTGAATCATTACTGATATATCTAAATTTAAAGCTTTAAGATAAAATACTATAGCCATACCTAGTAATGGTCTTGCTGTAGCAGGAATTCTTTCCCAAGTCTTTTGAAATCTTGAATTGAAATCAGTCATTGCTTCTTGTGGTGCCCTTTTGACAGTAATCAATTATTGCAACAAAGAAGATTTATCACCCTTTTGTTCAAGTCTTTCAAAGAAAAGATCTCCAAGCTGATCCCATGTAGATATTGTATTTGGAGTCAAAGATCTATACCATTCCAGAGCCTTCCCTTTAAAAGAAGTTGCTAACAATCTTATAGCCACATTCTGCTATGTGACCACATGTATTGCATAGACATCAGATACATCCTGTAGATGTTCTTCAGGTGTTTTGAAGTTTTGACCACTGAATTTGGGTAGAGCTTTTAGGGCATTTACTAGAATAGGATCCCAAGTGGCTGGTGGTACTGGGAGAATAAGAGGACTGCTAGTGTTCCAACTCACATAATTCCTTGGGGGTATATGTGCTCCCATGTTTGCTCTTGGTATTGCTATAAACTAATTGACCCTTCTTCTTGGATTAGTTATCAAAGGTGGTAAAAGAATTCCTAGATTTACAGTAGATTGAGATCTTGTTATTGGTCCACAGATCTAACTCCTTGTAGCTCTCTGGTTCATACGGTCTTGAAAGAAACTTCAAGATTATCCCACCAGGCATGCCAAAAACTATTGATGATTAAAATTGTGCTGTCTCCAACACCAACAATGGGAAGTTTTAGGAATGTGGGACTTGCGACCTGAAATGACCTCCAGATTTTAAAGAAGTTGGCTCTTCTTTATCTCAAAAGTATTGTAGGAAAAATGATAGAAATTAAACAGAAACACTAATGCAACAAAAAAAAAATCTATGGCAATGCGCCTAAATTTAATTCAATCCTTAATACTAAGAATAGTGAAGCTATATTTAGGATTCAATTACATTAAAGAGAAAATAATGCATGATCAATGTAAAAGATGAAAACAATAGAATCAAAGGCTCACAACTTAGACTATTTTTGTAGTAACATATAAAATATCAACAAAGGCATATAACTCAGTCTTCTTATTAATTTTCCATTCACATAAAAGGCACAGATACATGCACAGTTATACAAACTTTCTAAATCAAGAAAATAGAACAAAGGCAAATGATATTACTGGCCACAACAAGAAAGTCTAAAACTTCTTGATAACAATCTCTCACAAATTTTTTTCTCTATCTTCTGATGATCATTCTTTCTGATGATCTCTGCATCCATATTTATAGCATCAGACTAGCTCTATATTGCCTGCATGTTCCCAACCTAACAATCTAACTAAACTCTAACTAAACTGGAAGTGTTTAAAAAAAGATATTCTTTGGATATGAAATGTTTAGTCTCCCTCCAAGTTCATTGGCTGAATTAGACACACGTGACACTTTTCACTGTGAAACAGATGAGGACTCTTGGCATTCTCCACTTACTCTACTTGAGAACCATCTCATTATTTAGGAGGTACTAGAAAATGACACTTGGTAGTTTCCTTGGCACTTATAGGAGACACATGGCACTTTCCACATAACTTATACTCTTTACTATGTCTTTGTATCAGGAGTGCTCTGTCTTTGACATCTGTCACAGTCCACTACTCTAAAACTTTATCAACTTAGAGAAAATGGGACCCACAACACTTCTTGCTTGAGCAGCTTCAAAATGGAAAATAGAGACATGTGTTGCTTTCTGCGTATCTTTAACAAGGGACACGTGGTGGCTTCTGCTTATTTATAAAAGCTTTTAGATACTTTTTGAGAGTCCTATAGAAGGTGACATGTGGTAGTCTCCACTGAGCTTTAGCTACACTATAGAAACATTTAGGACTCATTTTAGATTCATACAGATGGTGACACTTGGTGGCTTTCTTTGACTTTAGAAACAAAACTTGAGGCCCACCACAGTCTTTACTTAATAATGAAACAAAATGAAGAAACTGTGGATCTTGACACTTGGCAGCTTTCGCTAAACTTTAGCTAAGGACACGTGGCAGCTTTCATTGAGCTTTAGCTAGGGACATGTGGAAGCTTCTGCTATTTTTAGAAAAAAATATTGCAACCTTTTGTAGTTGCCACTTGGCACCGTCTACATACACTAAGAAAAGCTTATCGAAAGAAGATTTTAAAAGTCATAAGAAACTTGAAAATGTGGATGTCGACACTTGTCATGTTTTGTTGGATTATAATGGGACACGTGGCACGTTTTGTGCAACTTATAGAAATTATAAAATGTGTCCCAGCTGATGACACTTGGTAGCTTCTGCTTGAATTTGATACTTAGACAAATTTTTAGGCAAAAATGAAACTTGTGCCTATGCTCTGTGTCAAAAACTTCACTGCCTCAAAATTGAAACGTGCAGGGACAAAACTTGGAGTGCACAACTGAAACTCAAAAAATAAAATGTAGAGTATTTTAATCTACATCAACCTAGCATGAATACTAATTGTTCCCTATCAAGTCCCATTCAAATATTATTTACAAAAGGTAAGTAATAAATCTTACAAAATAAGCAAGAATATAAATAAAGAACTAAGGCAAACTTCCCTATTCTCTGCATACAATCACCTAACACAACTTAAAACACATTCAAACCCTCATACTAGTCCCTAGCCACCTTAATCATTCTCAATTTGGCATTTTTACATCCACATCACACTATTTCATAAATCAAGTTAGGTGGGAGAACTACATATGGTTTGATCCCTCTTCAGAGTATTGGTATGTAGGCAGCATTCCCACACAAGGGGTGTGGATTGTATGTTTGGTACATATTACACACTAACCCCCCCTTTCTAAAGTGATTTAAATATTTTTTTTATCAATCATGATGGAGGGTTAGGGTTTGTAGATTAAATCATCTCTACAACAAGTTTCATCACGAATCAACACTCAATATTTCACAACACATGCACAATTCAAATACCCAAAAAGTTTCAAGTTTTTGTGACCAGTTTGGATAATAGTGGTAGGATTAGACTACAATGTTGGACCCCAAGGCATCTTATTTTTGTTACTCCTATCCTTTCATTTAATGAAAGCTAGATCTAGGTTCATGACACTGCCCCAGTCCTACACAACTAATTTTGACTTTTGTATCAATCATTTTAGTCTAGTTTTAAGATAACTTGTATTTCTCCTCATTTATTGATATTTTTAGAAAGGTGAAAAAGATAAATAAATTATACAAATCAAGATTGTAATTATTGTAATATTTTGTACTAATTTATCAATTCAAACCCTTAGCTAAATTAGAAATAAAACTCCATTATTACCAAAAAAGTTAATTCAAAGGGAAAAGGGCACATGCCACTAAATATAAGAATGAAGACATACAAGGACATGTTCAAATGTACACATACACAAATAACAAGCAATTTGGTATAGAGCCACAGGGAAGGAAAAATTCAAATGTTTGCATATATAATCATGAAAGAGCACACACAAGGGATATGGGCACATGTATAAGGCACATAAATAGAGAAGTGGCATAGAATCCAAGTAACAATGACATATTCAAATG
The DNA here is from genome assembly GCA_037957365.1 of Torreya grandis. Lineage (NCBI taxonomy): Eukaryota > Viridiplantae > Streptophyta > Pinopsida > Cupressales > Taxaceae > Torreya > Torreya grandis. The sequence continues at coordinate 1,158,921 of JARHVA010001489.1, read as the reverse complement.
CCCTCAAAGATGAAAGAAGCATAGGAAAAACAATCAAGTCTAATCTAGGAACTAGAAATGAAAGTATGTATAACTATGTAATATAAATCTATGTACATGCAAGGATGCATATATATTGATTCTAACTAGTGATAGTCAACAAAAAATCTGAGAAATGAATAACAATGATCAATATCAAGATAAATCAATGCCTAACTGGAATGTATAGCATGTAAAAACAAAACTTGGTTATAACAACTATGTAGGAGAAGATTCTAAGTGGGTAGATGTAGTAATATATAAACCTAGATTGGTGTAAATGCCCCTAATGGGTAGATGTTGGCTAGTTTGGATTAGTGTAGTGGAATGAAATCCTATCTAAAATCTATAAACACTTGAAAAGAATAAGTGAAGCATATGTGTATGATAAAACTGACTATATTAGGATATCTAATAATATGCAATATCTAACAAGTAGTAAAAATGTAAACAAATCAATGCATACAGTCTGTAAAAAATTAGAATTTTGAAATATTTGAATGTTTTTGTATTTTGACATATTATATTATTTTTGAGTTTTTTGAGTATAAGTTATATAAAATAAAATGAAAATAAAATATGTACGAGTGAGAGAGGGAAGGAAGTATGTACAAGGGTAGGAACTATACTAACCAATGAGTCTCATGGAAGACTCACTATCATTGTGGCCTATGTCAAAAATAAGAATGATAATCTCTCATGTAGTGTGATTGCTATGTTTTAATTGAATGTTGTTGTAGTAGGAATTAGTGTATTTTTCATCATCAAAATCATAATATTATTCTAGATCAAAATCATAATAGCCTGGTGTGCTAGAAGGATTTGCCTCATATTGTGGATTTGACCTTTTTGAATTTTACTTTGGTGCATTGATTGTGATTTTTTGGTTTAAAACTATGCTTATTGTAGACATACGGTGTTGTGAAGGCTTTTTTTACTAAAAAATCTTAATAATGCTTATTGGTTGAGCATGATTTTGAATATACAACTTAATATATTGCTCTTTCTATAATATTTCCTATGTATATAGATGTTTTAACTTGATAAAATTTATCTATGAATGATGTGCCTTAGGATTTTCAATAAATCCTAAATCTTGTTGACCAATATTATCAACTGCTAGAATAGAAGAAGTGATGCTTTGGGACTGTTTGCCCAAACCTTGACCATGATAATTAAACTATTGTAAATATTTGTGACCAAACTTAAACCATATTGAATGTTGAGCCTCCTTTTGGAGAGGTAGCTTCACTTGATTTATCTATGTTTTTTGTACAATTTCTTGCTGTGACTATGCTTTTGGAATCTTTTGTTGTCTTGAGTTATGCTTTGGTAGCCATTTTTGTACTATTTTTAAATTTGACCCTTTTTGAATTTGTAAATGTGTCATTGTATGTTGTGTGGATGATGTGTCATTATGTGAGTCATTTATATCCATTATATGTTGTATTTTATTTCTTAATGCTAAACATGAATCAATGTGGTGCCTAAGCATTCTATGATTTGTAATAAAATATCTGGATCTCCTCATTAGGTGTAGAGGAGGTAAGTTGATCAACTTAGCTTTAATCATTTCCCTTAGTATCTCACTTGAACTCTTATTTGACCATTGAATTATTTTGAAATCACTAGTTTTATATGTACTTTTTTTTGAGCTCATGTTTTGATATGTAATATTGTTTGCCACAAATCGACTAGTTAAATATGTATAAACATGATTTACACTATTGTGCCCTAGAGGCCTTTGTATTGTAAATTGTTTTTATAATGATATAATATTTTCATGTAGTACTTGATTTTGATTTTGTAAACCTATAATTATCTTTCTCATACTGATAATTTGATCACATAGAGTTTCACAAGTGTAAACTCTAGTTGTTTTTGTTTGAACATGTAGGCACACACCCTATACAGAAGAGGTGTGCATACACTGAGTAGGGGGATTAGTGACATTGGTATATGATTTCTCATCTCATGGAGGAATGATAATATGGACTTGGTTAGAGGTAAAGTAGTTATCACCCTTACGGACATGAGGAGGAGAAGGATATTTTTTCCTATGCATAAGATATGACATTGAAAATTGAAACATAGTGGTTGGTTTATGTGCTAAATCTTATTTGTGTGTATGGATTTTATTGTTAATGGAATTACATATATGAAAAATAGAATATTCAAAATAAAGAATTCAAAATGAAAGATATATTAGTTTATTTGAAACATTATGTATGCATATGTCTATGTGATTAAAGAATAATGGCTTAATTAGTTTGCACATAGAAGAATGATAACATGTGAAAGAAAGAATGCAACATGAAAGGCATATTAGTTGATTTAAAACGTCATATATGCATATGTATATGTGATTAAATAATAATGGCTTAATTAGTTTGCACATAAAATAAAGATAACATGCTATGAAATATGTGAGTTATTGCATTTGATAATAATAATCATCTATACATATATTGATGTCTTTTCCAAGTTCATTTTGATTAAAGGGAATAAGCATGCAAATGAAAGTATGAAAATTTGAAATAAAAAGTAAATGATTTATTCTATCATTATGATCATGATTAGAGAAGAAAAGTGAATCTAGAATCTAAGTTTTGAAAATAAAGTTTGAGTATGAATAGAATCCTGAAGTGTGTCTAGGGTTTAGGGTTTTTAAAATATAAGGTTTCTTTTGCAACACTTTAAATTAGATTATAAATAAATTGAAACCCTAATGTAAAATTTATTTTAATTAAATAGGTTGTCTAAATAAAATAAAGAAATCATAAGTATGCATCCTTGAATTTATTACACAAATATAGGAATTAATGCAAACTAAGGTTTTATGCAATGCTCAAAGTAAGACATGTTCACCAAATGATTTAACATTTTTAGGTTTTACATTTTTAATTACCTATGTTTGGTTAAAGGTTTGAGATGTTTAAATTAATTAAATAAAATACAATAATTAAGCTACTGATTTGTTATGACCTTTGACTTCTTTTGACTTTCTAATAATGATAGACTTAGCTGAAAACTAACCGTCATAGATGATCTAGGTTATATAATTTAAGATATATATAGTATTCAATGTATTTAATAGGATTCTAATATTCATTTGTTCATTGGACAGTGATTCCCAGTTTGGACAATAGTGTCATCTATAGGTAGTGTCCTCAATGTAACACTAATATCCCCTTTACGAGACTACTCTTATTTTTGGGGAGCATCTATACCTATGTCTCTATGTTTTGTTCTTGTGTGATTAAAACTTGTAACTCTATATTATACCTAAAAATATTGATTTGATGTGAAAACCCTAATCTCCTTGAAAGTATGATAGTATCAATAATTGAGTATTGGTTATTAGGATGGACTAGATATCCTAAATAACTTGTTGTGTAGAGAGTTGCCTACATACCAACACTCTGAGGAGGGATCAAGTCCAATGTAGTTATCCCACCTAGTGCTTGATGTATGTGTAAGTGAATGCTAAAATGAAAATGGACTTGGATGCCTTGAATGTGCTTGAGCTTTTAATTGCTTGAAAAATGAACTTAGGGCTGTTATAAATGGTAGTATGCAAAACATTGGGTAGAATTGGGATAAAGTACCTTGATTTTGCATAAATTATCTTTAGTTTGAATAGATTTTTCATATATTTTCCATATCAAGAATATATTTGGATTAAATTTGTATTTATAGGGTTCTTTTGCTTGTGTGGATAATAAAATGAGCTTAAGCTGACCTTAGGAGGGGCGCACATTTAAAAAACTATCCATTGGGAAGAATTGGGGTTAAGCATAGTAGCGCTTAGTTAGGGACACTAAAGCCATATGGTTGTAGTGTCCCAAATGTGGTTATAATGTCCTTTTTGTAGAATTATAAGCAATTTAGATTGGGATATGAGATGATAGTTCTGGGACTATGTTATGACTAGCTATAGGTGACTGTGGTTTGTTTAATGACTAGAAATTTAAGTCTAATACTCAATGATAGGTCTATGTCTAGCCTAGGGATAGGTTAATTCAAGTAACACTCTTAGCATCCAATAACTAGTTTTAGGTGATTACAAAGTGTAAGCTCCTGAATCATAAATATTATTCTTCTTATTAAGGTGGATTTGTGTACATAAGAAGAGTATATTAGATGTCTTGATTATGAAAAATAAAACTAATTAATATAATAAATACATATCAAATCTCAAAATCCACCAATTATACTTAGATTAATTTATCAACTAGACCGTAGGCATAACAAGAAAACACATTATGACTTCAAACTGACTGATGATGTCTACTAAGAAAGGGAACACTAGAGAACATATTTAGTTGGGTAAAAGGCATCAGGGAGAAGTATGCAAACATGAATAAGAGGAGGCCAAAGGGAAACTAGGAATAAAATAAATCCAAATAATTATATTGTCATGGATGAAGGTAGATATAACATATGATTATCATGGGGATATATCACAAAGCACCATGAACTAGACCACCCCAATCCTGATGAATTACTTAGGATGTGCACTCAAGGAGATTGATGTGCTGATGAGTAATGTAAGAATTTTTTTAAATAATTTAAAATTATAGGTGTATACAAGCCCTAATTATTTATAAATATTGTCTCTTCATGAAATTCTAGCACATTGGTTTAAGCTAGCATAAGAAATGGCATCCACGATACCAATATGGATAAGAATATATGTTCTTCCTCAAGAGTTTTGGTCCAAGTATGTTTCTAAAATGATTTAAAACATGATAGTAAAGGTAGTGAAAACTTAAAAATAATTTAATGGAAGGGGCCTAGGAAACTACATTAGAATATGTGTGTAGTTAGATATCTCAAAACCACTTTTAAAAATGCCACCTGAAGAGTAGGAAACAAATAATGGATTAAATTGCTAGACTATGAGAGTATCCATTTTAAATTTTGAGGATGTCATTATTGATGTGGGTTTTATGCACATCAAGGGTTATTATTCAAAGGTCCCTAACTTCTTAGGATCAATGAAAAAATCACTACAAGGTATGAGTTTTTAGTCTCAATTTTATAAATAACCAGGTGGTGAATAATGGTGAGCAAAGTGGTTATTATCCGTAAATGGTTTAGAAGTGAAAGATGTCTAGTTTCACTTTGATATGGATAGGTGGATCTATCTGAAAAAATATAAAAGGAGGGAAGGGTATGTCATAAAGAGGTGATCTATGATCAAATTGGAGATTAAAACAATTTCAAGTTGACTCACTACATTTGGCCAAGCATATGTCACAAACTATTTTATAGTTTTTTAGTATTTTCATAGAAAACACACAAATCGATAAATTTTTTAAAAGTAATGAAAATATTTATATTTACACTAAAATAAAATTAATAATATAGATTTTCCTAATTTAGCATGTGTAATAAATATAAAAAGTACACAATAGCTAAGGGATAAGATAGATCATATATTGTTTGATATTATATTCTGAGGTATAAAAATGATCAGGAGTCATCAAAGGGATGCATTAAATGTTTTTACCTTGTTCACTCTATGTTTTGGCTATTTTTGTCCACTAGACACTTGTGTCAAATATGGACAGTAACATTGATACAAGTGTTTGACTCTGATGCAGGGATCTAGTCAAAGGTATGTGTAGGGATGGATCCAAATTTATTCCATGCCTATACTATCACATGTATACCTACTATGTGCCTTAAATTATATCCACTTGTGTGCCACATCCATCCAATGAATAAATTCCTAATTCTTTTCCATTAGACTTCTTTTAACTTGGTAAGAAGGGCTTAACACATGATTAGAACTAACCCTTACAACCTTGGTTATTGCTAAGTGTTGCATACATAGACAACACTCCAAAGAGGGCCTCAAACTTGCATGTAGTTCTCCTACCTAGGCATGTGTGTGGAATCGTAACTTTACAACTATATGCTCCTTTTCCTACTAATGCTTGGTGTAAGTAATATAATAATATATTTGACTTTTTAAATGATTCAGATATTTGATTCAATGTTGTAGTGTGGTTTGATAGCTTAAAATATATAGTATTTTCCAATTAGATAATTTCTAAATCAAGTTTCTAGGTAGTGTAATTAGAATATATCCATTGTATATATAGGGACATCTTGATTTTGAATTAAGACCTAGTGATGCATGAAAAGCCGATAATATAACAAACAGAGTTAAAAAATTGTCACAAAGTAAAAGATACAGAAAAGGATAAAAGGGTAAGCCTAAACACCTATGTCATAGTTAGACACTATTGTCTATGCAAGTGTTTAAAATAAATGTAGGTGTCTAGGGGCTAAAATGCATAGATAACCAAAAATAAAAAGGTAGGAATCCCTAACATACATTGGATGAAAAGTAATAAAATAACATATAAGCCCAAGCGGTAGGTAAATCAAGTGAAATAATATGGAACTGAAGGGGTCCACAAGAGGTCACATCACTAAATATCTAATCCTCAGTCAAGAGATGTATACATGCAAAGAGGCTATTAAAACATGTGAAATTATGCTTGTACCAAATATGGGTGTCTACAAAAACCAATCTCTCTTGTGGGTTAACTAAAAGCATAATATACAAACAAACATAATAAAGAGTCTAATAAAATAATTACCATTATATTCAATGACCATAATCAAAGATATTGTTAGTCCTAGATTTGTAAGCATATCCTATGTCACTAACAAGTTATAAATATGATCTATAAATAGAGAATTGATAAGACTAATAAATTGTTTAATATTATCTCTATAGAAAACATGCACTTAGCCCATCGCATATTTAATAAACTTAATGGACATTATTCAATGAATCATAGATATTTTTAAGCGAGCACATTCACACAAAATCATAGAATAGTCATAAAATTCTATTTTATTGCATTAATTACCAAAATCTCCTCCATTAAAAATGAGGGGTAAATATGTATTTCTAGCTTGGGATGGGGGCACCCCATCCTCAAAGATTAGTCTAATTTTATAGAATATAATTGAGGACCGTGTGTTAAAAAAAACATGCAATTTGCGCATGACTATAATTTATAAAATAAAATCCTAATTTAGACTATAAAGCTCTTTCATACAAAACACACAGTAATTGATGATAATAATAGATCAAAACTTAGACAAAGTCCTAGTTAGAACTACCAATTCAACTTAAATTTAAGTACTAGGGTGTCATCATGGGGCCTAATCATGAAATAACATGCGTGGCCATTGTTACTAGAGTTTGAGTTGAGGTGGTAGCTACTATTGAAGGTGGTAGTGGAGGAACAATAGTTGATGTGGTAATGAGCACTGGGCCATCAAAGTATATACTATAATGTATCTAGGGAACATAGACGTAGTTTTTTAAGGTCAATATTGAGATGATGATGCTATTTTTGAAGTGGCCAACTACCCTTGTCCCTATAAATTCTTATTCTCACCCATCCCTATTGTAAAATATAGCTCCATAGTCTCAAAATCAATGATATAATTTTTGAATAATATTGGAATTTTGTCCATCAATTTCTTATGTATGGAAATAGAAGATCTAAAATAAGAATTTAGTGTATCATTATAAACTACATTATCTCTAGAAAATTTAAATAAATGCATCACTTTTTCATTAGTTTTATAAGTAGTGCTTTCCACTTCTACTTTAAAGTTATTGGTTGCAATATGTAACAAGCTTTAAAAAAATGGTTTGGTGACTACTTTCCCTAGTGGTGTATATATGCCATTAATGTGCATATCACCAAGAATTTGGACTACCTTTTTTTCTTGGTTTTTTAGTTACTATACTATCTCTTGCATCTAATTATGCCATTCCATAAGTTAATTTCTCTTTCCAGTCACAAAAAATTGAGCCAAATCAATATCTATAAGTTGTAGCAAATTAAGAGGTTGGTATTACTTTTTCCTCATTATATTTTCAATGAAATGTAGCTTGGCATCCATGTTCTTCACTTATTCATTATATTATTGGATAAAGCATACTATGTCATAGAGAGTTTTAGCTGAACTATGTACATTGTCTACTATATCCTTTCGAAGGTCTATTCTACCTTATGCCTCTAGTCTTCTATTTATTTGTAAGATAACATGCAACATATTTTTTAGAACTCCCTTAGTAGCATATACCATGGATATGGGGTCTTCTTAAATTTCATCTTCATCCCCAGACTTGGTTTTCCTCTTCTTTGTCAAGGAAAAGAGTTCTTCTCTCACAAACTCTATAGGTTTTCCAAATGTAGTAACTATCCTTTGTCTAACCCTTTTAAGTTATTTTGATGTTGAATCAAACTCTATAGTCAACATAGGCTCCTCAGTTATCACTAGATCTTGCCTAGCTAACTCCTCTGATTAAATTTTATGTATCCATGTAGGGTTCACTAGAAAATCTTATGGAGAGGTTTGAAAGGTGGTGGGTAAAGTAGTTTTTAGAGCTAGCATGAGGATGGAAGGAGATGGAGGAATTTGTGGAGGTGGAATGAGTATGTGAGGATATGAATAAGAATAATGGGGATGTATAGGTAATGAGGGGAAAGGTTGAATGAGCAACCTCTCCTTGGAGATATTTTTCTGAGGGAGTACCCTAAAGACATATTTAGTGAGGTTAGGAGATTATTAAATTGAAATAATTATAGATTCTATTAGGAGACCTTGAGAAATGAAAACACACAATTGGGTGTGGAGATGAGCCTAATAAGGTTGTGTTGAAAAAATTATTTGACACATGGTATTCAAAATGTGGACTGGTGATTGTAATGCCTAGGTCAGGTGAGGGAAGAGATGGCTATGTAATGGTAGCCTGGGTTAAATTCTTCATGAAAATTAATGAAATAATATAAAATAGACATATAATCAGTAGGAAAGATAATATTTTTTAGAGAATAAAAATTGGTAGTAATTTCCATACCATATGAATCCAAAAGAGCTGTGGCAATTGGAAGCACTACTACAAAAATAGGGGAATAGTGACTTCAATCAAGATTTGTAAAGAAGTTGTTGAAGTGACCACAAGTAGGACAACCAATTTAATTTAAGTACCCAATGTAGTGTCATATATTATAGTCACTTATTCTTCTTCTTCACCTTGTCCATATTCAATGTCTTGAGTGTGGAGAGGAATAAGCATTGTAATCCCAAAAGTAATCTATAAGGGCACCTTCTAAAATATGTCTAATGGTGTTCCTACCCCTAGATTCCCATCATAACTTATCTCCAAACCTCCCTCTTCTTCCAAAAGTAATCTATAAGGGCACCTTCTAAAATATGTCTAATGGTGTTCCTACCCCTAGATTCCCATCATAACTTATCTCCAAACCTCCCTCTTCTTCCTATTCATATGAATAATCCTATGTATCCTTTTATTTTCTATCAATTGAGGTTTTTAGGGAAGGAAGAAGATATATTCTTACATTAGTAGCAACATAAGGAGTGGTGGTAATTTGTGAGGAAATGGGAGAAGATAACTAACTTTTATTTGTTGGAGCTTAAGGTAACAATACTATTGTAGCTAGTGGAGTGAATGCAAATGTGAATTTTAGGGGTTCCCCTATGTCTATAATTTTTTGATTAATTTTATGTGGATTTAGAACATTCTATAGGATTCTTTCCCTTAATTTCTCATCAATTTCTTCTCATGCTTTCCAGCTTTCTCAAAATCATTTTCTTCTTATTCTATCATGATTTCATCTTCTCTTGATATAGTTGGGTCATATTGGATCATTTTATCAATCCTCATAGACATCATGACTCTTCTCATCCTTGTCTAAAATTTTGAATCATCCTCAAGGTTGAGTAAGATTAAATCATGTCGATATTCCTAATGGACATAGTCTTCTTAAATTGTGTAGAGAATTTCTCTATTTGATGTCTCATCACTTTTCTAGGATCCCACCATCTGTGGTCAGCCAATACAAATTTAAATGAGCCCTAATGCTTTGAAGTCTTAGCTAGTTATTCCTAGTTCTAAAATTGTTTTCTCCCAATATTGATAGGTGTCTTTTGGTACTTTGCTAATCTAGCCTTCTTTAAATTACCATCCACACTATCAGATAGTTGGTACACTATCTCTTTTTCAACTAATTTTTTGGGTGCAAGTATTGGTAGTAAGAAAGGAGTTACTAAGGTACCTCAACTCTAATGAAAATGTGATCTAGTTAGAAATAATAATATCCCAATGTCTTACGTGATATTTTAATCTGGTTGGATAACCTAGGCATATGTTGCCCATTTAATGCTTTATAAACCATTAGGTAGAAAGTGTCTGTAATAAGTAACATATGATACATGTACTTATGTATGTGAAGATGGTCAAAATAATCACATATCCTTTTTTTACCTTTTGGATCCTAGGGTATAACATTGGCTAGGGCAATGGTTCCATATATAACATCCATCGAGTATGAAATCATGTAAAAATGGGCATCATTTGATCGTGCATGCATTTTCATTGGGATTTTAGGTTTAAGCTTACAATTTATCCCAATGGGGGAATGTTCTTGCCATAAAAAAATATGGACAATAGTGGGATACAAACCTCATTTACATGATTCATATATGGATCACTAGGTAACTTGTTTAGCAAGGTCATGGCAATTCTAACACCAGGCTTGAATTGGAAAATTGGGTCCCTCTTTTTCATGTCAAATTTATTAGGGTTCTAGGCCCATTATAATAGGGTGATTTTGATGTTATTATTTTTGAACCAATTATTTATTATTTATGATGTGTTTAATGGTGTAAGCCTATATAATTTATCAAATCTAAGCCTAATACATAAGTTATAGGATGGACACTATTTATTTTGTGAAATATGTCCCTTGTATAAGCACCTATAACAAGCAAATTAAAACCTAGGTCAACATAAGGGAATACCTCTTTTTTTGATTCTACCTTATGGATTCCAACTACCTTGATTGTAAAAAAGTCATATATGTACTCCTTTTGATCCAGGGACAAGTTATATTCATCTTTGTATGGTTGGGCAATGTCAACTTTTATGTATATTATTGTGCAATGTTTGAAGGTTCTAAGTAAAGTAATATTATCAAATTTTGTATCCTTGTATTTTTGCTTAGTTATAAATTAGGACATTGAAGGAACATGTTCCTAGTTTTGAACCTCTATTTTTGAATAATTAGAGCTCTATATCTAAATTTTAAGCTTAGGGCTTTTGGTTTTCTATGGAGCTCTAGATAGCAATTCACAACTAGTAGTTAGAAAATGTAAATTGATTTGCCCTGAGAATGTAGCATATAATTGATTTGCTTGTATTTTGAATTTATTGATTGAATCCTCCATGCGTGAGAATTGATTGTATAATAATGGTCATTGTCATCCATCCATCAAATTTGTATTTGATTTTATGATGTCAATTTTTATGGGTTTACTTGACACATGGTGCTTTATCGTTATCTTTAACTGTTGAGTCATTTGATATACTTTACATCTTCTATATTTGTCAGTATATTATTGACTCATGGAATTTTACCTTTATTATTTTTGTCTTTGTGAGACATGTGGCATATTTATACTAATCAATTTGTTTTCACCTACTAACGAATCTTTAGATCAGTTAATATATGGAGTTACAAGATGATGACACATGAAATGACATGTTGCATCTGATCTTATATAATAGTCATATGGACCAATTAAATTATGACATATGGTAACTGACTATTTATAAATATACATATGACATTCTATCATTTAATCACTTGATTTTATCATGTATCTCATATGTAATCTTCTATGTAGTGAGATGTCAACATCTGGCATGATCTCAATCAATTTGATAGTCATCTATTATATATATTTACCCCTTTATTTAAAATCTCATGATCAATTAATATTATGACATGTTGATCAATCTCATTTGCTTAGGTGGTTGTTGGATCTTATGATTTGTACTTTTGGCCTAAGAGGCATGATGTATCAAAATGAAGACATGTGGTATGATTTCACTTTCTCAAGTGGTCCTTGAATTTCATAAGTTTGATTCTAGCTAAAACCCATGATAAAATAACATTATGACACTTGGCATGATCTTGCACAATCATATTATTATTAATATTTTAAACTTGTAACATTGAATTGTTTTAGATGTGCCTAGGTTGTGACACATAACAAGACCTTAAATAGTATGAATATAAAAACTAGATAATCTGATGGTTAGAATGGTGATTGGTAGTTCATGAAACTTGGGTGAATGAATGAAAATCATTAATAATCAATTATCTTGTAAAACTAACAAGCTTAAAAAATAATCGATTAGTTTAGTTAGTCAAATAATTTAGGAATGAAGACCAACACCAATTAGTATTTCAATCTCAATCTAACATTTCTGAAATAAAAGCAAATAAAATAATTTTTAGGCTTAAGTTTTAGGGTCAATTTATGTCTTGATAGAGATTAATCATAGGGTTTTGAGGATAAATGAGACCCTATTTGATTTTTAAAAATGGGTGTGTTGGTCACAAAAATCATGAATATGGCCACTTGGTAAGAGAATGCACAAAAAATTAGAAAACCAAGTGATCATTAATCCAATAAGTGAGATGAAGGAAGCTGAAGATGGATTTGATAAACCAAAGGGGATTCATCTCACTAAAAGCAGTGGAAAATTTGAGGGGAAGTGGATAGGATGGAGGAACCCAAAATAAAATAAGGAGAATCATCTAACGAAATAAAAGAAGACATGATTCCATAATTTTAAGAGAAATATTAGAGAAAGATAAATGAAGAGGAGTCTCTTGTGGTAGAATATGGTTTTGAATGTGATCTAGAAAAGCTTATTGAAGATATAGATCATTAGGAACCTCAAAGTGGGATTAAGGAGATACACATGCAAATAAAGGAATATATCATGTCAAAAATAAATGAAATAAGTAGTTAAGGGATGGATGATGAATTTATTGAGCCATTGAGGAGCCACACTTTACTTTTAGTCAAAAATAAAATAATAGAAAAAACCATTGTCAGGAATAGAAAGTGTAGACACCTAAATTCTACCACATTTGGCATCATAATTGACTTCACTAAATAACAACACAATTGTTTGATTTCTTTACAAAATTTCCATTAGAATTATGGATTTTATCCTAAGTTTAATAATATCATTTTTCCCTCCATAATTAAAATAGTTTATTAATTTTAATTAGATTATCCATTTATAACAATCATGCCAACATAATTCCATAAAACCAATTAATAATTTTAATTTCTAAGTCACCAAACCACATTATCAATTATCTCAATTAGGAGTTTGAGTCACCTAAACATTTCCCTAATTTTATAAACCAAGTGTTGATTCATCCAACCAACTCCTTAGAACATGTAATTACCATGGCAAGTCATTCAACTACCTTGACTCATTCCTATGAATCTTTCAAATACCAACTAAATTCCCCCATATTTCTCAACTACTTAAGGAATTGGTCTTATCTTCTTGGATGAGGACTCAAATCTATCCATCCAAAAATCAAGAAATTTAATAATTCAATATTAAATCTAACCATCTATTTCCCATGCAAAAAGTCTATAAATTGATGTACTTTCTCCAAGTTGAGAAATCAATCAAGCTATCAAATTTTATATTGAGTATCATCTTGAGAATCAATGTCATATAATAAAAGGATACTAAATTTACTTTACATTGGAGATTTGTATTAATTAACCATATACCAGGATCACAAGAACACAATCAAATCATCAAAGGAGAATATTTTTACTTGGTTGGTAAGGTGAAGGTAACTTGTATTTTGTTTTTCTTTTGTTGAATCTCAATATGAAGTTCTTTGTAGGTTTAGAATAGAGAGTCTCATTGTTTACTTTAGAATTAGAATTCTAAATTTTATATATTACATTTTGGCATGTCTAATATGATCCATTCCCAATCATCTATTTTTATTATTTATTTTGAAGGTTTAGCTAACTGATTTAATTTTTTAGGATTATAAAGTTTAAGCCCTAGGTTGTTAAAGGGGTTAAGTATAGTAAACTAGGGTATTAAATATAAAATAAATATAGCCACTAATTTTTAATATAATTGACCAAATTTAACATATCTAAAAATAGTAATAAATGATGTCAACAAATACTTAGTTGGAAACTAACTGAGATGAATGATCTAGAGGTTGTAAATTGGGGAATGAGTTGATCTAAGTATCAAAGACATGATTAAAGTGTCAAAACCCTTCCTAGATAGTATCTCCCTAACTAGATAGTAGTGATAATGGTGATAATGTCCTCCTTTTAGTGCTAGTGTCCTCTGTGTAGAACTAATCTAAGATTTTAAGTGCACCTATGTTGGAGTCCACCAAGCCTGTTCCTATGCACACAAGTTATGATTCCCTATTGATGACCTATTTTGATGCATTTTACATGTAAAACCTAAACCTCCATGTTTTTAGGGCATTTTATTGGCACACATATCAAAGTGTGATATTGGTGGGGTAGGCTAGACATCATCAACAACCTGTTGTGATGAGAGTTGTCCATATACCAATACTCTAAAGAGGGATCAAGCCTGATGTAGTTCTCCCTACCTAAGTGCTAGTGAAAGTGCAAGTGAAGCTAGTATGAATGTTATTTTGAGTGCTTTGAGTAGATCTTGAGACTATAAATCTATGTATTCTAAGATTGGGATGGTTGTAGATGATTGTATGCAAAAGTAGGGCATAATAAGGATTGATAACCTTGGTTGTGCACAACTTGTTTTGAGTTAATTTATGTTATTGCATATGATTTATTTCTAGTGAATACATGGCTAAAATTAGTGATTTTTTGGGTCTTAAAAAAGGTCTAGGCTAATTTTAGGTGGTTGTTGATTTGAAAATATATATGTTGGTGAAAAAAGGAGGGAAAAGGGCAATATCACCCAAATAAGGACACTAACACTATTAGCACTACTTTCCAAGTTATGGCACTAGCGTAGAGGTTGTAGACCTTGAGGTGCTAGGGGAAAAACTACTAAAGTTAGGGTTTGTGAATACTTTAGGGATGTTTAGAGACATGTGTAGCCTACATGAAGGATAGATAGGTGTTTAAATAGGCCCTAAGATAGGTCTAGGGCTTAGTTGTGGATATGTGGTCTCAAGTAACACTCTTAGCACTCAAGTTACATATTTAGAGGACTAAAATTTCCCCCACTTTATTCTATAAATACATCAAATTGAAATGACTAGAATAAAGGAAAAATAAGTGTACCTAAACTTACCTAAGAGGCAAAGCCAATGAATCTAGATCTGAGTATGTGAAGTGTGATCTATTGTGTGTCTTACAAATGAAATATGCATGGAATCAATCCTTACTGAGGAGATATGAAAAGTAAAGATAAAACTAAGTAAAGAGATAAGAGAGAAGAAATGAATGAATACACCTCATAGGGTACATGAACCAATGCATAAACTTGGTGACATCTTGTGTGTGTGCATGTAGATAGTGATCAAATTAATGAATGTATTGGACTAATTTGATGGCTTGATCAATCCCCATGTGTGGGTGGATTAAGAACTCAATCTGATTTTGAATCTATCATTACCCACCCCTAATCTTTAGATCATACACTATGAAAAACTTGGATTGGACTCATGGCTTGTCCAGCCCTCCAATGTAAGTGGATCAAGAACTCAAGAAGACTATGAATCCATCATTGCATACACATATGTAGTAGATACATATGAAACTAAAACTGTGTGATGTAACTAAAATCGTATAAGATGGCTTTGGGCCACTTAAAAAATCTAAAATGTAAAATAGTTTTGGGACACTTAGGAATGTAAGATGACTCTGGGCCATTTGGGAATGTAAGAGGACTCCAAGCCACTCATGAATGCCAACCATTATAGATAAAGGCATAAAATATGGATTGTGTTGGTAAAAATTATGTCTAGATTAAGAATATAGAGAATGACATGAAGTTTGCCATTCCATCTAATCAACTAGAGTAAAAGTGAGCATTTGGAAATAATGTGTTGCACACGTGCCACGAAATATGATATATGTGCATATGGATTCTAGATTGAGTTGTAATAGTTTATATTTAAGTATCTAAAACTAAAATAGTAAATGCTCCCAATTTGAGCAAACTGGTATGAATCTATACTAAACTAATAAAAAATTTATAATCTACAACTGAACCTATGCAAACTAAGATTATACCTATTATAATTTTCTAGATAATGTAGAATTTCCTAAAACTAAGGCTACTAGACAATAGCTCCATATCTAGATAGTAGCACTGGTGGTGCTAATGTCCCACTTTGAGTGTTAATGTCTAACTTTACTAATTTATGTGTAACTAAAAATGATCTTTGTATGATTATTTACCACTATGTTTTTTAAAATTGATTTCTATATTTTATACCTGTGTTGAAAACTATACTCTAAATGTATTTGGATATCCTAATCTCTATGACAAACCTCTGTGAATGCCCCCTCTTTTGAAGGGATTTGTTGAACCTGTGCAATAACTATCCTTAAAATAAAAATCTCTGCAAGATGTGTGTTAGACTAAGCATATATGATATCTATGTAATAAACTAATATAATGTGTATACATGACATCAAAATGTAAGATAATACAAGCTTAAGTTTGTAATGTATGATGTATGTTAGATCTAACATTCATAACACTGTCAAGATAGATATAATAATGTAATACTATTTATGAATAATAAATTTGAGTAATAAACTAACTATCTAGGAGGATGGGGCATGATTTCCATTAAGTCACCTAAGGAGGAAGGGGAGATGCATGAGGTCCATCATGGCATCTAAAACTGGTGTGTTAAATGAGCAAGAGATAAATGTCATGGCCATGATGCATACATTAAATCATACATACAAAACATATGAGGCATATAAAGTAGGTCAAAAGGCCACAATACAAGGGACATGGGCATATGTCACTAAATCTATGAAATCAAGACATACAAGGATATGTTCAAAATTCCACATATACAAACAACAAGTAGGTTGGCATAGAGCCACATAGAATGACATGTTTAAATGTATTCATACATAATCAAGAAGGAACACACAAAGACATGGGCACATCTCCAAAGCATACATATAATGAAAATAAATGACATATATCTATAAAGTAATAACATATTCATATGCCCTCAAATGGGTGTAAATGCATAGAGACATAATCAAGTCTAAACTAGGAAAGATAGAAATAGAAGTATGTATGAACATGTGGTACAAATCTATATAAGATCAAATATGTACATAAGATGAGTCTAGAGTAGTAGTAGTCAGTACTAAATTTGAGTAGTGTAGGATGATCAATATCAAGATATAATAATGCTAAATTTGTGATATAGAGTTATAGAAAAATGTAACCTGGTAATTAGAAATTGTGTATAGGATGGCCCCAAATGGGTGAATGTATCAAATGAGGAATATATGTATATACCTATAGTGGGTAGATAATAGTAAATCTAGATCTATGTAGTGAACCTATATCTTATTGTAGACACCTAAAATTGGCCACAATTGGCTCCCAACTGGACTTTAGACTAATTCCTACCAACCATTGCAAATTAAGCCTAAGAATCATTGAACATCCCAAATTTGCTTGCACATCATTCATTAATGCTTAGAATCATGTTGAGGCATCCCTATTTGGGTACTAGCTCATAAAAAATAGTAACCTCTCATAAATTCATCCCCAATCAAATTATGACCTAGAAAATTGACTTTTATGGCCAAGGGTTAGGGATAACCTTACATATGTGGAGAAAATGCAATTAACCTAATCAAAATTGCTTAATTAAATAAACCTAATTAAATGCATAATTAAAAATTCCATGTCTAATTAGTGAATTTTTATTTTTATAAATTCATAAATTTGGATTTGATGACATCATCATGACATCATACAAATATCTAAAATCTATAGATTTTGGAATTTCTTATTTTTTAAATTCATTAATTGAAATTATTTCTCAACTCTCATGATAAGTGGCCAAGTGGATCATGGAGAATTAATAACTTATATCTTTCAAAATTCATAAATTCAACCAAGAATATCTTTTATGAGTTGTCAATCCACTTGTAAATATCATAATTGGGTGAGAGACATAATCATTCGTGACCCATGTCTCTCACATGGCCCTCATGATTATATTTAACCCAATCTAGAGTTAACCTAATTCAACTCAGAGTTAAATTAATTCAACCAAGGTTAGTTATAAACCTTACCTTCCTAGGGTTAGAGTTAGTTCTGAGACCTATAAATACAAGTTTCAAGACACATCTAAACCAAGCTTTAGTAATACAGTATTATTATGCCAAAATATGTCTAGAGAGTTTCATTGTAGTGTTACCATGCCAACATGCCAATCCAAATCAAGCCAAGCCAAGGTGACAAGGAGAAGTGGAACAATAGAGCTTCATTGACAAAGATTTATTTAGCAAAAGTTGAGCAAGCCATTCAACAAGCCATTTGGAAGTTCCAAGGAAGGCAAAAGAGTGTTCAATAGCCACAAGTCGAATTGGATTTTTTTAAGATCAAATTTCACTCCATGCAAAACAAAATGACCCAATTAATCTAACTCTTGGACACCAAAATCACATTCAGAAGGTTTGTCATAAATCTGATGTTGTTTCATATTTAAAATTATCTATTTCACATGTTTCACATAGTCTTTCCAATTTTTAATGTAGATGAGGATATCATCAAAAAACATCAATACAAACTTTCTCAAAAATGGCCTAAAAATAGTATTCATCAAATTTTGAAATGCAGATGGTTAATTTATGAGTCCAAAAGGCATGACCATAAATTAATAGTGGACTTCATGAGTTGTGAAAGTTGTTTTAGGTATGTTCTCATTGTAAATTCGAATATGATGATACCCTGGATGAAGGTATAACTTGGTCAAATAAATAACACTATACAATTCATCTAGAAAAGCATATAAGAAACTTATATTTAATGGTGTACTTGTTGAGTTCTCTATATTCTAGGCACATCCTTCAAGTTTCATCCTTATTTTACACCATGACCATAGGGGAGGAAAATTCACTTTGACCATGTTAGAAAATTCTTACTTCTAACATCTCCTATACCATCTTTTCAGTTTCACTCTTATGGGCATAGGGATACTTGTAGGTTTTGATGTTGGGTGGTGTACTTATTGGAATGATATTTATGGCATGATCATGCACATAGCTTGGAGGAATTCCTTTTGGCATGTCACCAAAAACAATAGAATGGTCATCCAACACTCTTTTAAAATTAGGATATGTAAACTCCTTGGTTGGTCAAACCTCTATAGAAAATAAATGTGTCATAAATCCCTCACCACATTTTCTAAGAATCTTCATCATCTAATTAGATCTAACCAATTTTGGATATTTTTCCCATAATCTATGTAGTTTAATGGTCTTGCCTTATGAATGGAACTTCATGAATATTTATTAGCAATTCATCTCAATAGTGCCCAAAGTGTGAGCCATTGCACTCCCAAAACAATGTCAGCTCCTCCTATGGGAATATTAAATATAGAGGAATTTAAAAATTAGTTTCTCATATCAAGATTAAAGCCATGGCATTTTTTAAAACATTTAATGGTACAACCATTTACAATCATGACTTGAAATTCTAGAGCTAGGTAAATGAAAAAATTCAAATGAGTAGCCAACTTACTTTTGATGAAGTTATGTGTATTCCTAGAGTCAATTAACATAGTCACCTTTTGTTTCTTTAGGAAACCCACCACCTTAAGAGTTTCAAAAGTACTAATGCCTGAAATTGCATGATAATAAATAGTAGGTTGAGAATCTTTAGATTCATCCTTGGGTTCTTCCAAACTTGCCCTTGAATCCTCATCATTTTATTCCTCATCCTTGACACCTTCAATGTAAAACAACTTCTTTTCAACACATCGATTTCTTTTATTCCATTTGTTATCATAGTCAAAACACAAACCTTTTGCACACTTTTATTCAATTTGGTGAGGTGCCAATCTGGTAGGATACAAAAATGATGGTGCGAAGAAGGTGCATTCAAAAACATTAGTAAAAGGTATTTATTTAATTAACTCTTTTTCATCAGCCATGCATGCCCTTAGTATGGCTTCAAATACATTAATGGGAAGAAACATGTGTACCTCCAATTAGATTCTATCTTTGAGGACATCTAAAAATAGGCCAATCAGATTTTCCTTAGTGATGTTTACCACATGTATGGAGAGATCCTGAAATTAATGAATGTAGTCCTTTACATTCCTAGTTTGACAGAACTTGGCTAGTTGGCTGAATTACTTTTTAGATACATTATTATGATAGTGGAGCTACAAATCCTTATAAAATATTGACCATGAAACTGGAACACCCTTATTTTTTAAGCACAGAACTAATGATACCAAATAAAATGCTCAGGTTTTAGATATAGAGAGGTGATGACCACATTTTATGAAAAAGGAGTCTAATGTAGATCAAATAAATTTTTAATTTGAGTAAGCCATGTGAGTGGATCATTAGCATCAAACTTACATATGTCCACTTTTGGAAATAATGACTTTGTACTAGGATTGGTGTTATGATTATTTAGAGGAGGATAACTAAACTAGAGTGGTAGAGGGTTATTTTATAGTGGTTGAGATGAAAATTTGGCCAATTACCCAATTATTTGTTACAATTGATATTGCAAGCCATTCAGGTCCCCTCTCAACCCTGTTATATCCCCTTTAATTACATTGAGATAATATTTTTGTACCATGCCATGCAACTCTAACTTAAGTTGTTAAACTACCTCTAAAATACATAGATCTGAAGTTATGGTCTCCATGTCATCCTTGTGAGGAGTTTTAGGCATTTTTACCTTTCTTGTGTCTATGAGTGTTAGGTCCATCCATGCACAAAACTTAAGAACATTACAAACTTAAAAAAATGTATCAGTAGATGATACCATTATGATTATCTCTCCAATATGAATCCAATGACTGCTAATGTGCACAAGGGTGAAAAATATTGGCTCAAAAAATTGTATCGATAGAATATACCATTATGATAGTCTCACAAAGATGAATCTAATGACTAATAATTTATGAAAAGTATAAAAATTATAGTATTTTTTTTTTTTTTTTTTTTTTGTAAAAAATTCATAAACAAAACTATGATGATGAAATAATTTAATTCTTCTTGGATCACAAGTTATGTTTTTGACCTTCTAGTGCTTAGGATGCAAGATCCAAAAAACTATGACATGGAAACTTTGCCCAAATCGAATTTATGATACCAATTGTAATGAAATTACTTGGATGATTCACAATAATAAAATAATATATTACAAAATTAATAATAGAATAATCAAATCCACGACAATAATTGGTGACAGAGTAGAGTACTTGAAAATTATGACTAAGCCACTTCGAAGGGGAAACCTCCACAATAATGCAATAAGAACATAATTTACAATATGATGATAAAAGACTAACCACTACTTCCTATATATATTTGACTTAGCCATGGTTATTCCATAGTATGACTATACTAAAAACATATAAAAATACAATAAAATAATATGAATGCATGTAAGCCATAATCTGGCCACACATATCCTTAGACACACTATAGGTTAAGGGCTAGCAAATTAATATTCCCATCATATGTAATGGTTGGAGAGATATCTTCAATGTCCATAGAAATAATATAGGGAGATAAAGACTAATTTTGGAGTGTTTAAAGTATTTTTTTGAAAGTAGGATTTACCTTGGAATCTGTAAGGAGAAGGGGGTAAGGGTTTGAATTAGGCTGATCTCAAATTAATTCTTATAGTTAATTATCCATTTGCAAAAGTTGATTTTGTATTTGGCCCATGTGATTTTTATTGGTAGATTACATAAGGTCTATTTGGTATAGCACCATAGAAAGGACATATATACTATCCACTGAAGTATTTTAACTAGAATTAGTAAGAGGAGGATTCTTAGAGTTATTATTAAGAGGGTAACATTATTAGATGTTGTAGCTATTAATGTTGAGTTATTTAAATTTCTAAGGTTTCCATTATTAGGGGTATAATAGTATTTGTATCAAGATCCTTGATGTGCTTATTAGGATTTTATTGATTGCTATCCAAAGTGATAAAAACCATGTTGCATTGGATAGATTGAGATTGATGAAAATTTCACCATGAGGGATTACTCTCAAATGTGGGAATGGGAGGGATAAAGGATCTACCCATATAGAATCTAAATGGGTTGAGACTTGATATAAAAACCCTAAGGGAACATCATTTTAAATGATGAGAAAAAAACTAAACCCTAAGGGGAGACATCATTAAGAGAGATTTGGTATGCAAAAAATGCTTGACAAACCAATAATGCTAGGAGGTTATGAAAAAAATGTGAAAATGATCCTACACAATAGTGGGGTAAAATCCACATCGACTTCACCAAAATTTATGTAGGGAAAAGATAAACAATATAAATGTTATCTAATATATGTAATAATATAAGACCATACTAGATCCAAAATTCATATAATTATGTGATTCCAAAAAGTGGTATGGGATAATTAGCAAGGGCTATGTACAATGAAGGTATCAAGGATATAATTAGTAGATATATTCAAGGAATTAATGAATAAATACCAACCTAGATCTATGATATAAAAGGAATAATATAAAGAGAGATAAATGCCATTAGGTAGGAACCAATAGGTATCTAATCTAAGTGGTTATAACCAAGAAGTATCTCATCTAAGGGTTGTAACTAATAAGTGTAAACAAAGTAGTCAAAATGTATGCATCTAAATTATCTTGCCTACATTATTGTCACTAATATTCCTATTAGTTGATAGTAATTTCACTTAAAATATTTTTTCTCGCTAATATTTCCCCCCTTCCTCATCATTTATCTAATATAACCATTCATTCTTCTTCACTTACTAACCTTATTCATCCCCATCAATCAATTAATTTATCGTAAATCCCTATTATCCCATCTTAATCATACTTACCTATTGTTTGGAAATTTTAAATTCCCATGGCCCACCTACTAGCCTGTTCATAGTTTCTCCTACACCCCTATTCCCTAATCATCCACCTGATCCCTATCTAATCCACCATCTAATCATCATTAACCCCTAAGAAGGATTCTATAATTTTCCAATACAATAATCCTCCCTATTATCACCCCTCCTCTCTATAAGCCTCTAAATCTAGAGGCTTCCAAGGAATTTTAAATTCCTTGGATAATCCCCATCTATTGATCTCCTTCATCCAAATTTGAATCTCGACCATTGATCCCTCTCTCCATTTTCTATTTAAACAACCCATCCTCCATTGGAGCTAACTACAAGCAAACTTTAACTCTTCATGCCAAAACAATCCTTGAATCCAACATCCAACATCCTTGATTAAGCAATCACCATGTCTAAATTCTAAGTCTAAGGTAATCAATCCAATCCTATTATTTTCATATTTTGTTTAATAATGATTTAGATAAATTAGCTTTAGGATCATAATGTTGATTTGAATTGTGAATTCATCTATTGCATTTATTTCTAATGGCTCTAGATCTTACTTACATAGTTTGATATTTTGGGTGATTAAATTGCATAGTCTAATCCATTTAGTTCAAATTTCATAATAAATTTTGGAGATCGTGGTGGGACAAAGATCCCTCGTAATTAATTATTTTTGCTTTTTATAATTGTTTTGGGAATCTTTCAAGATTGATTGGTGGAAGAAAAATCCCAAATTCTTGAAATTTTACATGCACAGAAAAAAATCATTATTTTGCACTAGTATTCATGATTTTGTAGTCAAGATCTTGTCCCAAGAGTCATGATTTTGTCTCAACCACTTGACTTGACCACTAAACATTTCTCTAAATGTGACAAGTTCTTTTCCCTTTGACAATATCACAACTCATGAATTGTAACTTTGTATGGAGAGTTGTGATTTTGCTTATAAAATCATAGATTTGTCTAACTGCTAATGGTCTATTTTTTAGGTTCATTGGAATAACGTAACTTCAAAAGTCATGTTTTTTCCCTATAAATTATGGTTTTATCTTGTTAAATTATAGTTTTGTAGGTTTTGGATGAGAGTATAGAATCACCTATTTTATCTAATGATTATCATTTTACTGACTTTACATTGAATATTTTTACAAAACTTGGTTTTTTGCTCTTTATGTGAAAGATAAAATAAGGAAAATGTAATCATTCTAGAGTCTGACAGGTGAACCTTAAGTCACAAAACCACTAATCTTAGAGTTGTGATTTTGAATTGTAAATCATGGTATTGGGTCAAAAGCCACGGTTTTGTAATTTTTGATAAAAATCACTAACAATTGACCTTTGCTATTTGACTTACAGATTTTAGTCTTTCTCTTTTTTATTTTTTAGGGATCATAAAATCATCCCCTCTTTTACATTTATTTTACATCATTTGGGTCTTAAATGGATATTTTTGGCTAACCACATCCTATAACCAGATTTGGTCTCTTTAGTTTTTATTGTGTGATTAGAAGGATCAATTGAAAAGGGAAAAAAGAAGTAGGATAAGGCCAAAACAAACATATCCCATTTAACCTTTTCCCATCATTTTCAAAACCAAAAATCATGAAATTTTGAGAATCACAACTTTGTCTTGTGCATTAGCGATTTTGCCTAGAGATTAGCGATTTTGTTTTTCTATAAAAAATTTGCCATTTTTGAATTTTGTTCAGTCTATAGATTGTTCTTGGAATTATATAAGGAAGATTTAGGATAAATATCTAATGCATTTTTTTCTTTAAATCGATCAAAATTTTGGGACATTTTGGTAAAAATTTGAGTGTTTATCATAAAATTTTGATAAATCATAATCAATTTTTAATCTGCCCTGATCACTTGTAAATAGACATCTTTAGACATATCTAGGCATTTGGGTAACTTATATAGGAATATGTTTTTAATTCAAAAGCAAAATTTTGAAGTTTTTACTTTATCACAAAATTGCTAATATCAATTTTTTGACATTAACAATTTTGCTTGTCTAGTTGTAGTTTTGCTTAACATTCACAGTTTTGTAGGTTAACCATCATGGTTAACTATCTATTACAAAATCATAACTTATGAATTGTGATATTGCACTAGTAGTTGTGATATTAGAATCTGAAGTTGCAATTTTACACTCAGTTTGCCTTCAAAGTTTTCCTTTTTGAGTGAGTTTTTAGAGTCATTTTTGGTGAATTTTGAGTCATTCTGGGCCTCCTACAAGGGGCTACCCCCTTGACCCCACAAGCAATGTTGTCCCTTGATCCTACTGGGGGTTGATTCCCCTAGATCTGCATCATGCCCCACTCACCCAAAGAATTTATATAGCTAAATCATAATTTTTTAGGGTGTTTTTCTTAAGGCCTAACATTTTATTTCTTATAGAGGTAAATCTAGTGAATATTTTTTCTAACTAACATCATATTTTTTAGGGCATATATTGGTCTAATATATTGTCTTATAAGATTCCCCTCAAGATTATCAATCAAAATAATAATCTTTGTGTTGCAGGTTACCTCTTTTGGAGTGCCACTTGAAACTACTAATCATGTACTTGTAGGCTACTATCAAAGACTCCTTTTTTGTGACTTTAAAAATCATTTTTTAATCATTTATATCATCTTGATCATTTTGTCTTGTATATAACGTTTTCATCATTTTTAATGAATATTCTCTTTAATCATTGTATATTCTTGCCTCTTATAAATATCTCACACTTAATCCTAATCGGTTAATTAATCTCCCTTTTATCTACCTGTTTGTATCCTGAGGGCTATGGTGGTGTATGTTTTCCTCTTTGCATCCTTATGATGATTCTTGGAGGATAAAAAATAACATTTAAACCCTCCCTCTATTTTTATTTTCTAGGGGTTGATGACATGGATTTCACCACCACGTATTAGACCAAACTCTATATTCTGATGAAGTCTAAATATCAGGAGAGATATCATTTGGTGCCTAAGAATAATTCCCCATAAAGGGTTCTATGGAGTGAGGGGTGGTTAAGCTCAAATATGTAGGGTAGTTAGATAACATATTATATAGACTTGGGCCCCACTATACCTTCATGTATATTAGGGATGCTCTTAGAAACCTTGTGTAAACCTAGCATAGGACCTTTCAGTCATAACATGCATTTTACTATAAGAGGTAGGATCAACTCTTAAGAAGTCATTAAGTATAGATGGGGTTGAGAGGGTTTGATCAATTCCATAATCAGTCAATGACCTACAACCTCACCGATAAAGCCATTAGATAGTATGGACATTAGGTTACACACCCTTAAGTTTACTAGTCATAAGTTTGTGGTTTGCTTGTTGGGGTGTGTGTTGTGCTAAACCAATGTTATTTATGAGCTAAACCAACCTTTCACCCAAACCTATACACACCTATCTAGTACTTTTGCACACATCATATTTTATATCTGTATCTCATTATTAGATCATCCTTATTCCATCATTCTTTTATCATCTTTTATATCTTTGCCTCATTTTATCATCTTGTACAACCTCATTATCATCTCCTTGTACATATTATCTTTTGTATATCCTTTTACACACCTCATACTATTTCCCATTACCATATTGTATTAATCCCATCCTAGTCTCACTATATCCACCCATTTTTAATCATCCCTCCATCACCTGCATATCCTAAATCACATCTCATCATCTACATCAAGTCGACTCTATCTATAATCACTCATTTATCTTGACCTCATCTCCCATCTAGACCAACCTCATCCTATCTTATCCTAGTTGGCTCTTTAGGTCATACCCATATCCAAACCATCCCCATATCCTTTACATTACCCCTTATCATTCTTGTTAGAGATCTATATTTCACCCTAGCTA
Organism: Torreya grandis; assembly: GCA_037957365.1. Taxonomy (NCBI): domain Eukaryota; kingdom Viridiplantae; phylum Streptophyta; class Pinopsida; order Cupressales; family Taxaceae; genus Torreya; species Torreya grandis. The sequence goes on along the minus strand of JARHVA010001489.1, from coordinate 1,132,048 downwards.
GAGGTAGAAGTGTTCAAGTCCTACTCTCAAATCTAGCTCAACATGAGACTGACCCTAGGCTATGGGTATCCTATAATGGGGTCAAACCTCTAGGGTTTTTAATGAGGCTAGCTCATTTAATGTATCATTTTAACTCATTCCCATTACTAAAACCTACTAATGATGAAGAAAAAGGGAGAGAGATATAGGGAGAGAGAAAATATGAAAGGGAAACTTAATCTAAAAATGGTGATACACCATGAATTTATCATATCCACTCACAAGCTTAGACCCTTAACACACTAATGGACCATGAATACAACTAATACAATGCTTGCTATGATTTATAAGCACCAATATTTCAAATAGAGGTTAGTTTGATATACTAAGATTAGAGGAAAATTAAGATAAACTCTGGTTGAAGACAATTATAGATAACATTCCATCCTATCCTTGAGGTATCAATGTTATGCCACACTATATGACATGCAAAGAATATTGTTAGCATTCAGGTTGAGCTTGGACCGACAAAGGGAATATTAGACCACTTTAAATATCAAGAAAACATAACATACTAAGCATAGATTGATAAACACTATAGAATATCTTTCTCATTACTCCAAGAGGCGTAGAATATAAATTTGGTAGAGTCTAATTGTACGAGCATGAGGGATGGAAATCAAGGCTTAAAATCCTAAATATATAAAAGAATGGAATGAGAGAGAGAAATTTTTTTGGTGCTAAAGGGGTCAATATTAATCTCAATTCCACTCCCCCACTTCTTCCTATAATGATGCTCTTTTTGGTTACAATGGTAGGATCAAGTCATTTTCAAGTTGAGTACTAGTGTTGATGTAGTTACAATGGCTAGATCCATTTATTACGCTCTTATTCTAGTACTAATTTCTCCTTACTAGTTTATTTGTCATGGGAGAGTAGAAAAAATGGGCATAATTACATCATTGGCTTTGATAATAAACCTTAACCTGTCTTCATCTGTGGCCTTGTTTTGAAACTTGAAATTGGGTCCACCATGGACAAAACTAATTTATATTGGTTTTTCTATAATCTTGACACTTTTTCTTGTCAACATTTTCCCTATATTAGGTCTACAAGACATTTTTAATATTTCATTGAGTCCTAAAGGTGACCCTCAACCTTGCAGGGTCTATTCTGGTTCTTCTTGGATTGTCATTGAGCTCGACACCTTTTTGTATTAACTTGCTTGAGTTAAAAACTTGCATCTTCAACTTTCATCAAAAATATTGAAATTGCCTTTAATTGATTGGTCATCAAAAGCTAACTCAAATTATTGACTTATTGAATTTTTATCACATCATCAATCTCAAGTTGCATGAATTCCTACTGATCATTGATCTTGAACTTGACCTAACATGGCATTGATACTTGGCACCTTCACATTTACACTCATGATTCATTGACCCCTTTGACTTAATCACATGCCATTGATATCTTTAGTATGATTAAATGTACTCTATTGATCTTTTGGGGACCCATTGACATTGTTAGTTCATCCTCACACCATCATACTTGGATGTACGACTCAACACCAACTATTGGATCTACTTAAATTTAAAAATAAATGGCTATTTACTAGGTCTTAATTTGAAGTTCATAAAAACATCATTTGATGTACATATAGACATCTTTTTAAATTTAAACTCCAATGGCTTTTTGTAGAGGATTAAAGTTAACATTTGTGAAAACATATCCATTATTTGACCAACTTTGAAGATTTATTTCTTGAAATGCAAGAATCGTGGAGGGACTAATTTTTTAGGAGATGTTTTTGACACTAAAAGGGATGAGCCCACTTGGTCTACTAGATTTGATAGCTATCTAGGTGTGTTATTAGAATGTTCAAGTGAGCTAACCTATATATTTTTTCATGATGTTCATGTGCCTATAATGGGCAAAAATGGCTAAGTATAGAACTTGGAAAATTTTGTCTGAGGAGCCAAATTTAAACATATATAAATTTTATCTTTCTTAAACACATGACCTAAAACTTAGTGCGTAGAAACTAGGACTAAGATGAACAAACCCATATGACTATTTTCTCTTGAGACTACCATACATGTGAGATATATCACCATAAAACTACTCACTCAACTTTATTTGAGCTTTTTTACAGATTGGCAATGGAAACTTAGCGAATTATGCCTAAGAGGCCAAATTTGAACACTCATATATTTTATTTCACTTGGATGCATGGCCTAAAATTTAATGCTTATAAATTTGGGACTAATTTGACCAAAATAATAGTACTAATTCTGCCTAACTCATCCACACATGGCAATGACAATGTCAACAAGTTGCCTACTCAAAATTTATGCGACTAGACCCATGTCAAGATGAACACAATGATGAACTAGATAAATACCATACACTTCCATACTCATTATAAGCACTTGACACCACATGGGGTCTCTACAACTCTATTCCTATCCTTATAAATTGAGAAATACACTTTAAGTGAAATTAAAGTGTTTCAAAATATTTACAAGCTGCATGATCCTTGATGTCCACTTATTCCATCTAGAACTTGTTTAGATCTTGCTCCATTTTTTGATCTTCAAGATACTTCATTGTATCCAAGCAAAATCTTGGTAAGTGGGCTAAAATGGCCAACATTTTTGGTGAGTCAGCTAAGAAGCATGTTTTTTATACTTTAAAACTCAGACAGTTGCATGACTTCTAGACTCATGGAATCAAAAACAAATTTCAACCTAGACTATAATCAACCTCTTGGAAAAGACAACACCCAACAAAATAAGTAAAGAAACACAAACAAGAAAATAAACCATAAAAAATGACAATAAACAAAAAAATGTGCTAGGACAACACTTGGAGGAAAATAACAAGATCTACTATAATATGTACAGCTGAACCTCACATAAACTTTCCTCCTAGATCAAAAGGAAAGTTGGCTGGTCCATCTTGGAATTTTGGAACTTTTTTGCCATATCTTGATGGCCTCATTTTGTAGGATAGACAAATTGGATGTTCATGACTTCTTGATGAGGTAGATGGGTCTCCATCTTCCATTTTAAGTTGTATGGATTGAAAATGGGGATCTAAGACCCAATCATCCTGCTCTCAAATTTTTATACTTTACAAGAATGCTACTAATTCCTCTTCATTCATTTACTACCAATGGTCTGACATATCTCCCATTGTGCGTTTATTCTGCTCCTCATGAATAAGTGATTTATCAAGGTCTTCATGATTGACCTCTTTCAGTATGCTGGCTGACAAGAGCTCTTCACTTTATTTTTGTTTAGGATCAATGATCTAAGGTATTATATAAAAAACACTTATTCATTATTATCATCTTCATGCACTTTATCTCTTTATGAGTGAATTCTAGTAGCTTATTGGTCTTTAAAATATTCAATAGGGAGTATAAGGCCTTGAATTGATTGATATCCTTTGTAAATATAAATGTATTGCTACCATAAATTCTCATCATCACATCGATGCTCATCTTCCTTGGTTAGGATGCACTCATCAATGGTCAATCTTACAAGTTCTTGAGAGGCATCTTAATGTGGGATAATTGGTGTGTGATCAAGAGGCTCTTGAAAAATGACCTTATCTGACACATCTAAAACTTCCTCTTCATAGATTTTAGCTTCTACTTGAACTTGTCCATACAACTCATCTTCTTCAACCCTATGGAAGAACATATCATGTTTGTTCTTCCTAAGAGGTGTCCCAATCATGATTTCTTCTTCTTGGTCACTCAAATCCCCTTTATTTTATGTTTCCTTAGTTGTATCTTCTTGACTTGCCTCATAAAGGAGAGGCTTTTTCTCTAGGAAAGGCATAGTAGACCCTTGAAAGTACTCAATCTACTGAGAAAGGTCCATAGAAGTAACCATAGGCACCTAATTTTCCTCATGAAGATAATCTTCTTGGATCACATTCACCTCCTCCCTTTGTTTCACTACTTTTTGGATCCCTTTCCATGAAGGAAAGGACTTGGGTTCTTGGCGAGAAGGAAGTGGAGGCTGAATGTTAGATTCAAAAATCACCACTTCTTCCTTTTGCATATCACTCCAAATGGATTTAAAAGATGGAAATGACTTAGAATCTTGAGGATGGAAGGGTGGGGATTGAGTAACCTTAGATTTTATTTATTGTAACACTTGATTTTAGGATGGAAATATAGGCTTAGAATGTTCTTATATATATTGTAGGGCTAATTCAGGCATTAAGGGAGGTATTTGTAGTTAATTTTGATTCATTTTTATATCTGAGACTATCTAATACAAATGATTATCTATATCTTCAATCTACCTAGCAATGGAGGCTTCAAAATCAAACTTTAATTATTCATGATGACTAGCTCTTTCAACACAAACTTTCCTTCCTAAACTCTCCCTTGGATAGATTTCCATTAGGGGAAGGTTAAGAGGAGTTGGGAGGAACCATGATGACCTTGAAACTCATTTGGTGAGGGATTATGAGTGGTGATGGGAATCTCAACATGAGGTTGACATGGGGTGAATGAGGGAAAGTAAAATGGGTAATGGGGTGTTTGTTGTTCTTCATGATCTGCCAACTTCTCCTTAATCTTAAAGATGAGTACATATATTTCAAGCATGTCACCATTGTTTCTAGGATAACCTCCCTTAATGAAGGATAAATAAATATTCTTTGCCTACTACACTAAATTTTTAACCCCTCTAATGACATGTTTTGGAATTTTCTGCCCATACCCCTTCAATGTGTCAATGTTTATCATATTATTTTCTTTGTCTAGTAGAGCTTGTTTAAGGCCAAATATGGATTGGATTGGGGTATAAGTAGGCTATTTAATAATGTTAGGCTACTTCCATAATTGATCATGAGGGTAATCATGTTGTAGAGGGGGTAGATGAGACTCATAGTAGGGTTGATAGTCCTGGTCATAGATAAACTCATCATATGACTACTAAGGGGGAATACATAGTTGATAAATAATAGGATAGGGTTTCAAAGTGTCATGATAGAATTGGAGAGGGTCATAGGCCAGATCATAAGAGGTTTGGAAACATGAATCTAACTCATATCCATCCATCCTTCACCATTAAGCACATTAGAATGAATGAAACCATGAATGACAACCCATCTTACCTCTAAAATGAAGACTTGTTATGACTAATGTAACCTTCTTACTGCAACTCAATTGATATAGTGTTTCAAGATCTCAAAGAGGGCTACAAGTTGTCTTTCCACATTGTCAAGGAATTATTTAAGGCACATGAAGTTGGTCCTATAGGATGTGGCATAACTATTAGAGATCTAGATTGCACCCTGGCTAGAGGTAGGATTGATCAGGTCCTACTCTCAAATCTAGCTTAACATGGGGTTGACCCCAGGCTATGGGTATCCTATAATGGGGTCAGACTTCTAGGATTTTTAATGAGGCTAGCTACTTTGATGCATTATTTTAGCTCGTTCCCACTACTAAAACCTACCAATAACTAGGGAAAAGTGAGAAAAAGAGGGAGAGATAAAACATGAGAGGGAAACCTAAGCTAACAATGATGATGCACCATGAATTTGTCATATCCACTCATAAGATTGAACCTTTATCACACTAATGGACCATGAATAAAACTAATACAATGCTTGCTATTATTTTAAGCAATAATATTTCACATAGATGTTAGTTTGATATACTAAGACTAGAGGACAATGAAGATAAGGTCTAGTTTAAGACACTTATATACAACATTCCATCCTATCCTTGAGGTGTCTATGCTATGACACACTATATGACCTACAAAGAAGATTATTAGCATTCAAGTTAAGCTCAAACCTAAAAAGGCAAGATTAGACCACTTTACATATCAATAAAACACAACATACTAAGAACAAATTGATAAACATTGTAGAATATCTTTTTCATTACTCTAAGAGGTGCAAAATACAAATTTGGTAGAGTCTAGCTATACTAGCTTGAGGGATAAAAATCAAGGCTTAGAAGATTGAATATATAATAAAATGGAATAAGAGAGAATTTTTTTTGGTACTAAAGGGGTCATTATTGAGCTTAAATCCACTCTCCCACTTTTGTTTGCAATGATGCTCTTTTCAGTTACAATGGAGGGATCAAGTCATTTTCAAGTTGAGTGTCAATGTTGATGTAGTTACATTAGCTAGATCCATCTGTTATGCTCCTATTCTAGTACTGATTACCCCTTATTGGTTCATTTATCATGGGAGAGTAGAATATAGGGGAATAATTACATCATTGGATTTGGAAACGAATCTTGACATGTCTACCTTCATGGCCTTGTTTTGAAACCTAAAACTAGGTCCACCATGGACAAAACCAATTCATATTGGTTTTTCTATAATATTTACACTTATGCTTGTTAACATTTTCCCTATATTAGGTATAAAATACCTTTTTAATATTTCATGAAGTCTTAAAGGTGACCCTCACCTTGCAGGGTCCATTCTGGTTCTTCCTAGATCATTATTGAGCTTGACACCTTTCTATATTAATTTGCCTAAGTCAAAACCCTGTATCTTCAACTTTCATCAAGAATTTTGGACTTGCCTTTACTTGATTGGTTATTGAAAGATGACTCAAATCATTGACTTATTGACTTCCTCTCACACCGTTGATCTCAAGTTGCATGAATGCCTATTTATTGTTGATCTTGAGCTTTAGCTAACATGTCATTAACTTTTAGCACCTTTGCATTTGCACTCAAGATTCACTGATCCATTTAACTTAATCATGTGTTGTCAATCTCTTCAGTACAATTAAATGCACTCCATTGATATTTTAGGGACCCATTGACATTGTCAAATCATCCTCACATCATTAGATCTAGATGTATGTCTCAACACCAACCATTAGATCTGCTTAGATTTAAAAATAAATAGTTATTTACCAAGTCTTAAATTTGATGTTTTTATGAATGTCATTTGACATCCATATGGACATATTTGACATCATGTAGATCATAAAATTTAACCTCCAATGCATTTTTGTAGTGGCTTAAAGTTTATGTCTATGTGAATGTATCCCCTTATTTGACCAACTTTGAATATTTATTTCTTGAAGTGAAAGAATCATGGAGGGACCAATTTTTTAGGAGATGTTCTTGACACTAAAAGGGATGAACCCACTTGGTCCACTAGCTCTAGGAGCTATCTAAGTGTGTTTAAAAAATGTTCAAGTGATCTAACCTACATGTTTTTTCATGATGTCTGTGTGCTTATCATGGTAAAAAATGGATAAGTATGGAACTTAGCAAATTCTATCTAAGGATCCAACTTTGAACATACATAACTTTTGTCATGCTTAGAAAACTTAGCACGTAGTGACTAGGGACTAAGCTGAACAAACCCATATGAATATTTTCTCCTTAAACTACCATACATGAAAGATATATCACCATCAAATTGTTCACTTGGTTCTATTTAAGCTTCTTTGCAAAGTGGCTAAGTATTGAAACTTAGCAAATTATACCTGAGAGGCCAATATTGAATACTCATATATTTTGTTGTGCTTGGATGCATGGCCTAAAATTTTGCACATAGAAACTTGGGACTAATTTGACCACAAACATATGACTAATTTTCCCTAACTCATTCACACATGGTAATGACAATGTCAATAAGCTGCCTACTCATAATTTCTGCCACTAGACCCAAAATGTCAAGATGAACACAATGATGAACCAGATGAATACTATGCACTTCCATACTCATTCTAAGCATTCTTGACACCACATGGAGTCTCTAAAATTCTATTTTCATCCTTATAAATTGAAAAATTACACTTTAATTTAATTTAAAGTGTTTTAAAAGCTTTGCAAGCTGCATGATCCCTTAGGTCCACTCATTCCATCCAGAACTTGTTCAACTCTTACTCCATTTTTTGATCTTCAAGACACTACACTGCATCTAGGTAAAAGATTTGTATGTGGGAAAAAATGGCTAATAATTCCCTCATCACCTATAATTTTCATCACACAATCCTATCCCATCTCATCTTGAGCAAATAATCTGAAGATTTGAGCTAGTCTTTGTGTCCTATCATCCAATCATCCCAATCCACTCTCATCATTTGGTCAGATATCATACCTAGTAATTATCCTAATAGCATCTTATCACTTTGTCATTTTCAATCTAGAAAACCAATCATCATCAATATAGCTATATCATCTTTGCCTATTCATAACTAGCACCCATCATATCATCATTTTGCTAGTTTGAATCTAGGCACCCATCAAATCCCCAATCCTTTTGATATCTTGAAAAACTAATCATTATTGATAGGTTTTTATCACCTATTTCACTATCAATCTGAAATTTTATCCTAATATTTTATCCATTCATCTATTTCATCCTCATCATCACCTATCATACTAGCTTTGTCATTCAGACCTACTTTTTTCAAGAAACCTTCTCTAATATGTAGCCTACTTCCTCATTGGTATCCTTTCATCACCCATATTTTATCATCCATCACCATGAAGTTATACCCTACTCTCATAGACCAATACATATTTACCAACAAGGATGAGATCATCTTTCATTTCTTTAAGATGGGTGTCCCATTTTTTGAAGGTGTTGATCCCCTTCAAATCATTTCACCTTGAGTCCAAACCCATTCATATGAGTCCCATTATAATTATCCATCCATTAATCATAACCCATCGATTACCTATTCCTATACTAGCAAAGGGAATCCAATCTTGGCTCCCTCATCTATGACCAATCCACCCACCCAATCATGCTAACAACCATATGATCTAAAGCCCACTGCTTCCACATCTAAGTCATAAAGTGAAGAGGGCCCTTATACCCCTCTTCTTATATCCTTATAATCCCTTTTCCAACAAATATTCACCACTAACATGATGGTATATCCACCATATGACATATTTATCCCACTAAGCCTAAGCCATCTCGATATAAAGCTAATCAATATTTTGTATATCACCGAACTGGGGGCATACCATTAATTGATGTTGAAATTTACAAGACTATATCTAAGACCTCATCGACCGTGGTGACATAGTAATTGAGGGTGAATTAGATGAATCTATATCCCTTGATGAACAAGAATAGGAATTCTAAGATTTCATTTCCAGTCTTGATCGAGCTCTTCCCCTTCCAAGTTGAGGTCAAGACACCACATTCCTCTTTCATGATCCATCCATGATAAAAGATAAAATACATTATAGAAAAAAGTCTTGTACCAAAATTTGATGTTTACACTAGTTGAAGTACTATTTTATAGTATCTCATTCATTTCCTAAACTTAGGTAAGTCATATTTAGGTACACATCTCTCTTTACCCTTCTTTCCTTATTTCAATCATCAATTATTCAAAATATACTCTCAACTATGCACTAAGGAAAGGATGATTTAAACAAGTTATTGTATTTATCTTATATCTCCATAGTACCATTAATTTAAATAATTGACATAGTGTTTGAATGCTTATGCATCCCTTTTGTAAAATATTTTGGTGAACCCCTCCATTTTTTTACATATCAACCTTAGGGTTTCATGCTATATTTCCCTCTAGGGTTTGTTGGTGTGGTTATTTTAGATATGAGTTGTATAGGGTTTTGATTTATTATTGGAATATCATTATCCATATCATATTTCATGTTTTATATGTTTTCATCTTATGCCAATTAAGAAAGATATATCTACACTACCTACTAGGTGAGGAGTTAGATTGAGTGGTGTAAACATTGATTTGTTTAGATTTATTTTCTTGGTAATCATGATTATTTGAAAAATAAAATTATAAATGTTGATGAAATTCCTACTCCTATTCCTATTGGCAATGAAAATGGTTCAAATGTGAATGATGAATGCATATGTTGAAAATGATTTTGATTTTAATGATTTTAATGGAAGTAGATCAAGAAAAAGTGAAAAGACTTTCTCACTTAATAAAATTAATTAAATAATGTCTTGATCAATTAGAATACAAATTTCTTGTGTTAAAATTAGCACAAAATAAACAAATTGCTAAAGAATCTACACATGGGAATGAATATACTATAAATGAGTATTTGAATGCTTATATTTCACCCACTATAGGTTATCCTTCTACATTATTTTATGAGGCTAGTGTTCCTATTGTTATATATTTTATGCCCCATCCTACAACTTATACTCATTAAAATAACTATTCCTCCACATCTTACTACTTCTTTTGTGCCTTTTACAGTTTATAGACCTTCTCAAGCTACTTCTCATGTTACATCTGTTGTTCATGGTCTTTATGAAAACACTAGAGAATTTATTATTACACATGTTAATCATAATTTTTCTCCTACACATGTGCATACATATTAAAATACATTGAATTAACAAACTATTCAAGATATGCAAGCACAAATAATTTTTTTTCTCAAGGATCTTAAAGACCTATCCATATAGTCACTTCTCATGACATATTACACAACCCAATGGCTCATGAGGTCCTTTTCTACTAATTTCCTACCATTTTAATTATGCCTAATTTTGAAGTATTCAATGGAAAGGGTGATCCTTCACAAAATACTAGATGTTTTTATGTTTCATGTTTTGAATTTTTTCAAGATATTCTATTGACATTTAAAATATTTCCCATAAGTCTTATGAACTATGCTTTGGATTGTTTATTTCCCCCTTCATCAAGCTCTGTACATCATTTCAATGATTTTATTGATAGTTTATTATCTTAAATTTATATTAACATTAGATGAAAGGTCATGTTTTCATATTTTTTACAAATTAAACAAGGACCTAACGAGAATGTTAGTGAGTAAGTGCTTAAATTAAAAACTGTGCTTATGAAAATGTCTCACCAACTACCTAAAAATGAGATACAAATTATTTCCTCCAATAGTTTACTTTAACCTATCAAATATAAATTCATATTTAACATGTATCCATCATTAAATGATATTTTTTATATGGTTCAAAACTATGAGATTACATATTTAGAGGCCAACATGCATAAATATGGTCTAATGCCCCTACCTATAGTGGTTCCAAATATCAACATAAATCAACATTCAAAGCTAAGGATAATTATGCACCCATTTTTCAAGTTAATAATGAGGTTAAAAAACTAGTAAATTCACTCTCATACCACTTGATAGGATTGACCTTCCTACTCAAGAGTGTCGACAATTGACTAGGTTACTCAAGACTCCTCAACTAGTGCTCATATTATTATTTAAATGCAATATGATACTTTTACCTGTACAACATGAGTTAAACACATCTCAAATTTTAGCTAAAACTTATGCATTTTGAGAATATCATAGATATTTGAGACATATTACCAATAGATGTTTTAAATTGAGACATAAGATACAAGATCTAACTAATAGTAATTACATTCAAGTGGAAGGACACAATTGTACATTGAAAGAATTGATTGTTTCATCAAATCAACATTTGAAAATATTTAAAAATCTAATTCTAGACCATGATATTAAAAATAAAGACAATGTTCATATGGAAACACTACACAACAACCAATAATTTATAATACTCATATTCTAGATAATTCCATAGTTGTGGTTATAGTTTCAATAAAATAGGTTCCACTTACTACATTTTATGAGAATTAGATTCTCTAAATGAAATAATGGTCCATTATTCATACATGTTTTTACAAATTCAAATACTATGATTACACATGGAATGATGGTTGAAAATGGTTCTAGATTAAACATATGTACAATTTCACTTCGTACGAATAGAGGGTACACACCACCATACTTATTTGGTATAACCATGGTTATTAAAATATAGGACAATCTCACATAAACACCTCCTAGGAGTATCACATTATCTGTCATTATAGTTCCTAATTTTCTTTCATTTTGGTTTCATATATTGGTAGACAATGGGAAATATGATCACTTACTTAGATGCCTATTGCTAAATCTAATGAGAGCTATCCAATTTACCTTATACTAATGTCTTAAGTTTGTGCATGATAATAAAGTATTTACTATTCATGATGCATCTTGAGAATTACCTATACAACATCAACAAAAAAATGATTTATTACCCAAAGTGCTTAATTAAACAACAAATCTTACAACCTCAAGTTACATTAACTATAATTATGGAACCTACAATAAATATATCTTAAGTTACAATACCTATTCATCCATGCCACAAGATAGTATTATCACAACCCCTTATGTGTGTTCAAGATAAATCACCTTATATAGTTTCCATTAGATAGTCTAAACAAAGTGATAATTTTTAGGATGTTAAGGTGGATCCTACATCCCATCACTACAATGATTGTTTTAGTTTTGATGATTCAGGTTATCATATAGCTCATTATCACATTTAAGATACTACTAGTGATGATGATTTAGGATACCATATGGGTCATGGTTATAATTTAGATACTTCTAATGGCACATATAACTCATCACATTCATGGTCCATGAGATCCTCAGACTTTTCTCATGAAGAAGAATAGGTAGATTAGTAAGGGGATTTAGATGGAATTACTAGTTATCATTGCCAACCTATCTCATGCATTTCAACAAAAAAATCCACAATACATAGCTTCATTTTATTATTTTCTTTATTTGTCATGCTTTTCATATGCCTTTTTCTCATGTCATGTTTAGCTTGTGGGTTATTAATGATTCATTCTATATTTTCAGTATTTGATTCCCTTGAGTTTTCCCATTCCTCATGGTTCTACTATGTTTGGCATTCATTTTCTTTCATTATTCTCTCATACTTATATTATGCATTATGTTTCTTCTAGCCCCTTAGTTGATGTTCATTATTTAATTACTTTTTCCCTTGCCCCATTTAATTGTTGTTCCTATTCCAAAATATTTCATAATTATGACAACACGTGTGCACATGCATACACACATGTACACACACACACACACACATGCACACACGCACACACGTACGCACACACACACACACACACATGCACACATGCATGCATATGTATACACACACACATATCAAGGAATTACACCTTATTTCACATTAATAAAATTTTTGGAGGCTATTTATAGCCAAAAGGCTCTAGTAGTCAAAAGACTAGGATAAGAGGTTGGAAACAAAGGTGTAGACAATTTCGAATCTAGTTTCATTATGATTGTAACTACAAGGTATGGATTTGCATTTCTTTTATTATATAGATTGAGAGTAATTATTTGCATGCACATTCATCTATCTTGAAATGAATAAATATAATGATAAGTTCCCTAAAAATCATTTATTTAAAGATATTTTCTCAAAATACTGTGCATGTTGGTTTTCTTGGAAATTCCATGTATATCTACAAATATTTTCCTTAAAAAAAAGGATTTTATTTCTTTTACTTATTTTAACTGAGCACATTTATTTCATTCACACATGTGATATAAGGTTGATATGTTCTCAAAATCTATGAAATGGGTATTTTTGGGTTACTAAAAAATATGGTTGAAATGATCACGAGGCTCTATTGCATTTATTTATTTTATTATTTATGTATTGTTTAAAATAAGTATCTTGCATGCCATTATTTCTTAGAGAAAATCAGTTTCTTGTTTTTTTAAAATAAGTATTTCTTAGAGGAAATCAATTTCTTACTTTTAAAAATAAGTATGTGCCTATAGTAAGGACCAACCGAATAATATAATAAACTGAGTGTAACAAAATTATGAAAAAAATTAAAAGTATAGAGTATAAATAATAAACCACCTATGGGGCCATAGGACAAGAAAAGTATGAGAAGTGAGGATGACATAACTAAAACAAACTGAGTACATATAGTAAGATCATGTGCAACTTAGTATAAATTGAATATGACATAACTAAAAAAAATTAAGTACATGTGGTAAGATCATGTGTAGTACTTAGTATAAATTGCGTACAAACCTCTGTAAGTCTCTCAAAATATGAATCTAAGATTGACCATTAAATTATGATATTTGGCATTGAATTTTGAGTATGTTAGTTTGTTGTTTTTGTTGCTCTTAATTAGCATAGTGATTATATTTTCCATTTCATTGTTCTATTTTCATTTAAGTTTATGTTCCCCCACCTCTCTTGCTTGATTTCATTTCATTTATTTTTCCCTCTTTTGAGATATAGAGATATAAAAGAGATATCAAGAGATAGATAAAACACTTTGATAGAATTAGAAATCTTTCCTTGAAGAGATTGCCTATTCTATAGGGTTTACTCTGTTGGATAGGCTATATTATATTATTTGAAATATGATTCACATATACATATATTTGATAACTAAGATATTTAATTAGTACATCATTCATTACTTGACTTGTTGATTATTCCCATAACTTATAAAAACCCCTATGCACATCTTAAAAACATTTGTTGCTTCTTGGAATCACTGTTATTCTACAACTATAAAAATAAAGATCAAAGGTGCATCAAAATAGTCACTTAGAAATTGTAGCATATCCTTATAAATTTATGTTGTTACCTATTTCCATGTTTTGAATTTACAATTAAATTTTGGTTTGGTTCAAGTTTTAATTTACAACTTTATAGATTATGTTGATTTAGATTCTATCTACGATATCATTTTCAAATGGATATTTTTGAAATTTAATTTTTCATCTTTTTATGAATAAATGTGATGGTATAATTGATTTTCTTAAGTGCCAAATTTCAAAATTACAATGAAAAATTTAATTCAAAAAGTGGAATAGTGATTTCATCCTTAAAGGGAGTGCTTGGCATTGACGATTCATAAAGTTATCATTGAAAAGTTTTTTCTCTGCAAAATTTCTACTCATAGTTCAAGTGATAGGAAATTAACATGGGATTCATTGAAGGGAAATACCTTGCTATCATATTTTAATAAACATTAATAAGAACAACCCTTAAAAAAAAATACTAGTTTATAAAATCAACCAGAAACCAACATTCTTTCTCATGATCAAGATCATGTTTAACATGGTTATGATCACTTTCAAGCAGTGGATGCAAGTAATAATGCCAATGATCATGACACATATGATTTAAGATAATATGGTTTTGAAAGTGTTTATAATTCAACCATTATTGAAATTTGTCATTAATCTAAAATAAAAAAATCATACAAATGATAAATTTCAAGACATTTTCAAGCTGAAAGGGTTTATAAACATCCTTTCATTAAACCTATTAAGACACTATTGAGACACCAAAAGAGTTTGGATGCAATATATGTAGTTGGAAACTAGGGAGGGATAAATTTTTGCAACTAAAACTAGATACCATAGAGAAGCATGTGGGGAAAGTGCATGAAAATAAAATTATAAATGGAGAGGAGGAATTAGTGATATGATGGAGAATAAAATAACAGTCTCTTCATGTTAGGTATGTGAGTGAATATGATGAATACTTAGAAAAACAACAAAATCTTCATGCAAGTGGCAAAAAAATTGCAACTTTGTTTAGAAAAATGATGGAAATTAGCTAATTGTCAAAGACTATATAACTTTGTATTTTTCACATTATAAATAAAGTTTAACCAATGATTGATTATTCAAGATATAAGGACATGCTACAATTTCTTGGCATTTTGAACTCTATAAATACTCATTGATTAGTTACTAGTGGTTGAGAATAGGCAAATTGTCTTGATGAAGTAGAAAAGAAGGATAGTCAAGAGAAGATAAAGCTTTCAAGATACATAACATTGTCACTAGATGAAGTTACAATCATTGATAACACTTATTGGGTGTGTATGCATGTTTACAATATTGTAAACCATGTTAGTTAGCCTCATTTTCTTTCCATTCATAAAATGAAAGAAAATGCAACTTCTCAAAACCTTTTTGAATTGGTCAAGAATAATTTGAAAGAGGTTGATGGCATGGATGATTTCTCAATTGCAAGAATTATTTTTTGTGTAGGGGAAGATGGAGCATTATTTATGCAAGGTCAAATAAGTGGTCTTTGTGTAAGGCTACATATTTATTGTACACCATATATCATTGGTATTCATTAAATGACACATATAATGAATTTGACATTCAAAATTATGAGCAAGTTTGAATTAGTCTTAAAATTTGAAGATCTTAATCATGAAATATAGTCATAATTTTATAGAAGTTTGAAAATATTTTTACAATTTTAAAAATTTGTCGAAGGTTTAATGTAAGGAAACAAACTAATTAAGGATGTTGATACTTGATGGATTTCTCTTTATGGACTAACACATAGAGTATATGCAGAATATCATTCATTAATGGGAATTATAGAGGAACATCACCAAAGAATAGAAAAATCTCTATATATTTTATTTCATTTAAGTGATATAGAAATATTATTGACCTTATACAACCTTTTACCCATGTTGGGTGAAATGAACTTAATTATAAAGAAAGCTCAAGAAATAACAATATACATTTAGGAATATTTTAAGTTGAGAAAATTAATATGCCTTACCCTTGATAATTTGTATTTAACACAACAATCATTTACAGGGGAAAATTTCATAGTTGGAACTTAATGCCAAATATTGAACATAGTGATAACTATTTGTAGTTTAATGAACATGGATATTTATGTGCAGAAGTGCGAGGATATAAAATACCCCTACAAAATTTTGAGACAGTTGGTCGATATAATAGAATAAAAGAAGTTTCTATTATTAGGGATCGATTCTTTGAGGTTGTATCCTCTATAAGGTCCACCTTGAAGTAAATTTTAAAATGTCTCTCTTCATAGATTATAGATCATTTTCTTCGAGATGAACTACTAGAACCCATGGTTGTGGTGTACCCTCAATATTGAAAAAATTCTAACTCATCATATTTTAAGAATAAAATTAAAACCTTGGCCCAACACTTTGTAAGAGTGTATAATCTAATGGTGAACAAATTGAAAGCATTTTAGATTTTCCAAAGCTAAGTGAATAGTCTATTTGATTTGCCACAATAATGTTGGAACAAGTTAAAGTTTTGGACAATGTTTTCAAAGATGGATCTATCATTAGACTATGGAATACTTTAAGTTTGAGTTAAATACTATGTAATGACATCTCAGAATATTTTAATCTTGCTAATTTATATCGAATAATGATTTTGGGCTCAGTGGAATATGATACAATTTTTAGTGCATTGCCATTTTTAAAGTCAAAGTTAAGAAACAAACTTGATAACAATTTGAAGACTTTCTTGAGGCTTTATACAATTAGATAAAATGTCCTTGATTTTCTATTTGATAGAGCTTTTTTAATTTGGTAGTCTACATTTTAAAGAAGAGGATTGACTAGTAATTATTCAAACACACTACACACAAATAATTTTGTAGTAGTAGATCCAAGTCCAACAACTTTTGAAAAGAATGCACATAAACAATTATCAAGAGCAAAATGAAGAAAATTGGCATGTTGAAATTTAAAATTTAGGCATCTGAAATTTGAGGTTGATCGAGGAAGGGCAACATATTTTGTGATTCCCAATAATTTTTCACAGATTCATATAACTAAATTACATTTTGATAATTAATACTAAGTGACTCTAGTTTTGATTTGAAAATGCTAATACTTGATTAGAAAAATGTGTATTTTTGTGTTTTATTTGATTAAGAGAAAATATCTATAATAGTTGTAAACTCTATTATAGAGATGATGCATAAATATATTATGGTGTTCCCTTGTTATTTTATATCAAACTTATTTGAGGTATCTATAGTGTAATGAACTGTAAGTATCTATATTAGACAAACCACTTCACTTTTGCCAATAACTTGCATAAATGACTAAAAAAATTAATAAAATTGTCACATATATATTCAAGCAACTTTTATTAATCCCACAAGTGACATGTTGGACCAACATTAATTTTTTTTACTTTGCTCTTCAATATGCCATCATTAATTAACTAAAAAATGGGACAATATCTTAATCTTGATCCCATAACTTTAATTCCACATGCATCACATTCAATGCTAGAAATAAAATATACATTAGGTTTGATAATTTGGGATGTGAAGTCATTTATGTCATTAACCTCTTTTAACATTGCCTAGTTTTTTAAGACTTGAAGACATAACAATTTCAACTTACAAGTTTATTTATAATTATAGTTATTTATAATTAAGTTTTTTAATCACTAAAACCATATAGAAGGAAGAGCATGTTTGTTTTACTCAATTTTATAAATGTGTTAAGGACCACTTGTGACTTACGACATAATAAGCTTAAGGTAATAAATATATTCTGGTTAGCATGGTTTGTTAATTGAAAATAAATTTTGAAAGGCAAATATGGATGTAGTTAAGACATTTTGACAGACCTTATTATATAGTTTATAATTTTAAAACTATGAAAATGTTTTTAATATATATTTTTAATTATGTCATCCTCGCTTTTCATAGTTATCTTTCCCTATGGCCCTATAGTTAGTTTATACTCTATACCCTGATTTTTTGTCAAATTTTTTGCCATACTCAATTTATTATATTATTTGGTTGGTCTTTTGAGAGACTTACAAAGGTCTATACTCGATTTATACTAAGTATTGTACATGATCTTATCATATGTACTACACATAAAGAGTCCTGAAGAACCATATTTTTGAGAAATAAATGATAACAAAAAAAACATTATTGATTTCAACCTCTCCCTCAGGATCATCTATAATCTTGATTTGTTACATACATTTATTTACTAATTTTGGCAAGGCTGAAACATGATCAACCAGCTAGAAGACTTGCTAACTTGCTCTGATAGCCTTCAATGTTATTGTATACAACCTTAATAAAAAAGATACAAATGAATCGACTATGAGGCTCACATTTTGAAAACACATCTAACCATAGAAAATGTAGAGAGGTTTTCACACTGTATTTTGTTTTTAAATGTTTAAGGTAATAATTATATTTTGGTTGACATGGTTTGTTAATTAAAATAAAAAAAATTTGAAAGGTCAATTATGGTATGGTTAAGACATTTTGACAGACCTTATTATATAGTTTATTATTTTAAAACAATGAAAATATTTTGAATATTTTAAAAGTTGTCATCCTTACTTTTCATGGTTGTCTTACCCTATAGCCCCATAGTTGGTTTATACTATATACACTAATTTTTTGTTACAATTTTTGTTATACTCAATTTATTATATTATCTCATTGATCTTTACCACATACTTATTTTAAATAAGCAAGAAAGTGATTTCTTCTGACAAATAATGATGTGCAAGATACTTATTTTAAATAATGCATAAAAATAAACTGAATAAATGCAATAGATCCTCATGATCATACTGTATTTTATTTTAAAATTTTTAAGGTAATAATTATATTTGGGTTGACATGGTTTATCAATTGAAAATTGAAAATTGAAAATATGTTTAAAAGTCCAATTATGGACATGACTAAGACATTTTGATAGACCTTATTATATAGTTTACAATTTTAAAACTATGAAAATGTTTTGAATATTTTTTCAGTTATGCCAACCTCACTTTTCATAGTTGTCTTATCCTATGGCATCATAATCGGTTTATACTCTATACACTAATTTTTAATCACAATTTTTGTTATACTCAGTTTATTATATTATCTGGTTGGTCTTTACCACATACTTATTTTAAATAAACAAGAATTTGATTTTCTTTAAGAAATAATGATACACAATATATTTATTTTTAATAATGCATAAAGAACAAACTGAATAAATACAACAAATCCTCATGATCATACTATTTTTTGTTTTTAAATGTTTAAGGTAATAATTATATTTTGGTTGGCATGGTTTGTTAATTGAAATAAAAAATATATTTGAAAGGTCAATTATGGATATGGTTAAGATATTTTGGCAAACCTTATTATATAGTTTATAATTTTAAAACTATGAAAATGTTTTGAATATTTTTTCAGTTATGTCATCCTTGCTTTTCATAGTTATCTTGTCCGATGGCCCCATATGTGGTCTATACTCTATACTCTAATTTATTTTTACTATTTTTGTTATACTCAATTTATTATATTATTTGATTGGTCTTTACCACATACTTATTTTAAACAAACAAAAAATTGATTTCCTCAAAAATAATGACACGCAAGATGCTTCTTTTAAACAATGCACAAAGAACAAATTGAATTAGCACAACAAATCCCCATACTCGTAATGTATTTTATTTTTAAATATTTAAGGTAATAATTATATTCTAGTTGGCATGATTTATTAATTAAAAATTTTAAATAAAAAAATATTTGAAAAGCCAACTATGGATATGGTTAAGATATTTTGGTAAACCTCATTATATAGTTTATAATTTTAAAATTATGAAAATATTTTAAGTATTTTTTTCAGTTATGTCATCCTCACTTTCATAGTTGTCTTGCCCTATGGCACCATAGTTGGTTTATACTCTATACTCTAATTTTTTATCACAATTTTTGCTATACTCAATTTATTATATTATTTGATTGGTATTTTGAGAGACTTAGAAAGGTCTGTACTCAATTTATACTAAGTCATATGGCCATCAAATTTAGTACTTAAAAAGGACAAATTTAAGATATTAACTTTAGACTTCTCTTCCTCTAAGCTCTTTCTTCATTGGTTTTTTAATTAGCTTAAATTATCTCTTATAAAGCAAATATATATTCATATAACTTTATTTATATTAAAGTTTTATTCCTTTGTGCTCATGTGAATCATGAAACAAGCAACAATTGCAAGAGGAGGCCAAGGAGAAGTGTAAGTAACCAACAATGAAGTATAATCCAAGTAAGAAATATAAGCCCTACATATTATGGGAATATTGAAGTGAGTGACAATTATAAGAGGAGGCCAAGGAGGAGTCTAAGCAAACAATAATGAAGTATAATCCAAGTAAGAAATATAAACATTATCTATAAATGTTTTCACACTTTTAATGAATCATGCCTATATTTTAAGGGATTCAAATTGTTGACATGTTATTTTAAAATTTAGGCATTTGAAAATTGAGGTTGATCGAGGAAAGGTAACATATATTGTGATCCCCAATAATTTTTTATAGATTCATACAACTAGAATCCATTTTGATAATTAATACTGAGTGACTCTAGTTTTGATGGAAAAATGCTAATACTTGATTAGAAAAATATGTATTTTTGTGTTTTGTTTGATTAAGAGAATATATCTATAATAGTTTTAAACTCTATTATAGAGATGTATAAATATATTATGAAATTCTCTTGTTATTTCATATCAAACTTATTTGAGGTATCTATAGTGTAATGAACTGTAAGTATCTATATTAGACCAATAACTTTACTTCTGTCAATAACTTGCACAAATGACTAGAAAAATCAATAAACTTGTCACATATGTATTCAAAACTTTCATTAATCCCACAAGTGATGTGTTAGACCAACATTAAATTTTGCCTTGGATCTTCAATATGCCAACACTAATTTACTAAAAAATGGGGCAATATCTTACTCTTGATCTCATAACTTTAATTCCACCTGCACCACATTCAATGATAAAAATAGAATATACATTAGGTTTGATAATTTGGGATGTCAAATCATTTATGTCATTAACCTCTTTTAACATTGCCTAGTTTTTTAAGACTTGAAGACATAGCAATTTCAACTTACAAATTTATAATTAGAATTTTAGCTATTAATAATTAAGTTTCTTAATCATTAAAACCATATAGAAGGAAGGACATGTTTTTTTTACTTGGTTTTATAAATGTGTTAAGGACCACTTGTGACTTAGGACATAATAAGCTTAAGGTAATAAATATATTCTGGTTAGCATGGTTTGTTAATTGAAAATAATATTTGAAAAGCCAATATGGATGTGGTTAGGCAGATCTTATTATAAACTTTATAATTTTAAAACTATGAAAATGTTTTGAATATATTTTTTTCAATTATGTCATCTTTGCTTTTCTTAGTTATCTTTCTTTATGGCCCCATAGTTGGTTTATACTCTATACATTGATTTTTATCACAATTTTTGTCATAAATTATTATATTATTTGGTTGGTATTTTGAGAGACTTATAGAGGTCTATACTCAATTTATACTAAGTATGGTACATGATCTTATCATATGTACTACATAAAAAGAGTCATGGAGAGCCATATTTTTGGGAAGTAAATGATAACAATTTTTTTTATTGATTTCAACCTCTCCCTCAGGATCATTTAGAATATTGATCGTGTTGCATACATTTATTTATTGATTTTGACAAGACTTAAACATGATCCACTAGTTGGAAGACTTGTTGACTTGCTCTGACAACCTTCAATGCTATTGTATACAACCCTAATAAAGAAGATACAGATGAATCAACTATGATGCTCACATTTTAAAAACACAACCAACCATAGAAAATGCAAAGATATTTTCATACTGTATTTTGTTTTTAAATGTTTAAGGTAATAATTATATTTTGGTTGGCATAGTTTGTTAATTAAAATAAAAATATATTTGAAAGGTCAATTATGGATATGGTTAAGACATTTTGATAGACCTTATTATATAGTTTATTATTTTAAAATAATGAAAATATTTTAAATATTTTTTAGTTATGTCAACCTTGCTTTTCATGGTTATGTTTTCCTATGGCCCCATAGTCAGTTTATACTCTATACTCTGATTTTTTGTCATTATTTTTGTTATATTTAATTTATTATATTATCTCATTAGTCTTTACCACATACTTATTTTAAACAAGCAAGAAATTGATTTTCTCTGAGAAATAATGATGTGCAAGATACTTATTTTAAACAATGTACAGAGAAGAAATTGAATAAATGAAATAGATCCTCATGATCATACTGTATTTTATTTTTAAATGTTTAAGGTAATAATTATATTTTGGTTGACATGGTTTGTTAATTGAAAAATTGAAATTAAAAAAAATATTTGAAAGTCTAATTATGGATATGGTTAAGACATTTTGACAGACCTTATTATATGGTTTATAATTTTACAACTATGAAAATATTTTAAATATTTTTTTAGTTATGTCATCCTCGCTTTTCATAGTTATCTTACCCTATGGCCCCGTAGTCAGTTTATACTCTATACACTAATTTTTTTATCACAATTTTTTTATACTCAGTTTATTATATTATCTGGTTGGTCTTTACCACATACTTATTTTAAACAAACAAGAATTTGATTTTATCTGAGAAATAATGACACACAACATATTTATTTTTAATAATTCACAAAGAACAAATTGAATAAATGCAACAAATCCTCATGATCATACTATTTTTTATTTTTAAGGTAATAATTATATTCTAGTTGGAACAGTTTGTTAATTGAAATAAAAAACTATTTGAAAGGTCAATTATGGATATGGTTAGATCATTTTAGCAAACCTTATTATATAGTTTATAATTTTAAAACTATGAAAATGTTTTGAATATTTTTTTCAGTTACATCATCCTTGCTTTTCATAGTTGTCTTGCCCTATGGCCCCATATGTGGTTTATACTCTATACTCTATTTTTTTTTACTATTTTTGTTATACTAAATTTATTGAATTATTTGGTTGGTCTTTACCACATACTTATTTTAAACAAACAAAAAATTGATTTCCTAAAAAATAATGACATGCAAGATACTTTTTTAAAACAATGCATAAAGAACAAACTGAATAAACACAACAATATCATGCTCATATTGTATTCTATTTTTAAAAGTTTAAGGTAATAATTATATTTTGGTTGGCATGGTTTGTTAATTGAAAATTTGAAATGAAAAAAATATTTGAAAATCCAATTATGTAAATGGTTAAGACATTTTGGCAGACCTCATTATATATTTTATAATTTTATAACTATGAAAATGTTTTGAATTTTTTTTTTTTAGTTATGTCATCCTTGCTTTCATAGGTGTCTTGCCATATGGCTTCATAGTTGGTTTATACTCTATACTCTAATTTTTTATCACAATTTTTACTATACTTAGTTTATTATATTATCTGATTGGTATTTTGAGAGACTTATAAAGGTCTGTACTCAATTTATACTAAGTCATATGGGCATGAAATTTAGTACTTAAAAAGGATAAATTTAAGATATTAACTTTATACTTCTCATCCTCTAAGCTCTTTATTCATTGGTTTTCTAATTAACATAATTTATCTCTTATAAAGTAAATCTACATTCATATAACTTCATATCTATTAAAGTTTTATTCTTTTGTGGTCATGTGAATCAAGAAATGAGTGATAGTTACAAGAGGAGGCCAAGGAGGAGTGTAAGCAACCAAAAATGAAGTATAATCCAAGTAATAAATGCAAGCCCTACATATTGTGGGAATATTGAAGCAAGTGACAATTGTAAGAGGAGGCCAAGGAGGAGTTTAAGCAATTAATAATGAAGTACAATCCAAGTAAGAAATACAAACATTACATATCTGCAAATGTTTTCACACTTTTAATGAATCCTTCCTATATTTTAAAAAAATTGAACTGTTGACATGTTATTTTTTATTAGATCTTTGCTCATAGTGTGAAAACCCTTTTTATCTTCTATCAAAACCCTTAATATTAGACACAATTTGGTTATCACATAGGATTATTTGTTTCGTAATGAGATCAATAATATAGTGTTTGTTTGAGATTATTTATTTATCAATGAGATCAACAAGACCTCAAAAATATTGTGAATGTGTGTATGGGCATTGATGTCATGATGGATTTTTTTTTCAGAGTTTCACACATTTGCTTAGGTTTTATGTTTGGGATGGGTCTGTAGTAGTTCTTATTTGTGTTGTCTCTAATGTCCTCCTTGTTTATATTTATTCATTTGGGAAAGTATTTGAAATGGCTAGACTACCCAAAATTTCATAGGGCAAATCAAAATAACAATTCTAAAAAACTTAGTGTATCCATTGATCATAATTGATATTCTACCTCAAGCATATTTGTCCCATGAATGTGTTCAAGTAAAGGGGTTTAACTATGGATTTTTTTCCATTATTTATTGATTTAAATATGATGTTTATTTCAATAGATATTTGTAAGTTTTTTTAAAGAGCTAATAGAAATCAAAAATTAATGTATACCTACATAGTGATTTTGCCAAATATTTGCCAATGGAACTATTCTTGAACTCTAGAATTCACCAAGATTTTATACTAAGTTTTAGGGGTCCATTATTAAAATTATCCCTATTGTGCATAGAGTTTTGAGGGAAATTATAAGTTTTTAGGAATCCTTATCTTCTTACTTATTTTGGCTTTCACTTGCTTCTACCTATTGGATTGTCACTTGGTTCCTCTTTTTTGTGTATCTTAGATTGTTTCTTATTTCTTCTTGATTTCACCTATTGTTTTTTTTTTTAATTGGTCCGTTCTTCTAGAAAATCATAAAAATGCAAAACATGGTAAAATAATAATATAAAATATTTTCCTTTATCTTTATTAGTTACATAGTGACACATTATTACATAACATGCTTATCTACCTATGACATAGGTTTATATATACATTAACACATTATTCTCATGGTATTATTTGAGATAGATGCATGATATATAGGTTACATACGATCATGGATTTACAGATGCTTTGTGGATTCATTACGCTCATGTTTAAGGGCATTCCCACACTATGGGCATTGTTTTGAGTGGATTTATGGTACCATCCTTCTTACTTTCCATTTTCATATATAGAGTCTTGTATAATTTCTTATACATATCTTGCTTGAGATTACATCTTATGAGTCTAGCTACATGGATACATATTTAGGGTACCATAAGGGCATATCTTTTCCCCTCCCTTTTTACACATATTGGGTTACATTTACTATTAAGCCTTACATGATGAAATATTCCTAAGGTTGCATACATGTATTACACATGTGCTTTCAATGATTTTAATAACTTTGATAATATCTATGTTATACATGATGCATTTAATCCTTTTCATTTGAAATGAGATATTTTCAAGGACCATACCTCCCCTCAAAGGGGGTCATAATTATAGCTTATCCTATTAGTAGTTATAGATTCCAAGTTGAACTAATTGAATAGTTGTATAAAAAATTATCATCTACTTATTTGAATAAGATTTAAAATTTTCACCCCAGTGCATGGGTTAGTAAAATCCAATATTATAGAAATCAATGAAGCTAATAGTTTCAGTTTCAAGAGTGAAAACATTGTTCATATACCACCTGGTGTTTTCATTGGTTTTTTTAATTGTAGTTTTTCACTTATTTTATTTAGTTATATAGGTATTAATTTATCAAGGCATTGATCTACTTGTATGCATTATCATTTATTATAGGTAGATTTGAGTTGTTAACATTGGAATGTGGGTGATTCATTATCAAGAAATATAGTCTTCATTCTTCCATCCCTTTTAGGTAATGTTTAGGTATGTAATTATTTTGTTTTAATTTGATACATATGCACACATGCACATCAAAGTGGGATATTATATAAACACCCAATTTTGTTACAAGTCAATTAATTATGTCATATTTGTCATGCCTTTGGTATATTTGGTTCATGTTATTACTTTTCAAACTTTTCATTACACTTTATATTCACATTAGATTATTCATAGTTTTGCATCATCTTCATTTTCTCATGAATACCTTCAGATCTATTAGTTTTTTATAACAAGATCTATCTAATCATTTTTCAGTTCAACTTGTTCATTATTTTATGGTACTTTTTGAGTTTAGTATTTTTGGTGCTAGCTAAAAAATGGTGCTAGCTAAAAAATGGTCCAACTATTTTTTATCATGGCCAAAAGTGGTCATATTCCTTTTGAGTCCATTATGTCAACA
Organism: Torreya grandis; assembly: GCA_037957365.1. Classification (NCBI taxonomy): domain Eukaryota; kingdom Viridiplantae; phylum Streptophyta; class Pinopsida; order Cupressales; family Taxaceae; genus Torreya; species Torreya grandis. The sequence goes on along the minus strand of JARHVA010001489.1, from coordinate 1,105,308 downwards.
TGTGCTAATTTCATGTGCCTTTATTTTCAACTTTCACTCTTTTCCATGGTTAGCCTATACATGAAAGTGTCCAAATTTGATTTCATCAGAGAATATATATATAGACACACACACACACACACACACACACACACACACACACACACACACACACACACACACACACACACACACACACACTTGTACCCAAATCCATGTATCATCTCTTACAAGCTAAGTATCTCACACATATTGATCAAATATTGTCAATGGGTCTTCATATTCTATTTTTATTCCACTCTCCATTTATTAAAGTTTTTTGGTTACATACTTACATCAAAATAAGGTTCCATTAAGGATCATAAAGATTTATCATTGATTATCTTAGGGAGAGAAGGTAAAGTAAATTTTCTCATTTGGGTTTACTCACATGCATAAAACTACATGATCCTTGATTTTGATCATATAGGATATGTAGCTACAACCCTCAAAGGGGTTGAGGCCTATAACCTTGCATATTTTATTTAGTCTTATGATATTGTGGTGAATTAGGGTTATACATATGGATAAGTGATTCAAACTATGACACATACCAATTTTGATTATATAAGACATAATAATGGAATTTTGTTATTGATGATAGATTTCATAAAGTCTCAGACCCAAAGGATCAATGTAGCCATATTCATCTAGAACTGACATTTTTTTTGGCAACCAAAATTGGTCACCAATATTTGTTACATGTTGAAAGTGGTCTTAATAAAAGAACATAGTCTACTTCCTAGGAGATATTTTATACCAGTCCAAAGTGTATTTTTCAACAACTCACTAATTTTAAAAACTTGGGTAAATCATATTCAGATACACATCTCTCTTTATCCCTCTTTCCTTATTATTATCATCAATTTATCAAAATACACTCTTAATCATACACTAGGTCATGTTTTATTTACTGTATTTGATGTATTTAACTTGGGTCTCCTTAGTTCCAACATTTTACGTAATTGACATAGTGTTTTCGAAAATTGTGCAACCTTTTTATGAAACAATTTGATGTCATCCTATGCCACCTAAGTTGTGTAGATCTATGATTATAAATGAATTTTTTTCATGCTTAATCAAGAACTCATACATTTTTTGAATTCCTTTGTATAATCCTAGGTCAAGCTTGAAAAATAAAATGGGATATGGAAATGTACCTAATGGTTCAATAATTAAGGCTGATTTAGTATAATATATGAATGATATGCCTTAGAAAAATACTAACGTGTTTACTTCAAATGTCAGTGATAAAAATTATATGAATTGAAATGGATCACACAATGTTCATATATAACATATAGATAAAAGTGATAGAGAGAAAATGTTGGAGTAAAGCATATAAGCTTGATTTGGGAGTTGTTTTTTTAATTATTGGAAATGCTATTCTATTTTGTGCATGTATTCGTTGAATGCATAATAATAATAGACACTCCTATTTTATAGATTATTCATGAAATAATATTTTATTTCACAAAACAACCTACCTTGCCTATTTAATAGGCACTCCCATGTATTTTGACTTGGCCATTGTGGAGACTCACATGGATGATGTGAATACATTTCATAGAGACTCTATTGTGCATATTTTTCTATGTTGTGCAATGTCTATGTTGTTAGAATTGTGGTAATGGTGTGTAAGAGTGGTCATATGGTTGCATGAGTTCAATATGAAATCTATCATGGTATCAGATCAGGATTCAATCTCCATTACTCATCTTGTTTCTTTCTACCATTCCTTAATAAAAATCATGTGTGTTTACTACCCCAACCATACCTAGTTGTACTCTTCTTGGCCATACCAAGAATTTAGTGCATTACTAATGTATTGAGATATACATCATATCAACTTGCCTTAGGGTCAATATTCAACTTAGCTTTGCCAAATTGAATTTGACCTGGAAATATCCACTTAATTTTGATCTTGAGCTGCATTATTCTTGACAAGCTATTTTGCATTGGTCTGAATATGCCAAAAATGTAGATCCTAGATATTTGAACATAGAAGGTAGAACTCAAAGATTTGAGAGTGAACTAAAATTTGAAAGGATGGAGTGATTAAAGCTCCCTCAAATCCTAACATGTTTTTTGACTTTTTTTTCTATGGTTTGCATGACCACCAACATCTAGGCCTATTTTACTCCATGTTAACTAAACTTATATATTGTTGGTCTCCTAATTAATCACTGTTGTTGCTATTTTTTGTGGGATCCTAGAATGTGTTCTTGCATTGGGTGATATTATTTTGGTTCTAATCTTAAATCCATCTTTTTATTACCTGAGCTCCCTTGAAATAATGTTTTTTATACTGATGACATCAATAATGAATTACTATTGATTTTCGTAGATCTCTTCCACATCTACACTTGACCTAACTTGCATCTAGACACCTACTTAGGAATGTTGAGGATTGGCTTGATTCTTCATAGCAAGGGAAGTGGTAGTGGATGCAACTTGAATCATTAAACCACATAGCCTCAACATCTTCAAATTTAATGTTGACCAAACCTTAAGTGGATTCACTAAGCCATCATCCAATTAATAATCTATTTTATCGAGCCTCATGCACCCTTCATATTATCCCTCACCATCGACCTTCAAACAAGCTTGGAATAATGAAGCATCATGAACCCTAAATCAGTGAGCCCTTTTGTTTGTTAAAATACAAACCAAAATTTTAACCTTTAAAACAATTTTTGTGTCAATATATTTTTGAAGGGTTCTTTACCCTTAATGGTGAAAAGTGATTTTATGAAAGTGTTCAAAGTGAAGGGAGGTCAAAGGGCCGATCCCATCAACCCAAAAATCACATTCAATTTTTCTTAAATTATTATAAACATTTTTTTTATAAGAATTTGAAATGTGGTGGGGTTAAACCTTTTTAAGTGGGCAAATAATTTGTAAATGGAGGACATTTTTTATGTAAGTGGTGAGAAATCATGATAAGGGGGCATTATATTATTTTGGCACACTTTAGAGGCCAATTTTCATGTAAAAATGGGATTATTTAATGGGGGTACTTCATTTAAACTCAAAAAAATCATAAATTGGACAATTTAAAAGAGGGGTACATTTATTGTTTTTGGCCCATACTTTCTATCATGTGGTGAAGATCAAAGGGCGAGGTTCAGTCCAGTAGGAGGCCAGAACCCCTCACAAATAAAACAAACTTGTTCTCACTTCTCTTGACCTTCATTATTTGGAGGTCATTATTATTGCACTTGTACCCTCTTGGCCCATATTATTGTCCTTATCATCAAACTTTGCACACTAATAAATGATTTTTAACTATGACTGATGTCCCATTTTGAGTGTGAATTATATTTTTTGAGCCACTTGTACTCACAGACACATTTTTGATAGATCCTAACATCCTACATTCTGGAGTACATTTTTGAGCCACTTATGTTTTTTGGCCACACATTTCTCTTATTTTTGTAATTGATGCTTCTAGGCCTACTATTTTTGCACACTTTATATATCCCACTCTAGTTCTACCTACATATATGCCTACTTGTTTTGAGAAGCACACCACTATTTTTTGGTTCTCACATGCTTTGAATTATGGGCCTTTATAATCATATATAGGGACTAGCTACCCCTATTCAATTTATTACATGGATGTCTTGGCATGGCATTGGTTATTCAGTAGGTTTTTTTATCTTTGATGAGATTTTTTGATGATAGAGCTCATATTTTGTTTGCTCCACTCTTCATGAGGATGTTGAGAATAATGACATATGTTGCATCTTTCTCTAAAGCTTGAGCAACCTGAGATTATATTTTTTAGACATGATCACCCTAACACACATTCAAATGTTTTTTACATGTTCCTATTGTGTACTTTGTACCTACTCACATATAGGCATCATCTTTCATCATTCGTATTCATTTGGGATGTATTTTAGATCACTTTTGGTGGCATTAACATTCTTTGTGAGGATTTTACACTATGGTTCCTCTATTATTCAAATTTTATGTTTGCACACTTTTCCCTTATTTTAGAAACAACTCTCTTATTCTTGATGGCATCTTCTATAGATTGATAACATTCTGGGTTTCTTGCATTTTCTATTGTTTTTCTTTTTTTAATTTTTGGATTATTTTTTGTGCTCACACTAAGTTATAAAGTGACGCGGGGTTTTTTTTATTCAACCTTGTCTACCTTCATGCATTTGTGTGCTCTTTTTTGGGCACCTTTCACTCTTTTAGTTTCTTGACTTTCCCATCATCACTAGGGCCATTTTATTGAGAGATATTTGTCCTATATCTTCAACATTTTTTTGATAGTTGATAGTCTCCTAAAAATTTGTTATGTAGCTTGATCTCCTTCTAAAGAGTATCTATTCTTGTGAATACAATGTCAACTTTTTAGTGTTCAAGTAGTGGATTCAGTTCACTCATACAAACCTTTTTTTGCATCACTCCACCCAACTAGTAGTATGGGGGGGTATGGTATAGATCTTGATTATTTAGTTATGTTCCTTTATAACCTTTAATGTACTGCATATTATGGAAATACATAAAATTCAATTGGTAATTTTTTTTCACTATCAACACCTCTGATAATCTCTTTTCATAAGAGCTATTTTAGTGAATTCTAGTGTCAATTTTTTTGTGATTGAGTAGTGGATCCAGACCACTCATGTAGAGTTGAGTTTCATTGAGACTTTCAAGTCCACATAGTGAATTTATATTTTATGGCCTTCATTCCATCTAGTTCACCAACTTTATCATTATGTTTGACTATTGAGCCATTTTATTTCTTAGGACACCTTGCAACATATAGTTTTTGCTCTCTCGACTTTAGCTATTATTATTATTTTTGGGTACCTTATGGTGATATTTTTCATCCTTGGTGATTCTTTTCCTCCAGTGTTTTGATGTAAGTGCTTATATATAGTTAGTCTCATATAGAGTACCAGTTCTTATTTGACATGGTAGTTATAATGTCTTAACATCCATGTATTTTAATAAGATGGATTGGTTACCATAGGGACACTTTGTATTTCACTATGATTTATACATAGGTACCTAATTATGCTTAGTTTCCAAGACCTATTTGGTCTCTTTGATTTTTGTTTTCTCACTCCCTATTCTACACTTAAGGGAGGCTATTGGAGTAAAGCATATAAGCTTGATTTGGGAGTTTTTTAATTGTTGGAGATGATATTCTATTTTGTGCATGTATTTTTTGAGTGAACAATAATGATAGACACTACTATTTTATATGTTATTCATGAAACAATATTTTTTTGCATGAAACAACCTACCTTACCCATTTAATAGGCACTCCCATGTATTTTGACTTGGTCATTATGAAAACCCATACAGATGATGAGAATACATTTACAGAGATTTTATTATGCATATTTTTCTATGTTATGCAATGTCTATGTTATTGGAAATATGGTAATGGTGTGCAAGAGTGATCCTATATTTGTATGAGTTTAATATGAACTCCATCATCAAAATATAGAAAACTATTAAGAATGATTCTCAATTCTCCCTAATGAAATACTTAGATTCATGAATATTATGAAAGAAGTTGCATGTAAAATCAAACGTCATGTTGTATCCATTTTTAAAATTACTTTCCCTACTATTAAATTTCAACCTCATATTAATAATGTTGATTTATTACTTTTAATGTTCATCTTATTATTTTAAAAAAATTCTATCCCTTCTCAAAATGTCTCTATTGGTTCACAACATGCATTCATTGCTTTTAACATTCTTCCAATTATTTAAAATATTTGTATTCCTTCTCAAAATGTTTATTTTAACTCTAATATTCCTTTTATCTCTCAACAATCACATGATCATATCATCCTCTTTCATCTCAACATGGTGTTAATTATTCAATGTTTCAAAATTATTCTCTTTTGTCTATCTTCTACTTCTTTTCCAAGTCCTGAAATGACTACTATGGTGCATAAATTATGTGTCATGAAAAATAAAATCCAAACCCTCACCCAAGATTCTTATAGGTCAATCAATGAGGTCACTTTCAATGGTTTTTAATAATACCTTTGGCCTATGAAATGATTGTTCAATCTTTTCCAACATGTTTTGTAGCTCTAAAATTTGAATAGTTTAATGGAAATGAAGATCCTTCACATTACCTTAGATAAATTTATGCTTATTGCTTAGATTTAAATCTTAATAAAAAAATATTAAATAATTTATTTTCAAGAAGTTTTAAGGATTATACCCTTTATCATCTCTATGCTTTACGAAATGAAGCTGTGCATACCTTAATAAAATTGGTTGGTGATTTCTTAGCTCAATTTAAAATCAATTTTGGTGTGGATGTAACTTATATAATATTAGATAAAATCAAGAAAATATTGTTAGGATCAACAAGGCTCAGGTACCAATAGCTAAATCAAATCCTAGCTTTGATACCACTTGTTAGGAAAACACACATTCCTACATGTGCAAGTAAATACAAATTATGGAAAAATAAGATACAAAAAAACATAAAATAGGAAAGACAAACCATTACATAAGATATACATGAAAACCCTACTAAACTAGATAGGGAAAAACCACAGGGCAAAGACAACATCTAGACTTCATATTTCCATCAACAAATCTCTTCTACAACATCTCCTCTCAAAAACTCCTTTGTAGTGATTATTAGCCTCAAGTAAACCCAGTTTTCAACCAAGCCTTATAGGCTCCAACCTCCAAAATCATGATGCTAACACTATAACATCCAAGGGAGATCCAAGATTATATTTCTATCTCAAAGGATCCATACCATGCTTCTAATACACTAGGTGAGCCATGCTCTCTAAGTCTTATAGGATCTAACCACCTAAGCATGATGATGCTTACAACCCAAACATCTAGGTGAGTTAGGATTACAATCCTTCCAAACTCTAACCTTCTATATGGAATTTCAAACTTAGAAGGATCCAAGTGATCTACTAAATGGATAAATAACAAAGAGGAGAGCATAATGCTTTATAAAATTTTAAATCAAAGAGAGAGAGAGAGAGAAAAATTCATGTAAAATGCAAAATTCACCACATTTGAGTGGGTGTATAGTGATCCATAGTGGTGGTTGTCCCCATGTACCAAAAGTCATTAAAATGACCCTCTACTTAGACAAGATCTAAGGCCACCTTCATGTGGCTCCAAACATTGTCCCCCACTCCACAAGTGAGGATAAAAACTCAATAGTGTTCTTCTTATCTTCATCTCCAAGGGTCAAAAAATTGGATTCTCCACTTTAAATAAGATCTAGGCCACCCCATGTGACTCCAAGAGTTACACTCCACTCACACATGTGAGGCCAATCTATAATAGCGCATTCTTGTCTTCTCCTTCCATGTGACCACATAAGTCCAAAAGGTGTTGCAATCACCTTTTCACTTTCTGTACACATGTGAATCATGGGTCCCCTTATAAATTCGACCCATACATGACCCTTTTTATTTTTCACCATGTGACAACCCACATGTGACTCACTAAGGACAAAAACTATGTCCTCTAGTAGAATAATATGCCCCACACCTATCACATTAACATGATCACACTCAAGACTCACTATGGGCCCCATCGCCACATCACCTTCCTTCCACATCACTTGCATGTTATGTCCACATTACTAAACACCCACATGCCACATCACCCATATGCCATGTAATTATGAATAACGATTATGAATGATACATGTGAATAGTACTCATAAATAATAGTACATGAATAGTGGCTTCACACCCCAAAATCTCCCACTTGAAGTCATATACATAGGACTTTTAAACACCTGTATCTTCTGCCAACCAAATTCCACCCAACTACTATCAATACGAATGCCCACTACTGTTTCATAACAAAAATCCTAGAAGAAGTTTTTTTCACTACTAAAACTTCTCTACCCTAACCATCTTTATCAACATTTGCATGCCCATAGCAAATTTACAACAACATGAAGTGATTCCCACTTCACCATAGACCCATCCTTCTTCAGGATTCTACCATGAACTATTCATTACTCCTAATATTTGGAAGTATCCAATATATTACACACCATGCCTTTCTTGAGGCTTCCTACTCCCGATGAATATGATACATATGACATCCATGTCTTCTCCTCTTTTATTCTTGGACACTCTAGAAGATGATTTACAACTTGAAAGAAGTGGGATACTAACTAGTTTTACCTTCTACATACCAAACCATTGTAGAACATTCTCCATATGTATTCAAAGACATAACCAAATATTTCTTGATTTATGTCCATTATGCATATCCATCCTTAGTTTTCTCCTTCATCTCACTTGAGCCATCTCACCATTGATCATGTTGGGGCCTACAACCAACATGCCATCATACATAGCAACAACTTCTATTAAACCTTGGCTTTCCATGAAGGTATTCTTGTACCACATAAACATGCCTAATGGAACCCATAAAGTCTTTAATTATGCAAACCAAAAATTATTTGCCTCACCATATAGCCTCCTAGATACACCATATCATCATGAGATCACCATGTAGGAATGATGCTTTCACATCCAACTGCTTCAACAATAATAAGTGCACACCACACTCTTGATAGTATTTATCAACATGAGAGAATAACTATATAAGTTAATCACATGAATCCTCCATATTTAGCATAATGCTACCCACCATGATCAACATGGTACCTATTCTTAGTTCTTGAGAAGTCATCGTGTTACTCAGTGCATCACTACACCTATCTAGTTTTCAAGCCCCAAATATATAGTCAAGATGTATCATAATTTACCGTATGTCACCCATATGACCTTATCCTTCCATATAACTTTAAGTCTCTTATTATTCTCCATCCATCTTGAACTACTTCAAAACATAGGAGAGAAGAACCCACATATGTCAATACCTAACTTTTACTTGTAGAAAACTACTACCCACCATGCTCAATATGGTACCCATCCTTAGTTATTGGGAAGTCATCGCACTACTTAGTGCATCACTTCACCTACTGATTTTTTAAGTGCCAAATATATATTCAAGTTGCATCCTTCTCTACCACATGCAACACACACAACCTTCTCCTTTTATGGAAACTAAGGTCTCAATTTTTTCTTCTCCATCCATTGCTAAAATAGGTATAGATTCAAGTTTATTGTACCTCCTCCTCTACATGAATTTTTTTCATCATCTTGGCCAACACTTTGTGGTTATAGGATACCAAAACTTGTATCCCTTCTCCATCTGAGAAACTCTAACTACACCAATGGAGTCCAACTTGATCCTTAAGCTGTATGGTTGCTTCTTCAATAGGAACACTATTGGTGCTGATCTATCTAGTAATGATTTTTAAGATTCTTTCTTCCATTCTCCATCTACATCTCCCATAGATAAAAATAACTTCTGTGCAAAAATTTTCTTTTTTTTGGTTTCATATCTTAGTCTCTCTACTTGTAGATCCCACTTGCACAAAACTAGCTAATAACCATGGATCTGATACGAGATGTTAGGATCAACAAGGCTTAGGTATCAATATCTAAAGCAAAGCCTAGCTATGATACTACTTGTTAGGAAAACATACATTCCTACATGTGCAAGTAAATAAAAATTATGGAAAAACAAGATACAAAAAAAACATAAAATAGGAAATACAAACCATAACACAAGATATACATGGAAACCCTGCTAAACCAGCTAGGAAAAAACCATGGGGCAAAGACAACATCAATAATTTATATTTTCATCAATAACTCTCTTTTATAATAATTCCTCTTAGAAAATATTTTCTAGTGCTTATTATCACTCATGTGAACCAAGCTTGTAACCAAGCCTTATAGGCTTCAACCTCCAACATCATGATGTTAACACTATAGCATCTAAGGGAGCTCTAAGATTCTACCTCTATCTCCAAGGATGCATACCATGCTTCTAATACACTAGATGAGCCATGCTCTCTAAGCCTTATAGGATCTAACCACCTAAGCATGATGATGATTACAACCCAAGCATCTAGGTGAGTTAGGCTTACAAGCCTTTTAAACACCAACCTTTTATCATGCAAGTTCAAACTTGCAAGGATCCAATTGATCCACTAAATGGATAAATAACAAAGAGGAGAACATAATTTATTATAGAATTTTACATCAAAGAGAGAAAGAAGAGAGAGAGAGAGGGAGAAAATTTCATGGTTACTCCAAAATTAGCCACATTTGAGTGGGTTTCTAGTGATCCATGGTGGTGGTTATCCCCATGTGCCAAAAGTCATTAAAAATGACCCTCTACTTAGACAAGATCCAAGGCAATCTTCATGTGGCTCTAAACATTATCCCCCACTCCACAGGTGAGGATAAACACTCATCAGTGTTATTTTTGTCTTCATCTCTAAGGGTCAACAAAGTGGACGATCCAATTTAGACAAGATCCAAGCCACCCCATATGACTCTAAGAATTACACCTCATTCACACATGTGAGGCTAATCTATAATAGTGTACTCTTGTCTTCTTCTTCCATGTGACCACACAAGTCCAAAAGGTGTTACAATCACCTTTTAAATTTCTCTACACATGTGAATCATGGTTCTCCTTAAAAATTCAACCCATGCATGATCTTTTGTCTTTTGTACCATGTGACAACCCACATGTGACTCACTAAAGATAAAACCCATGTCCTTAAGTGAAGTACTATGACTCACACCTATCACATCAATATGATCACACTTAAGACCCACCATCAGCCCCACTACCACATCACCTTCCTACCACATCACCTTCTTACCACATCACCTACATGCCATGTCACCTACATGACACATCATTAGACACCCACATGCCACATCACCCACATGCCATGTCACCATTAATAGTGACTATGAATAGTGCCCATGAATAGTAATCATGAATAGTGACCTATGAATAGTGGCTTCACACCCAATAAAGATCCATTAAAACCATTAATCATTATGTGTTTAGATTTAAGACTATGGTTACTAAGATGAAATATCAACAATTTGATAATAAGCTCCAAAGTTATTTTTTTTGATAATTTACTTCTAATTATTAGAGAAAAAGTGGGTTTCAATACTTATCATTATTTTGAGGATTTTTATGTCTATACACAACTTTGGGATCAAATTTATAAATACTAATATGCTTACATATGAATTAAGTGTTATGGTTGTAAATGTTTCAAAATTTACAAACTAGTCAAATGTCAAGGACATGATTAAAAAGAATGGATTTCAATGCAATAATGATGCAAATAATACCATAAATGCCATTGAAAAACCATATCAAATTCTTACTTTACATTAAAAAAATGAGCATAGATAATTCAATACAATTATAAAAGTACACAACAAATTTTGAAGAGATTTCTTGAGTGTAACATGATCACTTTGCCTCCACTAAAGGAATTTGATCAATCAATACCTTTGTCCAAGAACTATGATGCCAGTAAAATTTGTGATTATCATATAATTATAGGTTATTTCTCAAATAGGTGCATAATGTTGAATAACAATTTTTAAAATTTCACTGATAGTAATCAAATCTAAATAGTTAGAAGCAATAACAAATTGAATGAATGTATAACACCTCTAAATAAACTATTATCACTTGGATTTTCACTCCTTGAGGAGATGCCTTAGATTTCCTCATCCAAGTGGCAAAATTGAAACACCTCTAGGCTATGGGTAGCCTAATAATGAGGTGAATCTATAGATAGGGATAACTCCCTTGATGTACCACTTTTAGATCATGACTACACCTATGCTTTCAAGGAAAAGGGAGAAAAACCCTAAAGGCAATGATACACCAAATTAATTGATAACTACCAACCAACTGCATGTCACACATGAGACCGAGAGACTAACTAGGCATACACTTCTCTAATCTGAATATTCTTGATTCTCTAAATTTTGTCTATTTTAAGTCTAAAGGAAAATAGAAAGAAAGCTGAGAAGAAGTGATTAAAATGAACTTGAATTTGGTTTACACGTCATATTCAGACATTGTGAGCACTCCTCTTTAGCTGGGGAAGACTACTTGCAAATAAGAAAAAACTACCACAAGATGTTTGTTAGCAGATAAATGAGTGGGTTACCAAGCTATGCACTTGTTCTAGGAAGTGTGAAACTTCCTTAGAGATGACAGTCCACTTTTGAGAGACAAAAGAATAATAAATAACTAAAAGAGAGGTAAAAAGAGAGTGAAAGAGAGATAAAATTACCATTATTAACAACTTGTACATATCAGAGAGTGATAGAGTGAAGGTGAGGTACTCTGTTTATGTTTAGAAGTTATTTGGGTAGGTTTTGAAGAGGCTAGGGAATCCACAGTCATTGACATCTCAGAGTGATTGATATTAGTTATACTATTGAGGTTGGTAGTTAGGTGACCAATATTGGTTAGGGGCAATAATTGTGTGGGAGCTTGTAAAAGTTTTCCTAGGCTTGGGAAATGGTTTGGATTAGGGAAATGAGGTTGGGAGAGTTATCAGAGGGAGATTATGGCTTGGTTAAGTCTAGGAAAAAGTTTGGTATGTCAGGTAAAGGGGTAATAAGTAAGGAATCTTTGTAACTCCCTCACAAGGGTATGGTTAGAAGTGTATAAAATGATACAGAGTGGATATAAAGAAATAGCAAAATAAATATTTAAATGACCTACAGTATTAGTGATATACTTAGCTATGGTGGTTGTTAAATGATAAGTACCAAGTTGATGGTCCCTATCAGGGAGTTTGAACCTAAATTCCTAAAAGAGAGAACAAGCAGGTGTTATTGGTCCTCAAGAGCTCAGTTATTAATTGTGATTGACTCATGTAGGGTGATTATAAGCCTGGATGTCAAAAATAGAATGCTAAGAGCTTGACTGAGAGTAAGAATTAATTTTATTAATTTTTATTGACTTGAACCAAAGGTTAGAGTTTAGCTTATATTACTGACATTGATGATCCTACCGATGTCGGCCATGGGTTGAGCAATGTTGGTAGCCTTAAAATAGGTAAACCTTTCTATTTTTGGCCTATTTTTTGTTATTGTGCATGCCAAGTGTGACACCCATTATAAAATGGTAAAAATAAGAGGTTAGGAAGTAAGTAGTTGATTAGGAATTTAGTTTGGAAGTGGGAATAAGTCTTGGGTAGTTAGGATGAGGGGACCAGGTCTTGAGGTGACTCATTAGGAGAGACTTAGTCATAGGGTGAGATGGCCAAGCAAGGTGGCAATAAGAGTTTTTAATCAACTTAATTAAGTATTTTAAATTAATTAAATGTGTGAAGGGTAAAAGTATGGGTTCGGGAGATTAATTGTTATTATTAAAATGGGTTTGGGGGGGTTTTGATATAGGGAGTTATGCACATGTGTGTGACATGATTTTGGTGTCTACATTTACTCTTTTTTGTCTTGTAATTTTTATTGACATGTTGCAAAACAAAAAATAGGAGTTATATGCACTAAGCATTAGATGAGGTATCCCCCCCTCAAAATGGGAATCAATGAAGGAGAAACCAAAATTAGGTACCAGTTTGATAAAAAGGTAATTGGGTGACTAGTGGAGAATTAAGCATCACTCCATATGTGTAGGCCATAATGAGCTATAGTCAACAAATTCAAGAACATGCAAGGTTAAGGAGGACTCGAATAGAAGTAACCAAAACATATCTTATAAGTGATAGCTGATATGTCAAATCAATCAAAGTTGTAGCTCTTATGGTCAATGTGTCCTAGGTATCCAAGGTAAGAAGTTCCCCTAAGAAACACGAAAGGGTTGAAGGTGACAGGATGGGCTTGGTTTCCATCCACAATGATTAAAATATATGCATGTGCATAATAGCCAACTATAGTAGAATAACCTAAGTAGTCAGGGCAAGTAATGCACTCCTAGTGTATGAGAAAAGAAATATTCATGATCTACAAAGAAAGTCATCAAGGGTGAAGATTTAAGTGATCTTCAATATCATTTTATCATGGTTGGGGGAGATATATGTGATCTCCAGTTGCCTTATTGTATGGGTAAGGTTATATAAAGTTAGTGGTTTTATGTTGCAAAATAGTATTGGAATGGTGTTGATGTCAAATAGATGTGCTGATATTGGTAATATAAAGTGCCAACATTGGTACAACTAGGGAAACATTGCTAATGTTGATAGGCATAAGCATCAATGTTAGTAGGTTAGGTCAAGAATACTGATATCAATGGTTGACCAAACCCAAAAAAAGGGGGTTTGGTAGTCAGCCCAGCTCATTTGCAAATTTATGATTAAAGAGAAGAAATAGAGCTTTAAGAGTGATTTGAGATGGTAGTATAAGGAGGGGACCCAACGGGAGGTACATGACCACAATAGCCAACGGTGCCAGCCAGGAGGAGATGGAGAGATGAGGTAAGAGCCTACACTAGTTTGATTTGTTTTTTGAAATTTTTAGGTTAAATGAGAGGTGGGGTTATAGAAAATAAGAGTGAGGGGAAGAAAATAGGTTAGGGTAGGTGTAGGATAAGTTAGGGGGATTTGTGGGTAGGGTTTTAGTTTAAATGAGTAGGTTGGGTTTAGGTTGTTTAGCCCTGGGGTTAAACCAGTCATCAACATTAGTGAGGTCGATCAATGTTAGCTAACATGACACTGAGGTTGGTAGTTTCTTGATGACATCAACCATTACATAGATCAATAAAACACTGATGTCAGCATTAATACTGACATCAATGAATATAAAAATTGACAAACTAGGAAAAAAGGTGAGTTTTAGATCTCCAGTGGAAGTAGTCAACTAGCCTAATGGCTAAGCTAACCTCAAAAGACCACTTTTCATTTGAGTGCTACCTACATAGCCTAGTTTAGGGCCTTAGGCCAATGTAGTTCTCTCAGAACCTAGGAAAAAGATCTAAAAAGGTGTGTTTTAGGGAAAAAAGGTAAGTTGAAATAGTTGGAGAGGTTTAGGGCGTAAAAGATAGGTCATAATATCAAGAGTCAAGAATATAGGTAGTGAGGCCTAGAGTTGGAATAGGAGGGTAGGCCTAGGGTAGAGAAAGAGAGATAGTGAAGCCTAGGGTAAAGAGAGAGAGGTAGTAAAGCCTAGGGTAGTTAGTAAGGTGGGTATATGGCTAAGATAACTTTAAAAGACCCCTTATAAATTGAGTGCTACCTACATAGCCCAGTTTAAGGCCTTAAACCAATGTAGTTCTCCTAGTGGGAAAGGAAAAAGGTGGTGATAGAGTAGATTAAAAGGGATGTGACTTGATTTGTTTGTGTATGTATGCAAGTGAGGATGGAGCTTACACTATGAAATCATCTGCCAAGGTTATTGACATGCATGAGGAGAGAAGTGACTCTAGATGAGTGGGAGCATATGGTGGCCATGGGTTTAGGAGGAGTGAAATGGTATTATCGATTCATGCAAGATGTATCTCTGGTGATAGCTTTGATTGAGAGGTGGAATCATACCACCAAAACCTTCCATCTATCTACTAGGGAGTTGAGACATAGGAGGATATGTATATGATTCTATGACTACCACTCCAGGGTGAGGAGATTTTCACATGCTTGAGAGAGGAGCATGATATAAACATGGTCACTTTATATGGGGAGCATGTTAGTGAGGTAACTTACCAATCTATGAGCTTCGCATATGAGTCACTCCATATGGTTAATGAGGAACAACATCATCTAAGCATCTTGATTATGATCAAGATCATGGTGTATGTATTACTTAATGTAGATGGAGGGAGATTTTTGATTGCATTGATAGGTGTGCTTATGCAGATGATTGAGCAGTAGAATAATTTTACCTAAGGTCTAGTATTTTTGGCATAGCTATATAGAGAGCTATGGGGTTTGAGGCTATGATGGTGATATAGTTTATGTGTCAGCCATCTACTACACTATTAGGCATATGAGTACATCATGGTGACTCAAACACTTAGGTTACCTACCACTATCCTAGTTGGATTTAGTGTTGGATTTAGATGGTGGATAGATGGGACAATATCATATGAGACATTGCCTATTATAGGTGCATGATCTAGGGTTTGATCCCTACATATATCATGTGAAAATTATATTTAATATACCCAATTTTCAAAGGGCAGGTAGAGTAGTTTATTAGGTTATAGAGCTCACTATGGGTCAGGGGGAGAAGGGCTGGTGAGTTAGAGATGGTACCCATAGGATGGGTTAGGAGGTAGTTTGGGTTACTATAGGATATTCTACCTACCTTCCCTCAATACAAGTAGGATGACATAGAGGCACCCTTACCATTGCCCCAGGAGATTGATGGGCCATATTTTGAGGAGTTGTTAGTAGGGCTAGGTGTTGGGAACTTAGGGTGTACAATGGTTTATACAACTTGGTGGGTAGGGTTACATCTGGTGGTAGAGGTTAGGAGGCCAGCACCAGATTTACAAGGGTTAGTCAGAGAGAGGGATGCAACATTATAGGCCGAGATACCATAGTACAGGCCCAAGATGTAGTAGTGTAAGCTCAAGAGATGACCTAGGTAGATATTTTAGCCTTACAAGGGTAGGTGGTGACATTATAGGGTTAGATTGGGGCTCTAAAGGGTCAAGTTATAGCACTACAAGGCTAAGTGATTATTTTATAGGGTTAGGTGATTGTAGTGATAGTAAAGAGAGATAGTCTAAGAGTCATAGGCCAAGATACTACTCCTCCTCCACTACCATAAGGACCAGTATAGGTTGGGCCATCATCAAGTGCTATAGGTCCTCCATAGATGGTATCTATGGTGATTTATTTGATTACCCTAGATGAGATTGATTATTATGAGAGGGCGATTAGAGAGTTTCCATAGATATAGAAATATTTAGAGTTTAGAGAGTAGGAGAGATCATTGTCATGTGTGACAAATTTTAGCTCCCATTGATGTAGATGGGCAGAGAGTGGTGATGACACTGCTTCCTCATGACCCCATAGAGAGCCTCGAGGACCCTGAGTATTAGAGTTGGATAGTTTTTATTTATATATGTTACATGTATACCAACCTGTGGGCTAAAGATATGAGATGTACATTTTTAGAGAGATTTATGATGTTATGATGAGGTAGATGATGAACATGTATTTTGATCACATATTATATATATGAGATGTTATTTTATTACCATGTGTTTATTTTAGATGCATTGCTTATGATTATGATGATGATATGGATGATGTTTATGTTATTCTATGTTAATTTGGATGTCAATGTTGAGCATGTTATTTGAGTTTAGAGTATCCTTTCCCATTTATGTGATGGTATATGCATAGTTGATTAGTTAATTTCATCTTAACATTTTTCCATATTTGTGATGGTATATGATTAAAATTAATAGAGTGGTTATGTTAATTTATTTTAGCATTTTTCCATATTTATGATAGTGTATCCATAAAATAAATAGGTTAGTTGTGTTAGTGTTAGTATGACATTATCTCATCATCTCAAATAGAGATATCGATACATGTGATGTGGATGGGAAAATAAAGAGGCAAAATGCTCATGCATTGGCAAAGACCGTTATTTAGAACATAAATAGGCTTAGGAAAATGAGCCTTTCATGCCTTATATTTTTGAACCATTGTGTTTATTAGAGAAGAGTCGTGTTTACCGTATGTTAATTGAGCTTCATAATCCCTTGAAAGAGTATGAGGGAAAAAAAGGTAGAATAAGGAAAAATGTTAAGATAACATAACCTACCAAGTAGAAATGATATGTCCCTTTTGTGGGTGACCCAAGAGCTAATATAGGCAATTCCATGACTTAAAGCTTGATTTTTGTGTGTGTGTAAGATGATCAATGTGGGAAGCCTACAATGGGATTTTGTATAGGTTAAGGTTGTGCAAAGAGATGAGGAGCCCTTTGCATTTGTTTTCCCCTTTGAGAACAAATCTTGGCTTAGCCATCCTTCAAAGGAGTGGTCTAAGCATTTGTTTTTAATATTTGTCCTTCAAGGGAGCAGTCTAAATAGTTGTCCTTCATGTCCTTCAAGGGAACAGTCTATTGATAGTAGTAAAGGGAAATTATGTAACTGTCCTTCAAGGGAGCAGTCTATGTTGAAAAGAATGACCTAATATTTTATAACCTTTTCAAACATCCCATTTTTTTTCTTTATTAGTCATGGAAAATATATATAGAGGCTTATGAGTTTTCCATTATGACGATATAACCATAATAATATGTAAGTTATCTAAGTGTATGGGAGTAGTATGCTGATGAGAAGCTTAATTTGATTCTATATGCATCATAAAGATCCTAAATAGTCTTATTTTTTAAAGACTTGCCATTAACTGTTATAATTTTGTGAGGTACACCAAAATGATAGATGATGTGATGGTTGATGAAGTCAACAATTTTGTCAGCTTTAGTGGAGATGAGAGGGATGAACTCGACCCACTTGGTGAATTATTTAGTGGCATTAATGATAGAATGATGATAGAGTGATGAATAAGGGTTAATATCTTCAGTTAGATCTAAGCCCTATTAGGAGAAGGGCCAAAAGTCTTTGGCAACTTGTAATGCATAACTAGGAATATGAAGGAGGTTAGCATGTTGTGACACTTGACACAATGCCAAATGTAATCAGTATAGTTTTTGATGAAGTGTGGGATAATAATAGACCAAGTCAAAGGAGAAATTTAGCAACTGTGTGACCATTGAAATGCCCACCACAAATCCCATCATGGACTTCCTTAATAACAAAGGGAGTCTCAGTACTAGTTAGGCATTTAAGGAGAAGACCATCAAAACTTCACTTGTACATAAGTCCCCTTAGTATAGCGTAATGAACAACACATTTTATGAAGGCCCATTTCCCATTATTAGAAAGATCAAGAGGGGTAATAGAGAAGGAAAGATAATCTATGAGTTGTTTGTACCATAAGTCTTGTGGGTTAGTTTTTACATTTCTAACAAAGATGATGTTAGCTGAGACATAGGAGGGCAATGTTAAGTGATGCATAGTGACTTAGATTCTTGAAGAGGAGGATGAAGAAGGTATGTGTGAAGCAAGTGAAGCCATTATGTCAATGAACTTATTTATAAATCAAGGAATAGTTTGCAAGAGATAAGAGTCAAATAATCCTAAGAGCGTATCTACATGATGTTTATACCACTATAGAATTTTGTTTTTCCATAGGTAGGAACCATTAACTTCATTAACCACTAGCTGAGAATCACCAAAAATGGTTATGGATTTGATACCCAAGAAGAGAGTTATTTGAAGTCCTAGAATCAAAGCCTCATATTTGGCCATATTATTAGTGCATTCAAAATCTAGTCTAAATGACAAAGGCATAGGTTTTCCATCTAGAGGAATAAGAATGACCCCTGTACCCCCACCATATTGGCATTTAGATCCATCAAAGAACATCATCATTTGATAGGTGATGTCATCAATGAAGAGTGTTGTAATAGATTCATCAGGGAATTCAAGGTTTGAAGGTTGATTTTTAGGTAAAGGAGCAATAGCTAACTGGTCAGTGATTGTTTACCCTTTAATAGATTTTTATTGAATGAAATCTAATTCAAATTTAGAAAGAAGTATGAGCCACCAGGCTACACATTGGTTGTGATATGGTTTGGAATGCATGTATTTGAGAGGATCAGTATGGGTGACCACATAGGTTTTGTGATTTAGGAGATAATGATGAAGTTTAGAGGTGGAAAATACCAACACAAGGCAAAGTTTTTTAGTATGGGTATATCGAGTCTCATAATCAATAAGTGTGTGGCTTATGTAATAAACTACCTACTCTTGATGTTGGTCATCTTGATGTGAAATCATAACACCTAGAGAATGGTCTATTGTAGAGATGTATAGGTAAAAAGACTGATTTTCCTTAGGTGGAATAAGAACCAGTGGGGAAAGGAGATATTATTTAAGTGTGTCAAAATCTTCCTGGTAATTCATATTTCATTAAAAGGAGACATCCTTTTTGAGGAGATGGTGAAAGGGTTGGTAGTGATCTGACAACTGGGAAATAAAGCATTGAATTGACTAAAGTTTGTCTTGTAGGCTGTAGAGTTGTTTGATACTAGTAGGTGGAGGCATTTATAGGATTTATCTAACCTTAGCAGGATCAACCTCAATACCATGAAGAGAAACTATAAAACCTAAGAGTTTACCAAAAAGAACACCAAAGACACATTTTTTTGGGTTTAGCCAAATGTTATATTGGAGGAGATGAGTGAATATGGTTTTGAGAATTGTCAAGTGTTCTTGATGAAGTTTATATTTGCTAAATAATTCATCCATGTAATCCTCCATAATTTTATGTAGGAGATCATGGAAAATGTAGGTCATGACACATTGGTAAGTTGCACCAGCATTTTTCAAGCCAAAAGGTATGACCTAATAATAGAAAGTCCCCCATGGGGTAATAAAGGTTATCTTATGTTGATCCTCAAGAGTGACTAGGATTTGATTATATCCAGAGAATCCATCCATAAGTGATAGCATCTCATGGTTGGTCATTATATCATCAAGTTGGTTGATACTAGGCAATGGGAAATCATCTTTTGGATAAGTGAAGTTTAAATCATGATAGTCAATACAAATATAGATTCCTCTGGTAGCTTTTATGATGAGAACAATATTGGAAATACATTGCAAGTAGTCAATGGGTTGGATAAAGTTAACATAAAGGAAGCATTAGAGATCTTCTTTGACAAGGAGAGTGATACAAGGATGCATCTTGTGAAGCTTCTGCTTAACAGGTTTAGCATCTCGATTGGTGACAATGTTATGGGTGATGATAGAAGGGTCAATACTGGGCATGTCATTATAAGACCAAGCAAAGGCTTTGCTATGGTCATTAAGAAATGTGGTATAATCAACTTGCTCAAAGGAATCTAAATATTGGCCAATCTTGAGGACATGAGGGTTATCATGGGATGGCAGGTTGATGTCAATGGTTGATTCATTTAACATAGCTTGCATTTTAGATGGGAGTCGATCATTGGATATAGGAATCATCCATACCCATGTAGGTGAGAATTATGTCATCATCTTGACATTAGATAGTGTTAATAGTGGGAGAATCTTCATCAATTATTTTAGGATGAATGAGAGGAACGGACCTTGTTTCCTTAACCTGACGATAGGTGAGAGGCCCCAAATGGATGGCATTTATTGAAATTTTTTTAGGAGAATAGATACCTCTAATTCGGTAGGTGATTATGGATAAGAAGGTGGAGAAGGAGAGAGTGGTTCATTTATAATTGGTTCATGGGAGGTTTTAGTGAGTTTATTTGGTTCATCATATCCCACCCCATGCCTCTTTTTGGAATTTTCAATGGTGTTGCTAGTAGGATATTCAATAGGCATATGGACACCTTGTTAGTAATGACCCAAACCAAATCCTTTCCAAGCACACCTATAGATATAGGTATGGGATAATCTAGGGTTACTCAGGAAAGAGAAGTCACAGGTAAATGGTTGTGGTGAAGAAGACAGATTGCTGACATTAGGAGTTTGATCAATTCCCCCATATGTGAAATTGGTTTGAAGGTTAGGGGGGCCATAAGGGATGACCATCCCAATACAAGGATCATAATTTGGGTGCATGTGAATCCTTTCATATTCTTGTGGGGTATGGAACATGTCAAGCGTTAACAAATGATATTCACTGAGTGACAAACATTGAAAGGTCTCCTCCTTGGGATCCTTGTCAAGAATTTATGTTGCTAGTATCTATGTAACCAAGGGAGTGGAGCTTGTGGAAGCCTCAAAAGCATCATGTAAGGAAGATGATGTTTTTAATGGGATGAGAACATAATTGAGACTATAGGTCATATTACATGTTTTAAATGGGGGTGGGTCAGCAGGTATAACATGTACTTATCTATCATGCTCAAACTTGACATAACAGTGCAAAGTTGATGGTACACATGCCATAGCATGTATCTAAGGTCATATAAGTAGTATGTTATATTGGAATTATCCTTCCACAATATAGAATATATCAAGAATTATGTAGGGACCTACATGAATATGCAAGACAATAGTGCCCATCATAGTAGCTGTAGTATCATTAAAGGAACAGAGTACTACGTTAGTTTGAGACATTAAATTATCAAGAAGGGCTAGTTGTTTGTAGGCATGGGTAGAAATAGTATTAATAATATCTCCCCCATCGATCATAACTCTTTTGATATGAGTTTGATCAATATATGTGGTAATAAAAAGGGTAGAATCCTGATCTTCAGGGTGTTAAAGTGGAATTTTTGAATCACTAAAAGAAATTAGAGAGATAGAATTAAGGGAGCTGACCAAAGTTACAAGAGGTTGGGGATCATCTGATTGTACCTCAATTAATTGCAAAGCACTAGTTAAATCTTGATGGTGTTGGGATGAGCTTTGGATTAACTCATACAAAGACATTTTCATAGGAGTTTGATGAAGTTGTTTCACCATTGAGCTTTGGATAACATCTGAAGATATTGTTTTAGGAACACCCAAGATGGAAATATTAGGGTTAGTAGGGGGAGTGTCTTTGGTGAAGTGATGGGTCCAAGG
Source organism: Torreya grandis (assembly GCA_037957365.1). NCBI lineage: Eukaryota > Viridiplantae > Streptophyta > Pinopsida > Cupressales > Taxaceae > Torreya > Torreya grandis. Next base: position 1,082,823 of record JARHVA010001489.1, on the reverse strand, counting down.
TGTAGTGACCTTTTCTTTAGATTTATCTTTTTGGTTTTGTGATCGTGTGCCTCATTAACTATGTTGATTTGAAAAGTTGGTGAAGGAGGTGGTAAAGGGGTTATGATGACATCTTTGGGTTTGAATTTAGGTGGAATAGTAGGAGGCACTATTGATGGCAAAGGTGGAATAATGGGAAGGTTAATGGTAGTGTCATCAAATAGAGTGTCAACATCAAAGTGTTGCTGAATAACCATTTTGAGGGCTTTATAATTCTTAGTATCATGTCTAGGGGAATGTTGATATAAAAATACTTGTGTATCATCAAACCAAGATGGCTTCATTCCAAGAGGATTATAGGGATTAATGGGAGGAAGAGTTATTACCAAATATTGTAATAACTAATGTAAGAAAAATATTTGAGAGCCTACAAGTGGGATTGTGCTTCTACTAATAGGAGTGGGCACCTTCTTTTGTTTCAGTGTTGGAAAGGTAATTTTACATGGTGTCTTATTTGGTGATGATGGAGTTACGTGTTTTGCTGTCACTTTATTAGTGTCAGATGTGAAAGGCCTACTAGATGTCAAAGGCAAGAGTGGAGGTAGATTAACCTTTTGTTTGGCTTGGTTAGATGATATTCCAACTAAAGTAGAAGGGTGCAGCCCCAAAATGGATTGTAAAGTTGAGGGTTGAAGAAAGGATCAATGAGATCTAGGAGGCTTAACATTCTTCTGTATTTTAGGGTGAGAAACTCTAACTTGTGGTTAAGGAGTTAAATATAATTTCACCTATGGATGAATTAAATTAGAAACATGGCATACACTTAAGGGCGTGATCTGCTTTAATGTAATAGATTCCTATGAGGATGAGGGTTTTGACATAGATGACTGAACTTCTAGTACTTTTGGTGAAGAAGCTCTAGCTTTGTCAAAGACTTTAGGGTAAAGGGTAGTAAGGGGATTGATGGTAAAGGTTGACATTCATTATGTTAGATAAGGAGTCTTGAGCTGGTCCCAAAATGCCACATGGTCAAGCTTCATGGAGTCATGAAATTCTAGACTTCTCACCAAATGTGAGAAGGGTTTTGAAAAAGTTATTATAGGCCTTACGATTGTGTCTTTAGAAAGCTATGGTGTTTGGGAAAGAGGGAAATTATTTGTTTCTGCTACTTCAGGCCAAAGATGAGAAAGAAATACAATAGGATCTTCTTCTACAGAGACATGAGAAGAGACTTGGTCTACCATGGGTGGAGGGGAGGTAGGTGAAGTAGGTTCCTCAAGAGGGTATAGCTTAGGTATTATGGCTCCCTCAACATGTGGGTGAGGCATGGGTAAAGTATGATCCTCCATAGGTAAAATAAGGGGTAAGAGTGGTATAATTGGAGTAGGCACAATATGTTTCTCATCTATTATGGGAGTAGATGATATGGACTCTTCTAGGTGCAACGGTGAAGTGGGTGGGGTACCACTCTCTATAGGTGGAGGACAAGTAGGTGAAGAAGGTTCCTCAAGAGGGTATAATGTAGGAATGATATTCCCTTCAACATGTAGTTGAGGAACAGGTAGGGTGTGGTATTTGAGCGGTAAGAGGATAGGTAATATTGGTGCAAATAGAATTGGGATTACAGGCTCTTCAAGTGGAAAAAGGAGTGGTAAAGGAGGTTCCTCCTCTTGAGGGAGTGGAATAGGTGAAATAGGCTCTTCTACCTAAGGAGGAAGAATGAGCAAAATGGATGTCATTGAATGTGGGGGAGGAGTCGATGAAATAGGTGTCTCTTATTGAGGGGTAGGTTGAATTGAAGATAAAGGAAAAACCATATTAACCATATGGATATTATGATCACATGAGTTACTTGTGGATTGGATAATATTTTGATTTGGTGAATGGCTAGGAAAAGGGTGTTTGAACACATCCATACTTTGATTAGGAGGTGTGTTAGGGTTATCTAATATTAGCTCACCTCTATCAAGCATATCTTAAACAATGTTTTTGAGTGTCTTACAATTATTAGAGTTGTGGCCTTTAACTTGATGGTAATCGTAAAACTCATCTTCCTTATACGAGGTTAGGATAGGATGGGAAGGGTCAAATTTTATAGGATGTTTAATTTTAGGAAGGGTTATGACACCTTGTTGCAATAGTTTCTCCAAGATGGATGTATATGATTCCCCAATGAGTGTGTATTATATTTTTTCATACCATTGTTGGAATTGCTTGGTTAGGTTTTGAGAATTCAAAGAGTTTGACTAGTTTGTGGTTGTGGTAGAGGTTGAATTAACGACCACCATGTTGGTAGAACCTTTAGCCTTTTAGTTAAAGGTAAAAGTTTTATAAGAGGAAGAGTCATTTGTCTTGGTATTGGGATTCTTACTGTGCAACTTGACTTTGCCTTCATTAATAGTGTGAAACTCTAGTTTATGTGCCATTGTAAAAGCTTCATCAAATGTGCAAAAAATTTGTACCCCAAGTGTGGATGAGATGTGCTTAGCACATGCCCTTGAGAAAAGCTCAATAATCTCAGGTTGTGGTAAGGAAAAGGAGAGTGAACAATTTTCTCTAATAATTGATGAAATCAACAATAGACTCATCATCAAATTGTCTGATAGAATAAAGGTCTATTGTAGAAACCATTTTAGAAATGTTAATAGAGAAATGGTCTAGGAATATTTGTGCAAGTTGGGTAAACAAGAAAAGGGAGTGTTGAGGTATAGAGCTATACCAATCTAAGGTAGCAACTAAAAGAGACATAGGGAAAGTATGAAGTAGTAACACATCATCATGTCCTATTAAATAAAAAGCATGCCTAAATGCTCACAAGTGATGTTGTGGGTCCTATTTACTCTAGAAACAAGTAAATTTATGGAGTTCCCATTGGCTTGGATAAGGGTGAATAGGTACAAAAGGATAGATTGGTTCATTGCATATATGATCATAAGATAATACATTCTTTGAACAAGAAATGGATGTCTCTAGATTAGACATCTTGTCTATTAGCATCTTAATGAGGTCTAGAGGAGGATTAGGATGGGGGATTCCTCTTAAGTTATAGGGAAGCTGATAGGGAGAAGAGGGAGCATATGACATAGCTTGCTGAGGTTATGTCAGGGAAACATAAGGATAATGAGTCATAGGATGAGGTATGGAAAGAAAAGGGACTTGTCCCATTGGGTTGGAGATTATGCCTTGATTGGTTGTTGTTATTGCAAGTTGAATTATTGGCATGGTTAGACTGGATGAACAGTGAGTCATAACTTAGGTAATTATAAGCACGAGGGTAGATGGAATAGGTACTACTAAATTTTGGAATGGGGTATGACTTGGCTGAACTAGTTGTGGTTGTGAAAGTAGGGAAGCTACACCAGTGTTTAGGTGGGATTGAGCAGTTAGAGATGCCACATTTTGGACATTATTTATAGTTGGTTTACTCGTCAAAGTGGTGGTTTGGGTAACCATGGGAAAAATAGTGGAGGCAACTAAAACTGAGTTTTTCTCCATTAAATAGGTTGGCATATCATAGATTGGGTCCCCTAAAGAATTACAGGTTTGGCTCATGGCAAGGTAATGCTGAAGGGTTACCACATTGCAATCAAGAAATTAAGCAAAATCTTGATCTCCCTCAGCAATAATGGGAATTCGGTTAGGGTTGGGAGTATGCTCTATATCTAAAGTATGTTCCATGATAGAATTGGAATTGAGAGGGGAAGGTAGAAATCATTGCTAGCTTACATAATCGGTAAGAATTTCGGCTTGAGATCATGTCAATACCATGCAAGAGGTGGTTTAAATAGTCTTACTACCTTGTATTTGAAATATAATAAAGAAAAACTAGGTTTGGGTGCAGGTAAATGGGTTATTTTAGCTTATTGTTTTGGGTAAATGAAATTACACAGTCACTGATATTGATAGGGATGATTGATATCAATAGGAATAGTTCACCAACATTAGTGGAAATACTAATTTTGGTAGGTAAAGTTTGCTGATACTGGTAGTGTTAATCGATGTTGGTCATTATGAAATCCTAGGAAACAAAAAATATGATGTTTTAAGAAATTAGAGGCTAATAAATAGGTAAAATAGTGGATGTAAAAGGTTTATGTAAGAAGGAATAACACTCAAAAAACTTGAAATAACAGGTTATACAAACTGAGCTTTTGAAATAGTATTGATTTTTTGAATCAATAGAAAAATGTCCTTACCAACTCAAAAATATAGAAGGCAATTGAAAAGTATAAAAAAAATTCAGCCAACAACTATTAAGTCCTAGAGAATAATTTTTAGTCTCGTGTTGGCTTATGCCTAAATTGGATAGTGAGAAGATAATTTGGTTATCAAAGGTACTATAAAGTAATCTAGAGCTAGTTTCAGATTAATTTTGGTGCTCAAGAGGAAATATTTGTTAGACTAGGTACATGGATTGTTATAAGAGCTTGCTCTTTGTACTTCATGAACCTGGAGCTGAGCCAGGCTACTTAGCCAAAATATACCTTCTATCTAGAGATTATACTCTATCAGAGAATGGAGTGGGTTCTCGCTTTGGTGGTGAAATCCAAGTAGGATAGCTGGGTAGGGTAAGGTGATCCACTAGGTGATGAAATATTGATGGGCCTTTTCTTAGGTGAGTTTAGATGTTTGTTTATGTGAATATGATTTGGTTGTGTAACATAGGTATACTACAATTTATTCAAAGTGCTTGTAATTAACTAGGTGAATTAATATGCAATAAACAAACTATGAAATGCAGTAAGTTTTAAACGTTGATCTAAAATGTTTAGATTTGAATGAAAACATAGAGGAAATAGGAATAAATTATGAATTTGACTATCCTAATATGCATGAAAGAGGAAGTAAAGAAGGGATTCTTTTTTTTGTAAAAGAAAATGACAAATTTTTTTAGAAGAAAGGAGAAAAGAAAGAAAATTTCAGTTTTAATGCCTTTTAAATAGAGAATAAGATATTGAATTTTTCATTTTTAAGAGAAAAGAAGAAAGAAGAAAGTGCAAGAAATGAAAATTTAACTATAATGCACCTATATGAATGTTTAAAATAAGAAATAAACCCAAGGAAAACTCCAGGGTATCACTGAGCATGCTAGAAATGTTTCTCTAAATTTAATCTATTTTAAGTCTAAAGGAAAACATAAAGAAGGATGGAGATAAGTGATTAGAACAAAACCGTATTTGGTTTGTACATCGTATCCAAACATTGTGAGCACTCCTCTTTGGCTAGGGAAGACTACCTATAAATAAGAAAATACTACCACAAGATGTTTGTTAGTAGATAAATGAGTGGGTTGCCAAGCTACGTGCTTGTTCTAGGAAGTGTGAAACTTTCGTAGAGATGATAGTCCTTTTTTGAGAGACAAAAGAATAATAAATAACTGAAAGAAAGGTAAAAAAAGAGTGAAAGAGAGATAAAATTACCGTTATTAACAACTTGTATGCAACATAGAGTGATAGGGTGTAGGTGAGGTACTTTGTGTTTTAGAAGTTGTTTGGCAGGTTTTGAAGAGGCTAGGGAATCCACAGTCACCAACATTGGTAAGGGAGTGACCGATATCGGTTATATTGGTAAGGTCGATAGTTGGGTGACTAATGTCAATTAGGTTGCTGAGGTTGGTAAGGGAAATAATTATGTGGGAGCTTAAAAAAGGTTTTCCTGAGTTTGGAAAATGGTTTGGATCAGGCCAGGGAGGTTGGGAGAGTTATGAGAGGGAGATTATGGCTTGGTTAAGTCTAGTCAGAAGTTTGGTATGTCAAGTAAAGGGGACACAAGCAAGAAAGCTTTATAACTCCCTCATGGGGGTACAATCAAAAGTGTGTAAAGTGATACAGAGTGGATATAAATAAATTTTAGGATAAATATTTAAATGACCTATAGTATTCGTGATGTACTTAGCTATGGTGGTCATTGAACGATGAGTACCAGGTTGATGGTCCCTATCAGGGAGTCTGAACCTGAATGCCTAAATAGAGAGAACAAGCAGGTGTTGTTGGTCTTCAAGAGCTTAGTTGTTGATTGTGATTGACTTACATAGGGTGATTGTAAGCTTGGATGTCAAAAATAAAATGTTGAGAGCCTAACTAAGAGTAAGAATTTATTTTCTTAGTTTCTATTGACCTGAACCAAAGGTTGGAGTTTGGATTATATTATCGACATCGAAGATCTTGTTGACATTAGTTGTGGGTTGACTGATGTTGGCAACCCTAGAATAGGTAAACCTTTCTATTTTTGGCTTGTTTTCTATTGTTGTGCATGCCAAGTGTGACACCCATTACAAAACAATAAAAATAAGAGGTTAGAAAGGAAGTAGTTGATTAGGAATTTAGTTTGGAAGTGGGAATAAGTCTTGAGTAGTTAGGATGAGGAGACCAGGTCTTAAGGTGACTCATTAGGGGAGACTTAGTCATAGGGTGAGATGGCCAGGTAAGGTGGCAATAGGAGTTTTTACTTAACTTAATTAAGTATTTTAAATTAATTAAATGTGTGAGGGGTAAAATTATGGGTTAGGGAGATTAATTGTTATTATTAAAATGGGTTTAGGGGGTTTTCAAGATAGGGAGTTACACACGTGTGTGTGATGTAATTTTTGTGTCTATAATTCTCACATTAGTAATTTATTATGGGATTATGATGAATGTTTAGGCTAGGAAGACTAGACAAGAGGCCTAGAATGGCACTATTGAATAAACTAACTCACTCAACCTTGAAACTTCATAGAACACTTAACATGACCTACATGAAGAAGCTTTTAAGATGCAAATAGGTGAGAGAATGAGACAACAATGCTAAGGAAATAATAATCATCACTAATCAAGATAAATTATTGAAGTGAACACACTATGAACAATCATAGAAGAGGTAAAATCAATAGTATTTATTGATCCATGGTATGCAAATGAGTAGGTCTTCACCATACTAAGGTGGAACATAAATCAATAGAGACTACTAATTTTACCTCTTTTATGACTATTCATAATGTGTTCACTTAAATGATTGATCTTGCTTAGTGATGACTCTTATTTCCTTAGCATTGTTATCTCATTTTCTCACCTATTTTCAGCTTGAAAGTTTCTTCTTGTAGGTTATGTGAAGTGTTTTATGAAGTTTCAAGGTTGAGTGAGTTAGTCTATTTAATAGTGCCATTCTAGGCCTCTTGTCTAGTCCTCCTAGCCTAAACATTCATCATAATCTCATAATGAAATACTAATGTGAGAAGATTCATATTAGAGAAGTGTATGCCTAGTGAATCTCTTGGTCTCATGTGTGGCATGTAGCTGGTTGGTGGTTATCAATTAATTTGATGTATCACCACCTTTAAGGTAGTTTAATTTTAGTTTTCTCTCCCTTTTCCTTGCAAGTATAGGTGTAGCAGTGATCTAAAAGTGGTATATCAAGGGAACTATCTCTATCTATAGATTTACTTCATTTTGAGGATACCCATAGCCTAGAGGTGTTTCAATTATGCTATTTGGATGAGGAGAGCTGAGACATCTCCTCAAGGGGTATAAATCTAAGTGATAACAATTTTTGGCATGCTTGTTGGGATTCATTATCCAATAAGTTGAAAGATTTTTGGTGTTGTCTTTCAACACATCAGCCTTTGGAGGCATCTATCCAAGCATCAATGGGGACTCTAAAGTTACATTATCATGCCAAACAACTATCCTTTTGAGAATTGTTGGTAATTTTTCTATGTTCTTGCTTCCCAATGAAGTTCCATGGCTGATTTTGGTGTTGAGTATTGTTTTACACAAGTTGATGAGATATATCAAGCTTATGGAATTCCATATTAGCCTTTGTATGATTTTTGTTAGCCTTGTCATGATCATTACCAGCTCCAATATGACCTTTATCAAAATTTTAATGAATTATATCATCCCAATAACCAGCCTTCTCAATATCTTGCTCCTCTTAGTCAACCTAGTCACTTCTCAAATCAGTCCATTTTAACTTTCAAATAAACTTTCTTGGGATATGAGAGGTACATGATGTATATTGACATACAATGGTACATGGTCAAGATGTCCCTATATATCTCATTCATAAGGTGAGAGATGCATTAGAGCTGGTTAAAAGAGAGTGGACACCTTTTGAGAGAGCAAATTGGTAAAGGCTCACAAGTGAGATGCTAAATGTGAGTGGCTTGGTTTCATCCTTAGAAGATAAGATATGAATTCATGAAGAATAACTTCACCAAATCTATCAGTCCTTATATCCACCTCCCCAATATTGCTATCAGTTCTACTTGACCTTTACTTATGAACCCAATAAAATTTATCAAAGTCATCTTTTTCCCAATCAGCTAGAAGAAATAGTTGGAAAGACAAACTTTGTTTTTGAAGCAAACCTTGATAAGTAAATTGAGTTATCCAATAATTAGATGAATCAATCCATCTTATCAGCAAATTAATTGGAATCTAAGCCCTCATTTCCCTCTCCCATTACATCCCCACCTCAAGAAGAGACTTCTAGCTATGAAATCCCAAGTTGGAGACAAGGTGGAGAATTCAAGCCTAAGGAGATCCCAAGTTTCTTTAGCACTTCATCCACTCCTCAAATTAAATCACCACCTCAAAAAGAGGCTCTTAATTGTAACATCCTAATTTAGATTAAGGTAGTGGAATCATGGGAAAAGAAAGGGGATAAAATTCTAGATAAAGAGCATGAAGTTGAGAAAGAGCTTGATCTTATGCAAGCCCCTCCCACCCTTCCTCAAGAGACCTCTTGTTTTCCATATCAGCCCTCTTGTACTCCCTATCCTCATGAAGATGCATATCAAATTCAAGAGACACTTTTACAAGAGAACCTAGCTAAGAAAATTGAAGAGTTAGAGTTGAGAATGAAATTGTTGAGTCAAGGTGTGATGGAAGGTTTAGATCCTAAAGAAGATATTATGCCTAGACACACCCTATCTAACTTTCCTCAAGAGAGTGTTCAAGATAAATAAAATTTAAATGAAGTGATTTTTAAATGGAAGGAATAAAACCAAGCTATATTAGCTCAAGGTTTGCCTCCTCTTTCTCAAGAACTCCCAAAAGGATCCCCTACAATTCATTCTCAATCTGATGCTGAGTTCTATGTTCCACCTCCACTAATTAGTTCATCTTGTCCTCACCCTATCACATTTTACCTTGATGAACCTATGGTGTGGGGACATAATATTATCATTTTGTTGATAAGAATTCATAACTCTTGCTTGAATAAAACATAGCTCCTTGGCATCCTCATTGGGCTAGGTCACCTGATTACAAAATGCCTAGCATTGCCATCACCAAGAAGGATAAATAAATTGAAGATATTGTAGTCTTTGAGAAGAAAATTTAGGTTATAAAAATTGAGATATAAATTGAGATCCCTCAAGAGGTTATACATGATGAAGAAGAGGTGATTTCTTATGTTGAATCTTCTGATTGTGTTGATATTAAAGAATGTCTTCCTTATGTCAAAGAAAAGGAAATAATTATTGGTTCTTCCATCACTATCTAAGCTATCATAGATGGGAAAGAACAAGTCTTTAATCAAATTTGGGATAACTTTTTTACAATCATTAGATCAGGTTATACTCATCTTCAAGGAGGGTATGATCTAGTCAAAAATGGAAAAGGTGGTCTTGACACTCAAGTGGGTATGCAAAGAAAAAGAAACTTTTCAAATTTGTCCTTTCAAGATGCATATGCATTACATGATGATATGTTTGAAATCATAAAAATGGGTTATCATCCTCTCAACTAGTTTGGAGAAACACATCAGATTTTTTAGGATAGAAAAAGCTTCTGTTGGCCTCAATCTTCCAAGGAACAAGAAACTATCCTCTTGATGCCATGTCTACCAAGAAGATACAAGTTGATCATGAGATGAAAAGTGGTAAGCAGTATGAGGTATGTGTACAAATTAAAGAGGAATACATTTACATTGAATACCTATTTAAGGATGACCTACTTGAGAGAAGATTAAGTGAAGTGCCAAGGAATAGGTCTGATCTACCAAGCATCTAATCCAAGTGACAACGTAAATGCTTAAGGATTTTTAAAAACCTTATTCCAAATCACAAAAATCAAGAAAGTGAAAAAATAAGTGTTCATATGATGAACAAGGGAGCTTATAATAATGTGCCATTAGATTAAAAGACTTGTTCACTTGATGGTTTGTTTGGGGTTGTGTATCAATTAAAAGGAGAACAGTTTCCATTCATATTACTTTTGATGAGAATGATATGCCATATGATAGATTTTATAACAAACCTTTATTCATATGAGATTTTATAAATGTACACAAAAAATATGGAGTAGTGGTTGATAATGGTTCATGTCTCAATATATGCGTCAATGAACTTAATTATAGTCTTGGAGTAAAAAAAATGATTTAGCATATACTCCAACAACTATGGCAGGATATGATAAATAGGTAGAGATCCTTTTGGTTTCATTATCTTGCCTATTTGAGAAAGTTTTAAGACAATTTGAATCTTATTTGATGTGATAACTGATCATAGAGCACACCATGTGTTACTTGGTATATAATGAAAGAAATACCATCTACTATGCATCAATGTTTAAAATTTGGATACGAGGATTGAGTGATAGAAATTAGAAGGGACACCCATAATCTGAAAGAAAAGTAATAAAAATAAATCTTGCAAAAAATACCAAGGGAGGAATTAATATTTATACCTAACATGAAAGCATAAATTTTATGTAAATAAATTAATTCCAACAAGAATGCATATAGCACAACCCATAGATACAAGAAAACTAAAAGGAACATAAAAATGATACACCTATTTAAGATCATATCGATTAACATGATCATATAGTGGGTAAATTATTGAAGAAGATACTTCAGATGATGGATTAGTACGACTTGAATTTTGGATACATTAACACTTTGGATTTTCCTCTGATTCTCCTAATGATTTATCTCCTGCTTATTTAGATGATTATTATGATTTGATTTATTATGACTCTATTATTGGTTATATTTATTTACCAATCACTTATGTTTTCAAATTAGCCCTCTATATTTTCATTCTTTTCTTTTGCTCTCTTACAGGTGCTAATTATTTGTCTCTTCAAATGTTTTGATCTCCTTTCTAACATTCTTATTTTATTTTTTATTTCTCCCACTTGTGATCATATATATATATTTATTATATGTGTGGAAATTATAAGTTGTGTTGGCTCATATAACCCCTTCTCATATATGATTTTATGACTCTCACACCTTATGTTTTAATTTTTACCAATTTTTCAATAAACATTGGTTTAATTTCATTTGGGTTTTTAATATTTATGTGTTTATAGTGCCTCACTTGCCTTATATGTCTTATATTCTTTCAAAATTGATATGTGATATTCTAAAATATTTAATTGTTTTGAATCAATTTCATATTTTAGTCCTCTTATTTTTCTTTACTGCATTTTTAAAAATTTACATTTTCTTGTTTTATGTTGCATCTATACTTATTTTTCTATTTGTTTTGCCTTTTTCCTAAAATCCCACAAGGAGTTATTATAAATTAAGAATGCACATTTTTGGTAATAGGTTGGTAATTCAACTCATTTTGATAGGAGTGGGTGAGTAGGGATACCCATTTTTCTTACCTTATTCCTTTATTTTCTATGATTTCATGATTTACATATGATTCCAAACTTTAGTCTTTTTAGTGATTATTGTTAGTATTTTTCATGTGTTTGTTATAATATAAAATAATTATTTAGCATGTTTATTTTGTTAATGCTAAATTTTATTTCATTTATAGTATTATCATGTGATTAAAATAATTGTATACATTGTGACTATAGTAGAACACACTTTTCACATATCAATTAACACACATGCACACATAGACACATATATTGAAAATATAAAGTGTATTAGATATCTATGGGTTAAAAAATCACTTATGTGGAAAATGGGTCATAAAAATAATGTATTATGGTAATTACCCCCTTGATTATTATCCTTATACTTTAGTGTGACATATGTTATGGGCACTAAATTTCATGTCCTCATCTATGCCCTAGTCCCTAAAACTCTACCTTGAGACTTCTCATTCCTGATACTTGGTGATATCTACCAAAACATTAGTGTTTTATTTTTGTAGATACAAGAACTCAATGAGTAAGGTTTGAGTGACTCCATAACTATATTTTGAGGTTATGGTTGCCTCATATCTTTGTTTATATCTTTCCTTAGTCATTGATGTTAGTTAATCATCAAGTTAATAAATGCATGTATGTGTTTGTGTGACTTATGCTTATGCCTATATGATATATCTCCATTCATCAAGAATACATATAATCACATATTTTAGCATGGAAATTTTATGTAAGTATCCTACCCTAATCTTATTGACTTGATCAGACAAGTAAGCATGCCTTCCTACTTCAAAGTTATCACACTTGATCATAACTAGAATATATTTTGGTATGACTTGGGTTAGCCTTTACATATTGGCCAATATATTAATGGTATAATCTTCAAATATCATTATTTTATCAAGTTAATAAATGCATGTATGTGTTTGTGTGACTTATGCTTATGCCTATATGATATATCTCCATTCATCAGGAATACATATAATCACATATTTTAGCATGGAAATTTTATGTAAGTATCCTACCCTAATCTTATTGACTTGATCAGACAAGTAAGCATGCCTTCCTACTTCAAAGTTATCACACTTGATCATAACTAGAATATATTTTGGTATGACTTGGGTTAGCCTTTACATATTGGCCAATATATTAATGGTATAATCTTCAAATATCATTATTTTAAATTAATAAATCAATGAATTCCAAAAAAATAAATTAAAGATAAAAAATAAACATGTTTAATCTACTCTCTTGGGTCTCATCATTGCTAACTTAGATCCTACTTCATCGGGATTAGAAAAACCACAAGTGGTTCCTCCTCACTTCCATTGCTTCCTTTTATCCTCACTCCTTAAGGTCCCCTCTATTAATATGATGTCTATCCTCTAGTGGTAACATTGGTGTTATATTACCTCTAACTGACCATACATCCATCACTTTGTAGTTCCTCACAACCTTCTTGTACTTTGGCCTCCTCCTCTTCTAACTTTGTCTTCTTCAGGTGCTTCTGCTTTCACACACTCTGATCTTGGTGGACATGGATCTGGGTCAATATGGAGGGTTTTAATTCTACTATATTAAAAACATTTTTGGAAATATCAAACCCTTATGTTGTTTTTACCTGACAAGGAAAAACTATCCTTTGCAATTCTTTATTTTTATATCCCACAATTTTAGATCCATTTTTGAGCTTTTAACATCTTGGTTCTTACGCATGGTTGTTTCAACTCCTGTTGTTATATATATTTTCTTGATTTAGACTTATTTAATATTTCCCAATTTTTTTTTTACATAAGATCAATCACTCATGAGGGTTTGGGATGTTTGGGATATGCTAGGGTTGAGGGTCCTCATAAATCTAATTTATGCACATCCAAACCTTTTTTGGATTTTTTCTACTATAAATAATATTATTATAGATAATTTTTTGGTGGGGGAAGAAAATTTGAATGTAGAGGTAGATTTATATATGAATGAAATTAAGGTTTTTATGAGATAAATATTGATTTCCATGCAAATATAGTAAAATTGTAAGGGTAAGAATCATCTTATGTGAAGGAAAATGACCATTTCAATTCACCTAACATGTTTTTGTTATCAGATCCTTCATTTTTTAGATAATCCAAATGGCCTATTAGATTTTTATTCTACTATTAAGGTTGTTCCTATTTTTTTAAATTATGGATGTGTTTTTCATTTAATGTTGCACTAGTTGTCTCAACAATTTGTAGGGTTTTGAGGAATTTGTTTTTAGTATCTTTCTTATTTTTTATTAAGAATGTAGGGTAATGTGTGGGGTAGTTATTCCTTGAGGATGTCAATGCTTTAATTTTTGAGTGAGATAAAGCATTCTATGTTGATATAAATTTTTTGAAGGTGCAAGAATCACCCAATTGGTTACTAGGTAGGAAAACACACATTTTAGTTAATCTGGCATTTATTCCTGATTGTATTTTATCTTTTAAAAAAACATGATGAGCTGTTGGAATTTTATTTTATTATGAAAGTTGTTTTATGGGATTAAAATAGGATGACAATTGGTATTAGTTAGATATTTTAATATAAAATTCTTATTTGAAAAATAATAAATATAGGCATATAATTCTTAAATCCCATCAAAAGAAGGTATTGACTTAAGATGTTGTAAATCTCATAACTATATTTTTTTATTGTGGTTCTTTTGAAGCTATGAAATATTTTGGATAGTGGATGTGAAATATTATGGGTAGTGGTTATGGAAAATTATTTACAATGGATGTAGAAGATAGTTTATGCTATATAAGATTTGGATAATATACTCATAAAATTGGTTGTATGAAGTCTTTTTGTTAGTTTGTGTTGAAGATTTTAATTGTATGTCTTGTTGCAAAAATGTAATTGGATTTATATTTTTAGGATTAATATGGATGAAATAATACCAATATCTTTTACTATTTGTGGCATTTATAAATTTGTTGCAGAAGATGCTTTTAAGAAGTTCTTGTGATTTTGTCTTGTTAAATGGGTAGATTGAACCTTATGTATGAAAATATCTTGAAATCAATGAAAGAGCACTACTATAAAAATAGGTTCAATATAATATAAATGCTTATAATGATGATGATTAAAATGATGGGGATTATATTGAGGAAATATATGATGATGATAACAATGATTATGGTAATGTTTTATCTTTCTTGGACTCATGGGCATCTAGACATCTTGATCTTAATTTTAATGATATGACTTTTTTTACTTATATACACTATGATAATGATTCACCTAATATTATTGGTTAACATTGTATGTTAAACCTAAGTTGGCACTTTAATGATGTTTGTTTCTTGTACATAATTCCATTTTACTTTCCTTTATTACTTGAATTTATTTGCTTGGTCACTTTGGTTTTATTTCTTCATTTTTTTAGTGTGTGGATTTTTGGAACCCTTGTTTCTTCTTTATATTTGTTCTATGTTTATTACCCACTTGGGTCTTCCTTTTATTCCACATTCTTCTATCTTTCTTACATTCCTTGTTTATTCTTCTTTGAATTTTTAAGTTACATTTTTATTTCTTACCTTTCCTTGGTCCTTTCCTTTTATCTTGTTTTCTTATTCAACTCCTTCTATCACACGTGTGCTTCAATTCACTTGTCTTTGTTAGTTTTCCTTCTTATGATTATTCCTTGTTATACATATTATGTCATTATTCTAGCCTTTGCCTCTTACTTAATGTGCTAGTTTCCTTTTGTTGTAGCCTTGGCCTTCATTTGTTATGTCCCATCCAAAAATCATGTGCTAAATTCTATATGCTAACATCAAATTATCTATCAAGGCCATATGCCCTAGTTCACACATAATTATGATTAAAATTAAAGGTTATTAGGGACCCCACCTTATTTCCTTTTCTTTTTTTACAACATGTTTTGGTTTGTGTGATTGGTTGATTTCCTAATTGTGTCTTATCTTCTAAAATTTATTTGCCTTTATTTTTTATTCTTGTTTGGTATACAACTTGGCATATTACGTTGATTTAATTATTGATATATGCTATATTATCTATGTACATGTTGATGATGGTATTGTTGATATAGATGCAAGATATAAAATTGTATACTGTCATTATGGATTTATAGTTAGCTATAAGCACATTTCATGATCACTTTGGGGGAAATTGGGGCATCTCTTTACATGTTTGGAGTGCTCAAAATTTTTTGGAGGAGTTATGCTCTTTAAAGTTTTGGATTTGAGGCTGACGTAAGTTTTAAACCATTTGGTCAATGTTTAGTCAAAGGTAAAAATCAAATTCTATATTGTCAAGCCTCAACATGATAAGGATGAAAACTAGAGGCTAGGGAAATAACTAACACACACCAAGGAAAACTCCTAACAAATAGGAGACAAAATTAGAGTTTAGATCAGGTAGGAATTATAATATGTCATCTTATTTAGTGGATGAGAAAGTGTGAGATTTGGATGGTAGTATGTACAATGTAGATTCTAAATTGGAGAATCTATGTAAGGAAATGAAAGGAGATATGGAGAATATGTGTAACGGAATGAAAAGAGATATAGAGCATATGTGAAATGAAATGAAAAGATAATTATATTATCTTGTGACTTATGTCAACATATTATTAATCTCACAACCAAATCATGATGGATTTAAAGAAAAACCCAATCTTGATCCAGATACTACACAACCTCATCACATGAATAACACTAATTATGGGCCTTAGAACCTGATACCAAAGGTGGCTATGTGTAAGTTTGATGGAAATGATTTATTCAATTGGATCAAATAAATGGATATATTTTTTGATCTACATCATATCCCATGTGGTAATAATGTTACCATGGCATCCTTATATCTAGAACATGAACAATTCATTTGGTATTAATGGTTGTTTGCTAAAAAGAAGAACAAGGATCTAAGTGCCACATTGTTAGTTTAAACAAAGGATATGTAAATGCACTATAGTATTAGTGTCATGGAGAATTAATTCAGCCAATTGGAAAATATTTGGCAAAAAAGGTTGATCAAGAATTATATTAATCAATTTTATAATATATCTTTGCATGTAGAGATTATTATAAATGAGAACATGAATGAATTATTTCTTAGCAGTCTCAAGGATGAAATTCAACATGATGTACATATGTTAATCTGATTAATGCATCTGATTCTATTATCATGGCATGTAGGGTAGAGGAAAAATTCTTGGCTACCAATAGACATTAATGTAGTAGATGTAATAATATTAGCACATTGACACTGCCATTTCCTAAACCAAAATGATTAATGCCCATAAAAATAGAAAAAAATGTATTTTTTTATCTTTAAATTATTACAAAAAATATAGTCGAGGACATAGATGTTCCAAAAATAAATTATTCTACATTGAGGGCATGAATGAAGAAGAATAAGATGAATAAAAATTAGTAGATTTTGTTGTTGAGCTGGAGATTAGAGATTAACAACCAATTATCTTTTGTTATGCATCATTAGTGTTATCACCAATAAAAATCTCAAGGTAGTAGCATTATTGAAAAATAAAAGGTGACTGTATTGATTGACTTAGGAAGAATCACAATTTCACCAATGATAAGTTGGCTTCATGTTTGATTTGTTTTGTTTATCCAACACTAGAATTTCAAGTCATATTTATAGATGGGGTAACTATTAATTTCTCAATAAAATTCCATGGTATTAAAGTCACTATGTTGGAGTATATAATACAAATCCATATGTTTTCCATTCCCATGTTGTGAGGTGATATTGTATTGGGAGTCCAATGGATCATGAATTTAGGCATGATTGAGATGAACTTATAGGAATTGTTCATTCATTTTCATTAGTAATGCTAATAGTTTGAGATGAGAAGGATGTATACAAAGTTAATGAATATGGTAAGCTCTCATCACATGAAAAATATTATCAAAAAGGGATCAATGGGACTTGTAGCACAATTATTTTAGGTGGAATAAAAATAATAAAATGCATGAATACTACCAAATTTTTAGGAAAGTGTGGAAATATATTTAGTTATTGTTGAGGATATGCCAATAAAGAGGCTTCCTAAGAGATACTTTTTCCTAAAAGTCTCCATTTAGGACAATTTATAGCTACTAGTCATCATCCATCACTTCTTTGAAGGTACCACCAAAACTCTAGGCAAATAAGGTACACATTTAATACCTAAAGGGGTTTCCTCAATAAACATAACTAAACCCAATATTTCATGTTTATAAGTTTTCCAAGAATATTCCCATCTAAATAGAATTACTGAAGCTTAATGAAGAAGGAAGAATCATCTTGGAACCAAAAGATATTATCTATAATCAATTCAATAGGATACTGATAAAGGGGATCACTAAGTCTCTTATCAAATAGAATAACCATAAGAGAGAGGATGTGACATTGGAGGATGATGAATTCATACTAAAGGATATAGTGATTGTCAATGTTTAGGATGATTCTTGTTTCAAGGTGGGCGGGCATGTTAATCCCTTAGCTTATAACGTGTATAGGGATATGTATGTCTAAATTGTGTCTAGCATAAACTTTTACTAAGTCATATAATAATTTATTTAGATTAAAATTTGTTTTAGATTAGGCCAAGGGTGTTTACATAGCATAATTATAGTATATATAGGAGGTAGCAGTTAGAAATCATGATTATATTGTAGATTCTATTCGAATTGTAAGGTTGTGGAGACTGCCTCCTTGAAGTGAATAATCATTTAATCAAGTATTATACTTTATTTTAATCATATCATGATATATTATTATTACCTCTACTAAAGTGGTATAGTAATTTCATTACAAATGACATCTAGTCTAAGATACCCAGTCATGAATCTAGACACTAACACTTATGACCACATTCACTCTCATAGTAACTAATATGATATCTGATGTAGAAGAACCATATATAGGTACATAGAAAACCTATCATATATATATTAGAAAATATTATGATGGGCACCATAATTTTTAGATGGATACTCAAAATACCATAAAAGTCATGTACTAACTACTCTTAGATGCTCAATACCATGCCATAGACTATTCCTTACTCCAAAGTCTCTCAACACATAATAACAATAAATCATGACTTATCCATCTAATTTGTGACATAAAATTAATTTGGTGATCAAGCCCAAAATCACCTTTTTTATATATAGAATGTCTGACAATTAGATGGCATAAAATTTCATGATCAGTGATCTCTTATTATATCTATTAGACCTAGTCACCACTTAACTAGTTCCTATTTATCAACCACTCCATATGGTGCATCGTATACCATGGGAGTGCCCTATAGTGGCAAGCCTAATATAACATGCACATATTATATGGTAATATAAACCTCCACTCTATCCTTATTCACCTCCCATATGAAGGTGGTATTATTCCTTACTAGTGATGTAGGAACATCACCAAATTCTCTGCATCCAACATTTGACACATCTCAATAATCACTCGAAAGTCTAGACTAATTCAAATGGATTTATCTTGATATGATAATCTATCCATCACATTAGGAAACCCAAATTAATATACCATATACCATAATCATAGAAGTGTCTATGTCTATATAATGACAAACAACAAAGCTCAATTAATCTCCCATTAGATAAAATTAAATGAAAAATAAATAAATAAATTCAAAAACTTACTAAAAATAAAAATTTAAAATATATCAACATGTTACTTAAATTGTATTGTAAATGTGATTAAAATCATACTATATTGACCATATTAATTAACTATATCACCCATATACAAATTCTCCTACCATTCCACAATTTTAATAAATGGACATATATTATGCTTATCAATATTTATACATATCAGTCACTCGGTCTACATTTTATTGCCTCAGTCATTAATTTTACTTCAACAACTGATATAATCATACTTAAATGTATCAACCATATTACTCTTTTAGTCTATAGATATATTGGCTAGTTTGCCTTTCATGATACTATATTATATTACTAGATCAGTTTCTATTATATCAGCCTACATTATTCAACTGTCTCAACCATCTTAAAATTTACCACTCACATAGTTATATTAGTATGGATGATACAATTATTTTGTGATGGTGATTTATTCTTTAGCCCTTAATAATGATTTTATCTCCATTTTCATTCATCTAGGATCTACCCATTACCCATCAATTTTTTCTTTTTGATTTGACACTTGGGGTAATTTTAGTTGCATGATTTTTTCCTGACATTTAGTTTTGATAGATCTATCTTATCTACCCTTAAAATATATTAATTACATGTATTACCTTTATAGTGATGAGAATAGGTCCTCCACATCCTCCATGATTTTTGGATCTTCTTCCCGAAGTTATCATCTCTTTACATAAGAAATGGTCACCTAGAGCTCTCAAAATCTCAAAATAGAAAACGTTAAAATGTTTTTCTTTTACCTATTTATAGAATTTTTTTTTAAATTTGAACCTTCCAAAATTTGTCCTTCAGATTCTATTTTATAATCATATCTTTGATTCATAGGTTCATTTGATATACCATAAGAAGTACTAGAATCTTGGTGTCATAATAATATTTTTGGTATTAATAAAACATTTTTATAGACATTGGTTTTTTCTCTTATTTTTTAGGCTTGGTCAAGTAGTTATAATAGAGCTTTGGCACCTGACATCAATATTTTTATGTGCCTGACTTGCTAGAGTCATTTTTGTATCACTCTCATACGATATACTTTTATTTTTTGGGAATGTTTTAGCAGTTGCAATATAGCTTTGGCACCTTACATCAACATTTTTATGCACCGATATGCTAAGGTCATCTTCATACCAGTATCATACTACACATAATTCATTTTCATTCCAACCATGTAAGTGAAGGTACATATGTTATTTATGTTCATTTCATTTATCTCAATTTATCAACATTTATTTACAATCTTATTTTTATCTATGTTGTTATGTTTCTTTCCAAAAGCACCATCTTGTAATACACTACTGTGACTCATGATGAAATTTGGATGGGGCATACGTATACACCTACATTTTCTTAATCATAACATTTTATTTTTAAAGACTTGTTTCACATATTTGCCCTTAAGTGCACATCTTAAGGAGTACATCAAGATTAGGGTTGGGATAGCTTATGGTACTTTACAAGAGATTATTATCATAGGATCACCTATTATAATTGTTTACACTCATTTATCTTGCTATTTGATCATTCTAACCTATTCCACTACTCTTTCTCTTCATTTTGCTTCTTCTACCTAGTTCTAAGTTTTCTCCTGAATAACTATATCATGATCAAGTTAAGAGAAATAGTGTTTCCATAGTCCATGTCAAATGTCATAAATATTCTTCTAGATATAACTATATACAAGATTTTGGATCAAAATCTTGTATGCAGTTGTAACCAGAAACATTTTACTACATGATCAAGTTAGTTTTATTTTGGATAGTGTGTTTACAACTGTATTGACCATAACTAATGTAGTTACTTTTCCTATCTGTGACCCTTTCCAAATACATTTACCTAGTTTGATACAGTTGTTTGCCTTTCTATACTATATCAACATAGTTGATGTAGTATTTTTTATATCCAAATCATTATACAATATCAGTTTGGATCAAGTTCATTGACATATTTGTTAGGTCACTTTTAGGATTTGGATATATATATATATATATATATATATATATATATATATATATAAAAGGATCCTACATCTCATTTCTTTAATAAAAACACATCATTTTACTCTGCTTACATATGAAAGCCCACTTTTATAAAAAGAAGATGACTTGGAGTACATGAGCTTAGTCTTGTGGAGCTCTAGTTTTACTCAAGGTATTTTAAGTTTAATATAAGTAAGTTAAAACAAAGAGGTACATATTAGTATTTAGAGTCCCCAATTAAGGATATTTAGGTATCCTTTTTTTCCATTTGACTCTTCACCTAAAAACATCTCTCATAAAGTGCCATTTGAGCTAAGGTGGAGAATGATGCACCATCAAATCAACCAAAGGTAAGTACCTCTATATCTAAAATATTTATTTTAATTGGTTTTAATGTTTATACTAAAGTATTATTTTGTTGTCTTCTTCTCTATACTTAACTTAAGTTATCTTTGCATGCTAGTAAATCTATAATTAGATACCTCTTGGTTACAACCCTTACTTGAGATACCTCTTGGTTATTCCATAATGACATTTATCTCTCTTTAATTTACCTCTTTTACATATTGGATCTACATTGTCTTAGTTCACCAGTTCTATGCATAGGGTTCCTAATTATATCCTTGATCATCCTTTTACATATAAAGCTTTCTTTCAACCTCCCCCTCACTTTACAATGTGACCATTTGTATGTATGTTGGATCTAGTAATGGTACTTTCCCTTTTCCTATAGTATAATATATTTATATTTCTAACCATATTTACCCATCATTACAAAGTGGACACACAATAGAAGATGATCATCAAGATAACAATCAAGACTCTCATGTTTGTTAGGGTTATCATGCTTGGGTGAATTTGATGAGATGTTAGGCATCTCATTATTGGAATGTGTAAAGAAATTATCAATATTCTCAAGCCTAAGGAAATGTGTAGAAGATCTCATCTACCCAAATATAATTAAGTGATTGTACTTAAATTATTCTAAAAGTGTGGAGCTCAAAAATACTAATATGAAAATCTCAAGATATGTCCCCAAGGGAGAAACAAGGGTCTATAACCAATGCCATAATGATGTATCCAATAAATAGGTTGGACAGGAAAAATTTTCCATGTTCTTAATTTCCAAGGCCTTCTTATAAATTTCCCATAGAAGATTAGAATTGATGGAAATAATGTGTTTCTCAATTGAGGCAAGCACGCCATTAGTGTTAGCATAATTTGTGTTACAAGATGGACAAACATGTATCCAAAAGGAACTAAAAGTGATTTATTGTTGGGGGCTAAATCATAATATAAAAGTGTATCAAGAGGATGTGTGCTCGTGTTTGAAGTATATATAATTAGACTAGGTGAAATATTAGTAGATTTCACATTATCAAGTTATTATTGTAACAAGGCATTAGTGTCTTAAAATGTTTTAATGAGGGTATATTTTTATAAAATTTGTTAGACATTAGGAATTATGTTTTTCAAGTGACCTATTATCTTCAACAAATGTGATTTTATCCTCTTGAAGTGCAAATACTTCAGATAACAATGTGTGATTTTCTAGTTGTAGGTTATTATTTACTTACATGATGGTTTGGAGGTCATGGCATGAATCCATTTTAATGAAGAAAGGTAACACAATACCTTGAAAACAACATCAAAATGAAATAATGTAACTGAATAAAAGTAAATAAATCCCTAATGTTTTATAATTATATGATTTACATTATTTTTTTTGTGTTTACAAAGTAATTAAAAATGGTAACCAAAAAAATTATTTTTATATTGTTTGAACTAATCTAATTATATATTTGAAAAGCTCATGAAAAAATAGTAGTGGTCAAAAAATACCATTGATTTTTGAACCACCATTCTCAAGTTATGGCATTTCAAAAAATGTACTTGAAAAGACATTGTTCTAATTATTCCAAAAGAGATGTCTTGAAGAAATGCTTAAAATGTTGAAATCATAAGGATATAACACAATTTATTCCTAATATAATACTCACAATGTCTATATGCTGAAATATAAAAGATATATTAAATACACTTTATATATAGTATGGGGTGCTCAAGTCAACAAATGTGGAAAAAATGTGCAACCTAAAAAAAGGCATCCGATTTCACTACATGGTTTCCAATAAATGGGTTGTCAAAAAAGTGTCATCCAAGGGGACACTAGTGTGTGACATGTTAAAAAAATGATTTTGTGGGTGGCATGATTTCTCTCCATTCCATACCTACCCTTTGGTCTTCAAAAAGTAAAAATAGAGCCTCGAGAGCCTCCATGATGCAAACAAATGTCAAAGCCCTATAAATTAAAATGGGCCAAAATTACCCTTTGAAAGGGTAAGGGGGTTAGGTTGGACCTACTGAAGTAGATGGGATGAACTTAGAAGGTTGGGAAATAGGTGGGAAGTAAGTTGGACAAGCAATAAAGGATGGGTTAAGGAGTGGTAATGAAGGGGTTACACATATACACAAAAGATAGGGAAGGTAGATCAGGGGTGTCAATGATTGATGACTATACTGGTAAAGCCATATGATGAGTGGTAGGGTGGGAAGGAACTACTAGTAGATTGGTGGAGGGTGCATGGGGTGCCACTAGATTATGGGTGACCTTCTGTGAGTGAAAAGTTGTAGCCTTTAGGGCAAGGAAATGAATCAAAATTGTTGCCCTAAAAATTTATTATATTTTTTTAGTAATTTTTTTCAATTTTATAATAAATTTAAAGATTTTATATTTTTTGTGGAAAAGTGACAAAATTGAAAAAAAAAACTAGGTGACATTTTTTTTTACTATAATGCTCATGAAGACATATTACAACCCCTTAGACCTACCAATTTATGAATACCCAACAAAAATCAACCATAAAGTGAATTTTTTTTGGGTTTTTGTTAAAATTTCAAGAAATTTATAGAAATTATATTCACTCCTCTTAAAAATTATATAGACCCCCTCGCCCCCAAAATAAAAAAACATCCTAAAATCCCCATAAAATCAACTATGGGGGACTAAAAAATTAAACCAATATTTTTTCATAAACCTACCATAGAAAACTAAATTTTCCATGAATTTAACCACTTGTAAATGCCCAAGAAATTTTAAAAATCTTATAACTTGGATTTAGATAAAATCAACTAAATTGAGAAGGAAAAAAGGGAATCTATGATAGAATTAGAGAAGATAAGATAAACCTTTTAAAATACAAATGCTCTAAAGATAAGATAAACCTTATAAAATCCAAATGATCAGATATTTTTATCTTCAAATCTTCATAAGAAATATATTACAAAAATGGATCTAATGCCATGTGATAAAGGGAAAGAAACTGATTGTTCGTATTATAGGGTACATTAGCAAAAAATACTTAACCTCTTCTATAGATTTATGTTTTGATGAAATGGTGTAAAAAGAATATTACACTAAGTAAAAGTACACTAATCTATCATATCAGGCATATAAGGAAAAAATGATCTATATATAACAAAATAATAAATAAAGATATGCCCTAAGTGATAACAAGAGTATACAATTAAAGTACCTATAATGATTGATAATTGAAAAGGGTGTTTATAAGAACATTCCTTATTTTTTACTCACCTAAACTTTGAAAAATACTATAAATGTTGAGTAGAAGGTACCAAAACAATACATAAGAGAATCTATTAAGATGACTATGATCTAACAAATCGACCAAAATTGTACTATCCTGATAGTGACCCACCATAATTAAATTGTTTTGATAGTGGTTGTGTTGGTAAGATAAGTTTCAAATTTTGAAAATCAATTTGTTTGCATGTGATAAAAAATTATCTTGGATTAGTGAATTATTGTGTGAATATTGAGTAAAATTTTCTCCTCTAATTATTCCCTAATACATGCTAAGAAGACCTAGAAAGACAGAAAAATTGGGTTTTATTTTTAGGGGCATGCCTCAGTCACCCAAAAATATTTGGCAGGTTATGGAGTGAAAAATCAACTTCAATTTACTCTGAAATTGAAGCTATATATCAACTTATTTGTCCAAAATTATTACTATTAATTTAGTAGTGTTGCAAGTGTGGTTGTTGACAAAAAATGTACTGAATAAATTTAAATTATAATACACATGCTTGCTAGTTTTCTTTTATGAATAATTGAAATAAAAATTACAGATAAATGCATACAATTTTTTTTCTAAAAATAACTATGGTGCCACATTATTGCACCATCTTTTATTAACAAGAAAGACTAAAACCAACTAATTACAAGTAACTTGTATGATAAGTTAATGTTAAATTAAGACCTTATTTAATAACTAAGTTAATTAAAAATATATTCTTAAAAATGGACTCTAAGATAAATTAATGTTGACTAAATAAAACAAGTTTAACTAAATGATAAGATAAGGTCAAGATGGAAGAAGTCTTTCTCAAAAAGTAAGAACAAACATACATAATAGATAAACGAGGTATTCCAAAACTTAAAAAATTAATAAATTGACTAAAATAATATTAAATTAAGTTAACTAAGTCTTATAAAGTTCACCCCACTTCTTGGAGATGAACAAATAAGGATTTGAGTGAGTTAATTACACATCCAATAAACTCTACTCTAACTGACACTTCTAATTAGTTTTCAGGAAGTTCTCAAAAAGTGTTTGAAAATTAACTAAACAATTAATCTTGGATATAAATAAATTAAATAACCTTTATAAACTAGTAAAATACAAAATAAAATAAATTTAACATTAATAATCAAGTTTCCATATTGACATCATAATCAACATCTCTCCCTTGATGTAAAGAGCAAAAATGCCTATCATCTCCTTAAGTCTTCCATGAATCTTCTTCAACAATATCTTAGTGAAAATATCAACACATTGATATTCAATTCTCACATACTCATTGAATTTTTTTATCATTGACCAAATCTTTAATAAAAGGATTTTTGAGTTCAATATGCTTGGTTTTAACATAGAAAATTGGATTCTTGAACAATTGTATTACCTCATTGTTATCAAAAAATATATTTGTTGGCTTAAATTGAGCCTCTCTAAAATTAAATTAGAGTTTTATCAACTATAATACTTGTGTGTACGCTAATGTAATGGCTGCATATTCAACTTAAATAGAGGATAATACAACTATAGGTTATTTCTTTTAAAACCATAAAATCAACCCACTTCCTAATGTGAAGCAATAACATGAAGTTGACTTCATGTCATCAAGAGATCCTCACCAATCTAATTTTATGTATCCAATTATAAATAATTAATTTATCGATCTAAAATTAATACCATTGTCATAAGTACCTCTTACATATCTTAATTATTTTTTTAATTGATTGCAAATGTTTGAGTGATGGTTTGCCCATAAATCTGGAAACTAGTGAAACCCCATAATTGATATCGAGTCTTGTCATAGTGAGATACATCAAAACTCACACTATGAATATAAACATATTTTTTCAGTTGAAGGACTCCCATCTTCTCTCATTATATTTTCTTCACTTATAATTGGAGTGTTGACAAGCTTAAAATATTTAAGATTGTATTTCTTTAACATGTCTTGGACATATTTGGCTTGACAAATGAATAGTTCTTATTTTATTTTGATAGAATTTCATATTAATAAATTAATTCATAATCCAAATATTAATCATCCCAAATTATTATTTCATATTTTTATTGAAGTTAATCAACATCTCCATATAACTAATTGTAAATATCAAGTCATCTACCTAAATAAAAACATATAACACATTATAATCCAATGGTTATATGTAAAGAGTTGGTTCATATTGAATTATAAAAAATCCTTGATCCAATAAATAGCTATAATTTTTTTAGTACAGAGATTTTGAATCTTAATTCATCCCATAAAGAGATTTATTCAACTTTTATACCCAAAATTATTTACCCTTTACCTCAAAACTTTGTGGATGCCCCACATATACTTATTCTTCAATCAATTCATTTAGAAATACACTTTTGACATCTATTTTATGGATTTTATATCATTTATGAGAAAATAAATCAAAAATTAGTCTTATAGTATCTTAATTTTCCATGGGTTCATAAGGTTCCTCATACTCAACACCATATGTTTGTGTAAATCCTTTTACTACTCTAGCTATTAGCTTATCAACTATACCATCACTCTTGAATTTAGTATTTTAGACCCAATTTATTCCAATGAAATATTTATTTAATGTATATTGAATAATATTTTATGTATCATTCCTCTCAATTGAATCCTTCTCAATTTTTATAGCATCAACCCTCTCTTTCTTTTGACTAGCTTCTACATACTTATAGGTTCACTAGCCACATATGACAATGTAAACATAACATTTTCATCATAAGCATCATCAAAAAAATTACCTTAATGATGTTGAATCCTCATAATCCTCTCTCATAGTTATGATCTAATATCTAATTAGATAGATGTGGATTCAATAAATGTTTGTTCTTGCTTGGAGTTGATGAAAATGGATGACTAGTCTCTTTTGAAGAGCTAGTATTTTTTCTATTAAACTAGAAACATGTGTAGGAATTTTTAAGCCATAGAAATAAAATTCAAGTGGATGTCCCCATTCAAATACTAAATTTTTATATATATTATTATAATCATCATACATCTCATTTTAAAAAAAAAATACACTAGAAACAATTGTAGTTTTACTAGTAGGATTATGAAACTTGTATCCATTATTTTCATCACTATATCCTGTGAAATCATAATCAATATTCTTAAGATCCCAATTTCACTTAGATTTTGAAAGAATCATCTAACTTTTTAAAACCATATTTTTGACTTATCATGTGATTTGAGAAAATTGAATCAAGAGAAAAAATTATTTCTATATTATATCCCAAAAATACACATGAGATAATAATATGAATTCTCTTTCTCCTCACTTTTTTTTAGATTAGAATACCTTCTCTCCACTTTCTTGATTATCTTGATTCTTAGTTGCCAATATCCTATACTATTTTATAACGTGTCATGATTTTTTAAAATAATGATAAATAAGTTTCTTTTTATTTTACTTATGAATTTAGCTTCAGCTTTTTTCTTGGAATTTGAATTTTTTAACTCCCTTGATTTTTATTTTTCTTTTTCTTTTTGGTTTTTGAAACTCTTGTCTTGATTTTAAGTGCCTACTCTTGATCTCCTGCATATAGCCTCATCTTATCCTCATGGGATAAGAGAGAATCCAATAACTCATCAACACTTATAGTGTTCAAGTCCTTACACTCTTCTAGAGTGATCAAAATATGCAATAATATTTGAGTTCAAAATCTCAAAATTTTATTTACTATAACACTATATTGTATAGTTTATCCACAAACCCTCATTTTATGCACTAAGTTATTTATCCTTTGTAATATTCTCCAATTCTTTTATTATCTGACATGCTAAAATTTTAAAAATTAATTTTAGGATTTTGGAGTTTTGCTTCTCTTACCTTAATTTATCCTTGATATGTAGTTTCCGAGGTATTTCATGTCTCATGGGTATTTTGTGCAACCAAAAATCCTTGGATATGTGCTTGGGTCTATGTCACTTTGAAGATAGAAGAAAGCTTGTGCATTCATCTTTTTTTTGTTATTTTATGATTTTGAGTCAAAGTATTTAAATTTATAGGAGGTGTGTACCCATGTATAACATTATAACAAACTAATTTACATACAATAATTATCTTCAATTTATCTCTCCAATATTTAAAGTTATCACCTTTGAAGATGAGAATATTCATAGAAGTAGATTTCAAAAAAGCCATGATTCTCTTGATAATGGCTTAAAAATATTATGAACCTTTATTTAAAAAGGATTTGATACCAAATTAAAATTTCAAATGTATGGAGAAAGTGTAAATAAATTTTGATTAACTCTAAAATTGAAGCTATATATCAACCAATTTGTCCTAGACATACTAATTATTCATCTAATAGTGTTGTAAGTGTGATTCTTGAAAAAAATACATTGAATAAATTCAAATTATAATACATATGCTTAATATTTTTTCCTTTTGAATACTTGAAATAAAAATTAGAGATAAAAAAATGCAAAAATAATTTCTAAAAATAGCTATGGTGCCACACTATTGCATCATCTTTTGCTAATAAGAAAGGCTAAAACTAGCCAATTATAAGTAATTTGTATGACAAGTTAATGCTAAACTAAGATCTTACTTAAAAATCAAGTTAAATAAAAATATAATCTAATATAACTAAAATTTTACTGAATAAAATAAGTTTGATTTAATAATAAGATAAGGTCAACATGCAAGAAGCCTTTCTCAACAAGTAAGCACAAACATGCACACTAGAAAAGTTACGTGCCTTAAAATTATAAAAAGTATTAAATTGAATAAAATAATATTAAATTAAGTTAACTAAGTATTATAAAGAGTGACAAACCTCTTGGGGATGAATGGATAATGATTTGAGTTTAGTTAAGTACACATTTAGTGAACTAGACTCTAATTGACACTTCTAGATATTTTTTTATTAAGTTCTAAAAATAATTCAAAATTTAACTAACCAACTAATATAGAACATAAATAAATTTAATAAAATTAATAAAATAATAATAATAATAATTAAATCTAACTTTAATAATTAAGTGCCCATATTGGTATCATACTTAATAAGTTAGAAATCAACACACATGCATGTCAACAATCAGATCCATGTACATATTACTTTCATCTATTATGACTATGATATGATATGAAAGATACAAATATGGTGAGTTATAATTACTATTTTACTAATTAGTATCCTTATTTTTGTATGTGTATTCAATAGTAATTCTTCAATGTATTAAAATAAAGCTAAAGATTTAATATCTAGTTATACTATTTGTAATAGGGATGTGTTGTAAGATGAGATCACTAAATAACACTTGATTAAAATATATTAGGGTGACACACACACACACACACACACACACACACACACACACTTATTGAATTCAAATCAAGGCCTTAGTTGTGCACAATCTGACATTATGGAGGTAATAACATTGATAATCTAGCTTCAAAAAATAGATTGTTGATGAGGAAACAGAGTGGGAAAGCATGAAAGTTCTGAGGAGAAGAATATGGAGGAAAAGGAAGGAAAAAAAAGTGGGGAATCTAGCTCCAGCGAGGAAGACGAAGATAAAGGGAAGAATAAGAAAGACGGGGTCACTATAGAGGAAAAAATTGAAAACAATAACTATGATCTTGAGGAAAACTAGCAAGTGCTTGGGGAAACTGAAAAAGATTTGGATGTTCTATTTGAGGACCCTGCCTCAAAAACTAAGAAGGAACATCTAGTTTAGGATGCCAATCAAGTAATGGAAATAGGTGATCAAGTAAAGGATGATATTATACATAATGAAAGCCCTGTTGAAACCAAGGAACAAGAACGAATGGAAAGGGAGGATCATATGGAAAAGGATGAAGACAATACAAAAGAGAACACGAAAGATTTAAGTGATATAAGACAGAATGATAGGAGGTACCCCCTTATTGAGATTGGCCAAATGCAAAGCAGATGCTATCCTTCAATTTGACTCATGGATGCATAAGGAGATAATGGGCCTCAAGAAGAAAATGGAAATATTGGAACATAACCAGGAAGCAGACTGGAATAAAATCAACAATATGGAAAAGCAGATGAGGGATATTCCTATCAAACTCAAAGACTATGAGAACAATCTTAGGGAACTCATTAAGGAAAGCAGAATGAAGATGGAGGTGGTAACTTCTAGCATATGTGCAGCTGTTGTCAACATTGGAAAATGAGCAAATGAGGAAATCAAATCCTTGGAGGGGCCAAGCAAGAGAACCAAATAGAGCTCAAGAAAGAAAGCAATGCAAGAGGGTGCTACGTCAGTGGCTGTTGCCATACAGGACACTACTGTGATTGGTAAGGAAGTGGTGAAGATGATTTTGGAATTAGAAGAATAGGTCCTTTGAGTTCTTACTGTCCTTTTTTTTTAGTTGGATGTAATATCTGGTTCCATTTTCTGGTTTTTTGTTTTCTTATCATACTGGAGTTTCCAGGTCTCTGTAAAACTTGGGGTCTGTCTTTTGATGTTCATGAATGGTGGTTTCAGGTCCATGTAAAACCTATTTTTGACACTTCTTAGAAGTTGGTTTTAGGTTTCTCCTGTGGACATTATTGTTATATCCTTCTTCCTTTGTTTCAGGGTTTCGGGGTCCCTTCAAAACCTGTTTTTACCTTAATCTAAAACATTGATAATAATTTATATGGAAACATGATGAAATATCATATTGTCCCAATAAACATCAAAGAGATTAAAGTTAAGGAAAAATATATCAATGAGTTTATAGGAATGTCGATGAATATCTTAAGGCAAAAAATTGATAAATCGAAATATTTTCATGAGTGAATGATGATAAGAAAAACTATATGGGTCTAACACAAAGAAGATTGTCAAAGTTTTGAAAACTCATCCAAAATCTCTCCAAGAGATCACTACCACAATAAAATCCATTAATGTATTTCAAACAAAGCTAAGCAAATAATCTATTACTCATAAATGTATTATATAATGCAAATACCTTATAACTCGATATCCCTCACTTAAGTCCTCATTGAATGCACAACTTAAGTGCATCATATATAGGAGTAAGAGGAGACTAGGGAACAAACAAGCGGCCCTCCCACTAGATGAGTGTCTTGGCCATTGTCCCCTACTAAGGGATGATAAGGACCCACTGTGCACATAAGATTAGGAGATAATCACATGTGTAAATAATTAGGAGCCTAAGTAAGCTTAAAGTGTAAAAGTGTGAAAGGGACCCAAAAGTTAAATTGGTTTGGGTGAGAACACTTTTCACACCAACACCCCCCCCTTAAGTACAAATTAGGATAAAAGGAAATTGAAAACATGTAAAAAATAATAGGTCCCAATTATAAGGCCTGATGAGGTACCCATGTAAAAAATTATCCCCTAAAGCACAAGAGAGAAGGAGAAAACCCATATGAAAAAACTCTATCCTATGAGAGGATGGAAGAAAGTCATAGACTCTCCTTAAAATAGTGTTAAATCTACATGTCCCTTGGATGCAAATCTATCTTACTGGAATGCATGGATGTTGAGTTACTGCAACCACCAAGTAATGTAGGAAATGGTGCTAAGTACGTAGATCACACAAATGAAACATTTTATTATAGATAAATGGGTAGTGAGATGAACCCAAAGAAGCATTACCTGAACACCCCCTAATGTAAAACTAGAAGAAGGTAGTAATGCATGTCTCTACTAATGTAATTTGCATAAGTGGCGATTAGTGAACACAAAAAAGGTGTCACTAAACAAAGGTAGTCAAACTATGAAGGACTTCAAGGAACAATGGATCCATAACGTGGTTGAAAAAACTACCCCATAAAACTAATCAAAAACTAATGAATCCCAAGAAGTACATAAACTAAGATATGTATGAGTGGACATAACCACTACTAAAACATCACCCTATTAATACTGGTACAAGCTAGAATAGATCTAAAACTATTAGAGACTTTTAATAGGTGATATAGATGCCAAAGATACAACCAAGGAAAATATCGTTGAAAGATATGCCATTGATACATGAAATGGTCCTTAGATGAGTTTCGACATACAAGTTCCTAATAAGATACCCATTTACAATGGATTATGTTGATGCTTAGAATTGTGCTACTTCCAACACCAACAATGGGAAGTTTCAGGAATGTGGGACTTGCGACCTAAAATGACCTCCAGATTTTAAAGAAGCTGGCTCTTCTTTATCTCAGATGTATTGTGAGAAAAGGGATAGAAATTAAACGAAAAGCACCAATGCAATGAAAGAAAATTTTAACTATGGTGATGCCCTTGATTTTTATTCAATCCTTAATACTAAGCATAGTGAAGCTATCTTTAGGATTCAATTACATTAAAGAGCAGACAATGCATGATCAATGTAAAAGATGAAAATAAATAGAATCAAAGGCTCATAACTTAGACAATTTTTGTAGTAACACAAAAAATATCAACAAAGGCACAAAATTCAGTCTTCTTATTAATTTTCTAGTCACATAAAAGGCACAGATACATGCACAGTTATACAAACTTTCTAACTCAAGAAAATAGAACAAAGGAAAATGATATTCCTAGCCACAGCTAGAAAGTCTAAAACTTCTTGATAACAATCTCTTGCAAAAAATTCTCTCTCTCTTTTGATGATGATCTCTGATGATCCTTGCACCCATATTTATAGCATTGGACTAGATCTAGATTGTCCACACATTCCCAACCCAATGGTCTAATTGAACTCTAACTAAACTAGAAGTGTTTAACAACATATATTATTTGGATCTGAAATGTTTAGTCTCCTGCATGATCAAATCCCAATGGCCTAACTGAACTCTAACTAAACTAGAAGTGTCTAATAAAAGATATTCTTTGGATCTAAAATGTTTAGTCTCCTTGCAAGTTCATTGGTTGAATTAAAAACATGTGACACTTTTCACTATGAAACAGGCAATGACACTTGGCATGCTCCACTTACTCTACTTGAGAACTATCTCATTATTCAGGAGGCACCAAAAATTGACACTTGGTAGCTTTCACAGCACTTACAAGAGACACACGACTCTTTTCACATAACTTATACTCTTTACTGTGTCTTTGTATTGAGAGTGCTTTGTCTTTGACATCTATCATAGTCTGCTGCTCTGAAACTTTATCACAAAAAATAAGACCCACAACACTTCCTACTCGAGTAGCTTCAAAAGGGGAATGGGGATAGGTGTCACTTTTTGTGTATCTTTAAAAAATGACACGTGTTAGCTTTTGCTTGTCTATAGAAGATTTTAGATACTTTTTGAGAATCTTATGGAAGGTGACACACGGTAGTCTCCATAGGCTCTAGCTATACTATAGAAACATTCAAGCCTCATTTTAGATTTACACAGATGGTGACACTTGGTGGCTTCTACTGACTTAGAAACAAAACTTAGGGCCCACCATAGTCTTTACCTAACAATGAAACAAAATGAAGAAACTACAGATGTTGACACTTGGCATCTTTCATTGAGCTTTAGCTAGGGACACGTGGTGGCTTCCACTACTTTTAAAAAACATATTGAAACCTTCTATAGTTGCCACTTGGCACCCTTCATGCGTACTAAGAAAATCTTATCAAAAGAATCTTTTTAAACTCATAAGAAACTTGAAACGTGGATGCCGACACTTGTCACGCTCTGCTGGGTTATAACGGGACACATGGCACGTTCTGTGCAACTTATATAAATTATAAAATGTGTCTCAGCTGATGACACTTGGCAGCTTCCACTTGACTTTGATACTTAGACAAAATTTAGGTAAAAATGAAACTTGCACCTGCGCTTTATGTCAAAAACTTCACTACCTCAAAATTGAAATGCTCAGGGACAAAACTTGGAGCACACAACTGAAACTCAAAATAAAATGTAGAGTATTTTACTCTACAGTTATTGGCAACCACGAGGACTTTTTAGCTTGCTCAAAAAAAGAATCCACAATCTCCCGCATGATCAAATGTAGTAAAAATCACAACTTCAGTAAGGCCATCTGATAAATAGACCACTCAACATCAAATAATCCCTACTTATTTTGCAATTTGTGGAAGGCTAAATCAAGATTGATGATGTCCTTATGTGAAAAACTTTGCAAAATATGAACTACAGCCTTCAATTGAAATTCAAGCTAGGACAGGGGGATCAAGACAACTTCCACTTTTGGCACTGATGAATAATCTGTTAAACCCTAAAAAACTGACTGATCATTTTGCCTGGCTAACAACAAAGGTTTAATCTCATCAACCATCAACACAGTGTTGCTATCAGGAAAAGGGGAGGGAAGACCCAATTGCACCAGATCTTCAATATGTTGCTTCATGTCTTTGATTCCCTCTTTCACCATATCTAGAAGCTCTTTACAATTAATTGCTGTGGAATTACAACTGAGAACTTTGTTTACCCTTTTTATAGCAATCATTATGTCACTAATCCCTGCTGCTGATAACGTTCTATCAGTTGTGTCATATAGATTTTGCAACATCATTTGAGAATCAAACACTCTCAAAGAGACAGTGGACAGAGTGGCTTCAACTGAAATCTCCACCTTTTTGCACAATATCTGTGCATTTAGTAGAAAGGTTAGAGAGGGTCTGAGCTAAGTAATCTCCTCAGAGATTCTTTTCCATATTGATACATATAACTCCTTAACCAAATTAAAAAATCCTACATTCTTTGGCCTATTATCCAACTCAACTGTCAATTGTTCTATTATTTTTTGCTCATCTTGAAGTTGGGCCTATATGGCAGTGGTATTATTCTACTCATTCAACAACTTTTACTAGAACTGAGTGACCTATTGCAAGTTTTCTTCACATTTTTCTTGTAATGTTGCCTTTTCTTGCCTTAAGGCTGTCACTGTAGCTTTCTCCTATCTCAACTCTTCTTTTAAAGAATCATTTTGGGCCTAAATAGCCTGGTGAGTCTGAAAAGAAATAGTATCTTACAACTGCTTGTTGAGACTCTCTATTTCATTATTCTTGGTTTTGATTTCTATAGTCAGACCGCTATAGTTTGCCTTCTCTTGAGCTAGATCAACCTCCATCTTTTGTAGCTTCTTTGATACTTTCAAATAATCAGTAGCTACCACAAAAGTGGATTCATTCAGTAGCTCAACCCTATCTTGTGGTATGAAAAGTGACATATCCATAGCCATTGCATTCATTGTATAATCTTTGGGTTGCATCTGCTCATTTGGCTTAACTACATTAGGTGACAAATGGGTCACCATTAGTTGCTACTGGATTGGGTCAAATTGTGACCTCATATGTGGTGTAGCCAAGGATTTATTATCTTTCATCCTCTTTTTCTCCATCTAGGCTTCCCTAGCCTTCTTAGCATTGTCTGCTTGAGTTTGGAAGGTAGAGGGAGAGGCAATGTGCCCACCCACAAAAGGATAACCCTGTGACAAGCCATAGGGAATAGATAAATGTTGGCTAGGGGAAATTTGAGGAGGTGTTCTCTTTGAGATAGAGGGGGAAAAATGAGGCAATGATGTGGCCTAAGTATTAATAGGTAGGGCAAATTGAGAAATGGGCACATCAGAGGTGGCAGGAGATATTTTTTGGCCAGACGAGATTGTCACCCTTATAGAAGAAGAGAAAGACTGAGAAGAAGGAGAAACAACATGTACCTGAGAAGCAACTGATGTACTCAGTGGTTAGTGTAGTGAGGGTTCTACTTCCTCCTCTAAATTAGGCTGAAGTTTTAGCCTCTTATGCTTCCTTAGCATTTCTTCTTCTAGTTGTGTTATTTTCTCTTCAACATTTACCACTATTGCTAGTGGTGTTTGTACAAAACTAGGAATCCCAAAGGCTAAAACTGATGAAGAAGCTTTGGGTGGTGAGGATACCACACTCTTTTGTTTTTCAATGGCACTGAGAGATTGGGGCCAGACAGTTATAGTGATTGTAGATGAGGTTTATCCTGGGGCCTACACTGTATGAGTAGATTCTGCTCTAGCTTCTGACTCTCCACCCTGTGTCTGCAATTTGCTTGTATCAGGGCTAGAGACAAGAGACAGATGACATTCATCCCATATTTCCTCCCATTTCTCATCTAAATTTACATTTCCAAAAGAGTGAGTTGTCTCACAAATCTCCTGCCTATACTTCCAATAGGCTTCTATTTTCTCAGATTTCCAGTCTTTGTTCTTCAATGCCCTTCTTAAACTAGAAGTCATTTTGATTTTAGGATCAAAATCATTTGCTTAACATAAAATGTTTCCCATGGCCTAGCCTCCTAAATGGGCAAATCCATCAATTCTATATACAAATCAGGAATATCTTCCTGAGAATTTCTTCTATTTTCTCAAAAGGGACGGCCCTCATGCACAATTCTAGTGGTGACCTTGTTATTCTTGACCCATGAGGTTATGAAATTGCTTAGGTCATATCCCCATTTATATTCAATCAGAAAGAATCCCAGGAAAGCTAGCTTTCTA
Organism: Torreya grandis; assembly: GCA_037957365.1. Classification (NCBI taxonomy): domain Eukaryota; kingdom Viridiplantae; phylum Streptophyta; class Pinopsida; order Cupressales; family Taxaceae; genus Torreya; species Torreya grandis. The sequence goes on along the minus strand of JARHVA010001489.1, from coordinate 1,045,563 downwards.
AACAACACATGCTCAACATCTCTGACTTCTAGGGCCATGTTGTTCGTTACCCATGGAATATCATATATTTTCTTCTTCTTCTTCTTCTTCTTCCTAGTTCCATATTCATTATCAACCGTAAACACTTGTCGGGTGACCTCTAAGAATGCTAACCTAAGGGTCAAAATCTTAGGTAGTAACACTAGTTCTCCATTAAAACCATGGAACCTAATGATAGTATGATGGGACCTAAAAAAAATCACAAGGAATAGTGCAATTTGTCATGAAGCCTTTAACACTTGGAGTCAATCTATGTTCAACAGGCTCTGGGCTCAGGTGACAAAAAGCAGGGGCAATAAAAAGTTCCCAAAATTCATATGGGTCAGATGTTTTAGACAAGATATGTGTCCATGTAGACATAAGAATGGTCCTATTATGAACAAAATTGGGGTCATACATATTCAGTTGCATGTATTGGGAAAAGATGCCAAAGTTTTGATACAACATGAGGTGAAACAGATAAGAAGAATACCTAAAAACCCCTTTAGATTTAAAATGGGCGAGCTAGTCAACAATTGAATATGCAATTTTCTTAGAGAAATCTAGCTAATACTCCTGAGTCTTGTCTACAGTTTTTAACCTGAAGAGGATGGCCATTTGTTCCTCATATACAGTTAGATCTTTTTTCATTCCAAAAATGAATGCCATCATGGAAAGTGCCTCTTGACTGGCTTGTGCAAATTGTGCTCTTTTTATTGGCAGTACTGGCATAGTGGTATCATCATCCCCTAATTGCAATTCTGATTTCAGAAACCTCAATTGATTATTGACATTTGCCCACATTTTTTGCATCTTGGCAATGGTAGGAAATGTGGCTGTTTTGTCATGATATAGGGCCAACATGTCCATGATGGCCTTTGGTGTAATTTTCACCATGAATGGACCCTATTATATGGTATTTGAGGGTGCATGAAATAATTTAGTGCATATTTCAACCAAATTAGGGCACAGATGTACACCTGGGACAATGAATTATGCTAGTTGGGAAGTCCATATCCTCATTGTGAATGTTTCATATTGTCTAGCCTTGGCCCTCTAAATACATCTTTGATGTGCCCCTTCTCTTAGAGATTTGCCAGACTTTTGAAGGATTGGGTCCATGATTCTGTCTATAAAATCTTTCACCTTTGCTGGGTCATTTGCATAACCAACTTCAGGGACTCTAGTCCGCAAATAGGTCTTTAAGGGTTGTGTAGGGGCCAAACCATATGATTTGCTTGTGAGAAGCTTATCAATGGATTCGTAAATCCCAGAACCTTATTGTGAAGACTATGCCTCCATATCTATATCTATACTTTTGAAATAGTGAACTTATGTAACAGGTATGGAGTTTTGCAATAGGGAAAGCACTTTCACTAAGCAGGTTTTGCTATGAATTGAAATTTGTAGATAATAGGGATTTTCAAGCAGACGCAAGAATGTTTGAGACACTGTTAAGCTTTAACTCTTGTTATGAGGTATTTAATAACCCATCAAGTCTCAAAAATGGCATTGAAACTAGATAACTGTTACTAAATATTCATGGGACAATGAGTCAGACACGTCATGAAAGTGGCTGCATAAGGGTACTTTGGGGAATGTTGGAGATTTGAGAGAGATTTAATATGTTGAGAATTTTTAAAATTTTGAAAAAAAATCTGAGCCACGGCCACGTGTTCAAAGAACATTAATTAAGAGAAAGAGCGGGAAAGAAAAATGGGAAAACAAAACAACAAGGAAAGGGAAACTATCTAAATATAATACATAAGAGACACAGCTTAACTTAAATGTTTTAGGTAGATCCCATTCACAAGAATCTCTTCTGGTTCGCCCTCTAGGGTTAAACTATAAGCCAATCTGTGCCATACTATCTGCTTCAAAATTTTGGGTTCTAAGAACTACTTCAATAATGAAAGCTTCAAAATCATCTATTAAGTCCCAAATTATGTGTCTATAGGATCTCACCCTTACATTTTTGGCTATTGCCTTTTCTCTAATTTGTTTCACCACTAGTTTTGAATCTCCTTTTACTATCAGATTCTTTACTCCCTTTTTCTTGGCTAACATGAGCCCATGTACTAAGGATTCATACTCAGCATCATTATTAGTACAGGTGAATTGGAAATGGATAGCTCTTAAAAATTTCTCAACATTTGGAGCTACAAGACAAATTTTTGCTCCAACACCATTTTTTCTTCTAGCCCCATCAAAATTTAAGGTCCAGATTTCTGAGTCTTTTTTAGGTTCTTGAGTCTTTGGTATTTCTTCCCTTAAAACATTTGGGATTTCATGATCTTCATCAAAAATGACATAAGTGCCTAGACCAGTGGAGTCATAGTTTCCATATGGGTCACTTTGCATCATTGCTAATAATTGGTTATTTTCCTCTTCTTGATCATTTTCAGTACAGTCACCTAACTCTTCAACAAAAACCATTTCTTCCTTATTCAACATAGCATGAGCTACCTCTAATTTTGGGGTTGGTTCATTGGTGATATGATCCTTAGATAGTGCCTTAGATAGTATTTTAATTTTTGAACCATATTTGGTTTTTAGGATGAGGTGAGACCAATCAAGTGACATATATCCTCCTATCTTAGCTGTGAAATCTCCAGATAAACATAGGCCAAATATAGGGGGTATATCTATGACTACCACATCTTGATTAAAAATTATATTAGGGCAAGTATATAATTGCAATGGGAGTTGTTTAATTTTTCCTATTGTTTGCACCGATTTCCCATCCAGTTGCATAATTCTTCTAGTAAGTGGCTCATACTTTATTTTTAAAGCATCTACTATTTTCTTAGGCATTACTTTAGTACTAGCCCTTGAGTCTATCATTGCATTATGCAACAGTTTCTTTCCAATTATCAAAGTCAAATAGAAAGGCTTTGGTTTGGATTTACTTACCTCTGGTGCATTATTCAAAAGGGCTATTATCTATAGAGGAACTGTGTCTTTGAGCTTTTCTTTATCAGCAGGTCCTTCTTTGGTACCAGTATGTTTAGGCACTGCTTGGTCCTACAGAGCTTCTTGTAATAGTGTCTTTTGCTCAGGAATAGCTAATATGTCCCATATTGACACATGTGCTGGGGTCCTCTTTAGTTGATCCACCACATTCATTGGTCCTAATGTTTGGGTTCTTGGATAATAAGGGTACCTTATTTTTTCTTGAACTTGTCCAGGAATTACTTGGTTCTACACTAGCTGAGGTATTTCCTATCTAGCAGTTGTGTTTTGATGACCTTTAAATGGATGATTCCCCATAACTTCATTATTTATGACTTCAGGCTGTTCCATCATCCTTCTCTTAGCTCTGGTGTAGTAATCTGATTGTACTACTGGCTTCTTGGAAGTAGAAGTTTCATTTAAGAACACTGACTCTTCATCTTCAACCCATAAAAACAAAGCATGTTTAGGGGCTATTTCTTGTTGTTGTTGTAAGGACATTCCTTGCATCTGAGCCATCAAGACTGAATTTTGCATACCAGGGGATTAGTAGGCTTGAGTGTTAGAAGTACTTACAAATTGTCCATCCATTCTTCTTTGCTTTGCTATCTTTTGATGTAGATTACCCATGGGACAATCTATGGGAATATTAGCATTATTACAAGGGAAACACCAGGCATTAGTGCCATATGCATAATTATTCTACCCTTGAACAATCTCCCTACTTGGATTAGGGGGAATAGTTTGTGAGGGTGTAGGGACTACAACTAATTGGTTCGGTGGCTGAGGGTTAGTTTGCCTTTGAGAACCCTGATACTGATTTGGCTGTGGTGGAAATCTATTTCCTTGGTAGCCTTGATATTGGGGTCTGGGATAAGGATTCTGCTATCTTTTAAGGTTAATTATCTCATTAGAAAATGTCTTTAAGATGTTCTTGACATCATCCATCTCAGATGACTGGACAGGGACAAGTTATTTAGCAGGTTGTTGAGGAAAAGTATACATAGACATAGGTGGGGCTATGGAATTAGGGACTTCTTGAGGAAAAGGTAAGGTAATCTATGGAAACATGGGCATGGGAGGCCTTAGGGGCAACTTTTTAGCATCTATTAAGTTATTTTCAGCTCTGATTGCATAGTCATAGGCTTCTAGCAAAGTCTGACCTCTAAGTGACTAAATCATTACTGATATATCTAAATTTAAGGCTTTAAGATAAAAAATATAGCCATACCAAGTAATGGTCTTGCTGTAGCAAGAATTCTTTCCCAAGTCTTTTGAAATATTGAATTGAAATTAGTCATTGCTTCTTGTGGTGCCCTTTTGATAGTAATCAATTGTTGCAACAAAGAAGATTTATCACCCTTTTCTTCAAATATTTCAAAGAAAAGATCTCCAAGCTAATCCCATGTAGATATTGTATTTGGAGTCAAAGATCTGTACCATTCTAGAGCCTTCCCTTTAAAAGAAGCTGCTAACAATCTTATAGCCACATTTTGTTGTGTGACCACATGTATTACATAGACATCAGACACATCTTGTAGATGTTCTTTAGGTGTTTTGAAATCTTGACCACTAAATTTGGGCAGAGCTTTCAGGGCATTTACTAGAATAGGATCCCAAGTGGTTAGTGGTATTGGGAGAATCAAAGGACTACTAGTGTTCTAACTTTCATAATTCCTTGGGGGTATAGGTGCTCCCATGTTTGTTGCTATTGGTATTGCTATAAACTGATTTACTCTTCTTCTTGGATTAGTTATCAAAGGTGGTAAAAGAATACCTGGGTTCATAGCAGATTGAGGTCTTGTTACTGGTCCACAACTCTAACTCCTTGTAGCTCTCTGGTTCATACGGTCTTGAAAGAAACTTCAAGATGGTCCACCAGGCATGCCAAAAACTATTGATGCTTAGAATTGCGCTACTTCAAAGACCAATAATGGGAAGTTTCAAGAATGTGGGACTTATGACCTGAAATGACCTCTAGATTTTAAAAGAAGCTGGCTCTTTTTTATCTCAAATGTATTGTGAGAAAATGGATAGAAATTAAATGGAAAGCACCAATGCAATGAAATAAAATTTTAACTATGGTGATGCCCCTGAGTTTAATTCGAACTTTAATACTAAGCACAATGAAGCTATCTTTAGGATTCAATTACATTAAAGAGCAAACAATGCATGATCAATGTAAAAGATGAAAACAAATAAAATCAAAGGCTCACAACTTAGATGATTTTTGCAATAACACAAAAAATATCAACAAAGGCATAGAATTCAGTCTTATTATTAATTTTCTAGTCACATAAAAGGCACAGATACATGCACAGTTATACAAACTTTCTAACTCAAGAAAACATAACAAAGGCAAATGATATTCCTGGCCACAGTTAGAAAGTCTAAAACTTCTTGATAACAATCTCTTGTAAAAAATTCTCTCTTCTGATGATGATCTCTGATGATCCCTGTACCCATATTTATAGCATCAGACTAGCTCTAGATTGCCCGCACGTTCCCAACCCAACAGTCTAACTAAAATCTAACTAATCTGGAAGTGTTTAACAATAGATATTATTTGAATCTAAAATGTTTAGTCTCTTACACAATCAAATCCCAATGGCCTAACTGAACTCTAACTAAACTGGAAGTGTCTAACAAAAGATATTCTTTGGATCTGAAACATTTAGTCTCCCTGCAAGTTCAATGGCTGAATTAGACACACGTGACACTTTTCACTATGAAATAGGTGAGGACACTTGGCGTGCTCTGCTCACTCTACTTGAGAACTATCTCATTATTTAGGAGGCACTAAAAAATGACACTTGGCAGCTTTTGTGGCACTTACAAAAGACACACGACTCTTTCCATGTAACTTATACTCTTTACTGTGTCTTTGTATCGAGAGTGCTTTGTCTTTGACATCTGTCATAGTCTGTTGCTTTGAAACTTTATCATCTTACAAAAAATAAGACCCACAACACTTCCTGCCTAAGCAACTTTAAAAGGGGAACGGGGACAGGTGTCACTTTCTGCATATCTTTAACAAATGACACATTTTAGCTTCCACTTATCTATAGAAGCTTTTAGATACTTTTTGAGAATCCTACGGAAGGTGACACACAGTGGTCTCCATGGGCTCTGGCTATACTATAGAAACATTCGGGCCTCATTTTAGATTTACACAGATAGTGACACTTGGTGGCTTTCACTAACTTTAGAAACACAACCTAGGGCCCACCATAGTCTTTACCTAATAATGAAACAAAATGAAGAAACTGTGAATGTTGACACTTGGCAACTTCTACTGAGCTTAGCTAGGGACATGTGGTAGCTTTTGCTGCTTTAGAAAAACATATTGAAACCTTCCGTAGTTGCCACTTGGCACCTTCCACATGCATTTAGAAAAGATTAATGAAAGAATCTTTTGAAACTCATAAGAAACTTGAAATGTAGATGCTGACACTTGTTGCACTCCGTTGGGTTATAACAGGACACATGGCACATTGCATGCAACTTATAGAAATTATAAAATGTGTCTCAGCCAATGACACTTGACATCTTCTGCTTGACTTTGATACTTAGACAAAATTTAGGCAAAAATGAAACTCGTGCCCATGCTTTGTGTCAAAAACTTCACTGCTTCAAAATTGAAATGCGCAGGGATAAAACTTGGAGTGCACAACTGAAACTCAAAATAAAATGTAGAGTATTCTACTCTAAAGATTAATTTTTTTTTTAATGAGAAAAGTTAAGAAAAAACTCAAAGATCTAAGAAGGGGCCTTGATATGTGTTTACTAAAAAATGTAGGTGCTAAGAAAGGGGCTTGGAGTAGACACAAACTCTATAAAAGTGTATTGAATGGAGGATGGTCTGATAGAATGTGAACATGCTAGATGAATTCAACAATGCCAATGGGGCATGTAGATTAAGTAGTAACATTTATGTGAAAAAATACAAGTTTTTCCATGAGGGGGTTTGACCACTTGTCAGACTAGACCTCACCTATAATACTTCATCAATGAGATTATGGCCACAGATTGTGTTGGTACGTTCTGCCATGGGTGAAAAAAATAGGTGGCCATTTATGCAATGTTAGAGTTATGAAAACTCATCCATAATCTCTCCAATAAATCATTACCATAATATAAGCCATTAATACATTTCACACAAAGCTAAGGAAATAATATATTACTCATAAACAAATTATACAATGCAAATAACTTATAACTCTATCTCCCTCACTTAAGTCCTAATTTAATGCACAACATAAGTGCACCATATATAGGAGTAAGAGGAGAGGGGGGAAAAAATAGGTGGCCTTCCCACTAAGTGAGTGGCTTGGCCATTGTCCCCCACTGAGGACCTAGTGGGTTGGCCATTATCCCCCACTGAGGAGTGACAAGGACCCACTGTACACTAAGAACATGTGTACACAAGATTAGGAGCTAATCACATGTACAAATAATTAGGATCCTAAGTAATCTTAAAATGGAGAAGCATGAAAGGGACCCAAAGGTAAAACTAGTTTGGGTGAGAACCCTTTTCACACCAACAAAAATGCACCAATAAGAATGTAATTTTAGCCAATGATCCATAGGATGAAAACATGATAATAACATTGAAATTATAAGTTTTTAATTTTTTTATGTGTTTACAATTTCAATCCATAATACCAACATAGGAAATAAAAAAACTATCTGCATTTATGAAATTCCTCCTCTAAGGCTCTTTCTCATGGAGATCTCTCTTAGAAAGATGAGAACACAATAAAATATACTTATAGGGTGGAAATATTTATAAGAGTTATAAGATATGGGACCCTTTTCTTATTGGATAAAATTCAAGTAATTTTGATTGGCTTGTGAAAATGTTAATTCCTATTACTAGAATAAGGCAAGCTTTTTCCTATTTCTAAACACCTAGGAAAATAGGACATTTAAACTTAGGTTATAATATCTAATCATAAGTTAAACTACGTTAAGTTTAAATAAATTACTGTACCAAAAGAGGTTAAACCACCCATAACATGAATTTAAGGTCTTTAAAACAACATATTATAACTTACACAATTGGATATAACATGACACTTTGTTGCTATGTTTTTGACCCAAGTGTTAGATTCAATGTAATTATACCAAGGGATATTTGTTCTTGGTCACAAAATAATTTTATGTTTATTTTTTGAGCTAGCTAATATGTCTCTACCCATAGCAAATTTTATAAGGAAACTTTCATAACAAATATTTAATCCTATACAATTTTTAACACACACTCTTTTAAACCTTAAAACACCAATACTAACTTAAATGTGCAAGGGTGAATGTTGATTGAAAACATATCTTAGAGGTAACTCATTATCATAAAAGGTTTTTTTTTTTCTCACTAAATTTCAAGTATCAACCACTATAAGCAAAGTGAGATGGATGAATATCACTTGGTATAATAATAGCCTCTAAGGCTTTATATAAGATATATTTTGAAACGTTTGATATCATGAGTAGCCATAGGACATGTACCTTTAATTGGTGTATTTAAGTTAATCTATAATTGGTGTATTTAGGTTTTACAACTTGCAATCTAATCCTAGGTGCTTGAGGAAGGTTTGGAGGAGTGCTTTGGTTATTTACTACTTGAAGAGGAACTATTACATTTATAACTTTATCCCTTCTTTTCATTGTATAGTTGATCTCATGATATTTCATCATACATTACTCAATTTATAAATTGTGATGAGGCATTATAGTTTTTATATTTCCACGTGAGACTTTACTAAGGGAACTAACACATTAATTATGCACACATGAATTAATCAAGTGATGACACATGAAACCTTAGTGATTATGGGAGAACATTTTTATTTATGATTTTTTATAACATTTGAATTGCATTTAAGTATTTCATGATTTCATATTGAAGACCTATTGCATACTATATAATTGAACATAGCTAGAATTTTATACAATTTAATGAAAATTATGTATACACATTATTTTGCTTACTTAAACATTATGTTCCAAGGCAAGTTGTATTAATATCGATAAATTTATGTTCATGCCTACACTATGACTAGGTTGGGCTAGCTCATGGCATTTTGTGAGAGATTTTTTCATGTTCTATACTTACTACTACTACCTTCATATCACCATGGCATCAACTTATTTTTCCACCTAGGTTATTTTTTCCAATTTATGACCTTATTTTTACCTTTTCTAGCACCTTTTCTATGTCATCATCCTAATTGATGACCTCTTGTAGTGATCATGTTTTAGCCAACATCATTGGTTAGGTCATTTAGGTACCATTCATTGATTGGGTTAATGACATTATATATAACTAAGTTTTTAAATTTTATGTATTTGATCCTTATTTATAGGGATCTCATTTTTCATTTATAAAAAGTGACAAGAATAATATTATCTAATTGAAATAAAAAATCCATCTTTGGAAGAAGAATATGAATTAGGCTTAAAAATATATTACACTAAGGAAGATAAATTAGCACAAGGTCTTTGATGAAATCAAGATTAGGATATGTACATGTAAGGTTTATTGAGTCTTTAGAGTCCCCAACTATGGTATACTTAGGTATTTTACCATACAATTTGATTCACCTATAAAAATCTCTCAAAAAGTGCTACAGGGCAAGGATGAGATTAATGCTCCAACAAGTCAAACTAAAATAAGTATCCCTGACCTTAAATTATTTATTTTGTAATTTGGTTGGTGTTATTAGATTATTTTTCATATAATGTATTATATAGTATAAATTATCATAATATTATTACTACATTGATATCGTTTACATTTTTTTACATATATATATATCTTGATTACCTCCTAGTGGCATCTTTGCTTTCTTATAGTTCTTGCTTTACAACCTTTAAATTAAATAAGTTTTTCTTGTCTCTCATGGAATTTTAATTAATTATAGATTTTTCTCAACAACCTTTATATTATACATCTCTTTCTTATTGTAAAATGACACCTCATATTTAGTAAGATCCTTCACCTTATATCTCCTCGGAGATTTTGTATGTAGATTCTCTTTATAGATCCATTACAATCTAATGTGCACATGAGCCTTATCTATATCCCTGGACCACTTTGTGGATCAATGTCTTGTGTGTATGTTTCATACAAATTTGTCTTTTATATTTTCCTATTTAGAGGATCCTTGTATTATAGACATATATTAGACTTACATACATCTCTATGTGAATCTTACCACACTATTGATTAGGTTATTTTCATTTGTTTTGGCTTCTAAGTTCAATCCATTTCTACTATTAGTTTCCAAGATCTATTTATTTCCAGATATCTCATACTTTATCTATCATAAATGCTATTATTTCATTCTTATAATAAACTTCCTTAATGATATAGAAGGAGAGGCTATATAATCATCTTCCTTCACCCTATTTAATCAAAATTTAAATTAATATTGAAATTAACCCTAATTAAGATAAATAAGATTGATTTTTTTATAAGTATAATGATTGTAAAATATTGAATTTGATAGATTATAATTTATTTTAAGAAGACTAACTATGAATTGAAAAAACAAACTTAGCTATTTTGCCCTGTATTTGATTGTGTTGACTAACATATGACTAAAATAAGGAGACATGAGCACACTCTGGAAGTGCCTAAAAGTTATGATTGAAGGTTAATGAGGTCAAAACCATGTATTTTTGGTAAGGAAAAACTTCCTCTTCTAACCTAACTATTTATTCTTTATCCTAGTTTAAAAACTAAAAAATCAGTTCACGATCATCTGTAGTTGCTTGAATTAAGTTTGTATACCAAGTTTTGACTTTTAGAAGTGTGTTGAAGTCTTGTGAATGGATTAACCATGGTTGGAACCCTAATAGGGATTATAATTATTTAAAACATACAAAGATAAAATATTATATTGTAACTAGGTTGAGCTGATCCCAGTCATTCCCATAATGACTGAATGTTGCCTACATATCCAATATTGTGAAAAAAGAATTCAAACCCACATAGTCCTCCCACTTAGAGTGATTTATTTAATTATTATACTTTGAATATATGAATGCAAACTTAATCATGATTTTCTTTGTATTTTATAAAATAGACTTTGGACTGCTTTAAGTGATTAGAATCAAAATTGAGAAGAATAGGAAAGCTTTGCTCAATGTGCAATAGTGTAAGTGTGTATCTATATTAAAATTTATAAGTGGTAGAATATGTGACTTAAGTTTGTATTTTTGAAAATCCAAAAGGGGAAAAACTCATTCCACCTATCCTAAAAATGTAGATCAAATTTTTAAGGGAGGGTTCAAAATTGAAAAGTTACTGTTAAAGGGATTAAGGTCAGGACCATCTCATTTGGGTTAGGACTGACTGCCATTACTGACCAAATAATTTAATCACATCCTGCAAGGAAAAATGTAAAATATTGGGATTTGGAATGTCTATATAGATGATTATAGACATTTTTTAGCATTTAGAGTATATTTATAGGTTTTGGATGATAAATAGGTCTATACAAGTGCTTAGAATAGTGTGAGGTAGTAAAATAGGTCCTAATTAAGTGCACAAGTTAATTAAAATGAAATAGGGCCAAAATTGACATAATAAAGTATTTGTGACCATATTAATAGATTAAAATAAATATATACCTTAGTGTTTAAGACACACTTTGTATTTTGAGCTAGTATTCTAATCGTGCAGGGCTTAGTCTTTGAAAAACCCTACAAAACACAAATTACTTTTTTTTAAATCTATATTTGAAAAATGCTTGAATTTAAAAATTGTTTGGACTTAAAATTTGAATTTTTTTGAATTTAAAAATTATTTTAACTTGAAATTTTAAAATCTTGTATTTGAAAATTGAGCAAGGGAGGAATACACCTATATGTGTGAAACCAATGTTGATTTTGTGATTTTGATTAGAGATGATGTTTCCTTGAAATTAGAGAGAATGGTTCTTTACCTAAAATAATGGAGAATTTGAGGGTGATAAAGCCCTAAATTTAATTTTTACTTTTAATAAAATAAAAAATATCGATTGAGGGATGCATAAAACTCAATTTAGTTTAGCTAGTATTTATAACCCTAAGATGTGAATCAGGTAAAAATCCAAAATGGATTCACAAACATAATGATAGAGGGCACTGAACCTCTAAGTTATGGATTTTTCACTTAATTAAATCAACCAATACAAATGTATTGAAGATTCAATTGAAACTTTATTCTTGAATACATGATCAAAAGAGAATGGAGTACAACCATTCTCTTACAATGTCTATAGATATCAAATAGAATTGAAAAGCATGGCACGAATCTATATCTTATCCCTATTGATAAATTTAGATTTATGATTGTATGTAAATAAAAATTTTAAATTTTATTTTTAACTTGTGCATAAACCTGTATCATGCACTCGAAACTATGTGAATTTTTGCTTTGTTCCTGAAATATGAGTACATATGTCATATGCCCCCATAATATGTGATAATTGTTGAGGTATGTTATTATTGGTGAGTTTATGGAATTAATATAATAATTTATTTCAAAGGTAAATTGAGTTTCATTGATTTCTCAAAAGTGATCTTGTGAAGATACATGGTGTTTTGTGAAACCTAGTATTGTCTTGGTAAAGGAATGCATAGTGAAGCCTGGTGGAGTAAGTGGGATGAGGCTTGCAAGAAGATGTGTGGAAATATTTGAGCATGGAATGAGTTTTTTTGGAATAATAATGAGTCATAGAGTGCATCTATAGTGGAAATAAGGTCTCAAAGTGGTATGGTGCCTAGTAGGTCTGTGTGAACGAACTTTTTCTTGAGTATGAATATGGCATGATGAGGCATCATGATTAGGTTTGGAGACTTGTGAGATTTTTTAATAATTATATGAGTATGTATGACATGGGTATGATATTTTTAGATCAGTAAAATAGGTTTCAAGGTATATTCAAGGTCTAAAGTGTGACTGGTAGTTCAAGACCTAACATGTAAAAAAACCTAGTGTGGCCTAATAAGGGGTCAAAGTCAGTTTCCAAGATTATATAGATAATTTGAGTTTTTAAAAAGGTGTAATAGGTTTTTTAAATATTTCTCATGAATTTTTAGGTCCTGAGTTGAAGGAGAAAGCATGAAAATGAGTTTGAATGTCTCCTATGTGTGGAGAATAAAGAAATGAAGACCTGAGAAGGAACTTTTGATGCTTGTTGACATGTATGATTATTGCATGGGAATATTAGCTCTTGATTAGAGATGGAAAATGGTATTATAAATTATTTACAATCATTAGGATTTGGTTTCTAGGATAGAGTTGTATGAATAATCATTAAGAATGAAAACCAATTTAAAACCCTCTCAAAACCCTTATAATGACCCAATGTTGAAAAACTTGTTCAAATGTGCTCAAAATGATCTTGTATTCCTAGGTAAGTGTTTTGAGGTTGTATTTAACTCCATAAAACATCTTTAGGTGGCATTGGTTTGTTAGGATAGTGAGTGAAACCTACAAGAAAATACTTATTTATGAAGAAGTTGATATAGAAGATAAAAGTTACATTAGATCAAGTATGAAAATGGATGAATAGAGAAGATAGAGACTAATAATTTATGGAAATGGAGGTATATTATAAATTTATAGCCTTTTTTTCAACTATTTTTTTCACTCATGTTGACCTATCACTAAACTGGGCTAATGGTGAAACTTGTGAGAAAAACTAGCTAGAGCAAGAAGGTGTTTAGGGAAGCCTTAACAGGCCCAATTTATTTGAAATACATCATGGATTTTTAATATAGTACATGTAAAAATTAACCAGAAATTTTTACTGGTTATTAATTATCTATAAGGGGTGAAAATGTTGTTCACAAGTTGTCATGTCAAGTTCAGTTGTGACAGTGAAACCCAGGACAGTGATATTGGTCTACAAGACCAATATTGCCATTTGAACCTATGATCTAGATATTATAATTATATATAATGATATTATATGATATATTTAATTCATTTAAAATTTATGAAATTTGTTTTATAGGTGCTCTAATTCATTTTCACCATGATTGGTTCTCAAGGCAGAATGGTAGTTCAGGGTATGCAAGGTAGAGTGAAGAGTTTGGGACTCTTTGATAGGATTAAATGTATCCAATTCAATTTAATTTTTTTTTGATATATATATATATATATATATATATATATATATATATATATATATATATATATATATATATATATCATATATAAATTCTTGATACAATTTTGAAATTTACTTTATGAGGTTGAGATATGAAATCCAAAATGGCTTATATAGCTGTGTAAGCACTATGAAAGAGAGGGTTAAAAAATTGGTCTTCAAGACCAATGATTGACAGTTGAAATTATAATATATATATTGGAGGAGATATATAGGTCACATGGTAACTAATAATGTGAATTATAATTCATGGAAGTGACCTTACAAGTGCTAAAGATAACATTTTACATGACTGTGTTTTGGAGCATTTAAGCAGTTTTGAGTAGTCATCTAAAATAGATGAGTTTGGGGTGATTTGGATAGATTTTAAGGATATATTTCATATTAATATTTTAAATATGTCTTAAATTTTCATTTTAATTTATTTATCTTCATGATATGTCCCTGTTCAAGTATGGAGAGTCAAATGTTCTTAACTATATGTTGACAGTGTTTGGCAATTCTGAGTAAATTTATTGTAGGAGTCTTCTTGAGGCCTTTTGACCTATGTAGTAAAGAATAAATAACTTTGTGATGTTTTTTAGGTAATTAAGGTTATATTTATATTATTTGAGGACATGGTTTTATGTTAAATTTGGTTGTATGCTTCAAATATTCAAGGCATAATTTTTTGTGCGTGAAGGCCTAATTGTGAGTAGGGCTAATGATGTGGTTCAAAGTGGTGAATGGACCTAATAGGTGGTGTGAATATTATATGATATTGGATAATTCATATTATTATGGTTTTTTAAGTGTCTCATCCATGTTGTATGCCTTAATATGTTCCAAAGGATTCAAGTTGTAACATGTTGCTTAAGATAGACCTAATGCATTGGGTCTCTATGTAGGCCTAGAAGAAGATTAAGGTCTAAATGAGTTTGGATATAA
This sequence comes from Torreya grandis, assembly GCA_037957365.1. Classification (NCBI taxonomy): domain Eukaryota; kingdom Viridiplantae; phylum Streptophyta; class Pinopsida; order Cupressales; family Taxaceae; genus Torreya; species Torreya grandis. The sequence continues at coordinate 1,030,501 of JARHVA010001489.1, read as the reverse complement.
TAATGGTGATCATATTATTTTGTATTTATATATTTAAAGGGTGATCTAAGTATGGATATATTTTTTCCCAACCAATGAGGGTACAAGCAAGAGTCTTGTATTTATACAAGGCATAATAGGCCTATTTGGGCTAGTTAAGGAATGAAAGAATAAGCAAAGAAAAGAGATATTTGAGGGGAATAATTAGGTCATGTATAACATAAAATGTAATTAGATAATTAGTCATGAAAATCCATCAGAATTTTTTCATGTAGATGACAAGATCAATTGATCTGATATGCCTAGGAAGAGGCATGTTTAAGCGAAGAAACCTAGAGACTACTTTGAGAGGGGTAAAAGTTTAAGGAGAGATAAATGAGTTGATTCTCAATTGATATAACATAAAATATTAATCATATATGTGTTCATAATGTATGATAGAGGATAGATAATATAGATATATGAATAAGAGGTCATCATCTATTGATTGAGCACTAAGGTGTCTTGAGGTGATCAAGTTTGTCTTGGTTGAGTTAGTGCTTAGTCAAGAGGGAGTGGAAGCTACCTTATTTTTTGGAGCTTGAAAAAGTTTCATTAAAGTGGGTGAGTTAGTTTTGAGTCACTTATGGGGTGGGTGCCTCCTTTCAAGTTGGATCTTGTTAAAGGACTAGTTGAGTTGGTATTTGACTAGTGAGGGGTTAGTGCTCCTTGTGGGGTTGGTGCCTCACTAAATCTTATTCCATTGCTTATAAGATAGTATTCCAAGTGGTGTGTTATTAAGTTTTATACCCCATGATTTTTTCCCTCATATATCTTTTGTTCTTATTTTATGTTATTGCTTCATGTTCATATGAATGGTGCATCATGCATTGCTATATCTCTAGAATAGTTTGAATGGTTGATGAATGATAAGTGGAATTGAAAGCAAAAGTTTGTACACTAATTCACCCTCCCCCCCCACCCCATATCAGTGGTTATGATTCCAACACTAATGACTAAATTTAAACCTTTATGAATATTTTAAGATTGTATTTTGTGTAAAAGCTATTTTTTACTCTTGAAAACGTTGATCTCATGTATGAAAATCCCATTGAAATGCCTCCATTTTGAGTTGAGGGAATTGATATTGAAATTCAATCATCTCAAAATAGAAGTTAAATACAACATGTGTAGTAAGATGTAATCATTGAGTAATGTAACACATGTTGAAAGTATATTGGTATAGTAAGATTTGCATCATTTTAATCATGTATGTAACATATGAAACAAGGCATATAGAGATGTATCAATGAATGCCATAGTAATAGAATGTAAATTTAGTATCTTATATGTTATTTAGTGCTTGATATGGATCATGGTACTTATAAAACTTTATAATCTCAATAATCTCACCATACAAAAATCAAAATGTCAAAAAATAAGGCCAAGGGCCATATATAATGACTTGTTAAAATGTCACCAAATGAAAGTGTTCATACACAATTTCAAGGTCCACATGCAAAGGACATGACTAATTTTGGAAGCAAGGGTCATGCTCAAATGTCACACATAATAAAGGTCCAAGGACCAATGAGTAATATCCATGTTCAAATATTGCACACACCAAAAAATATTTCATGGAGATATTCAAGAAATTTTGTACACAAGGGCCAAGGGCTACACACAATAGACAAACAAAAGTCTAATATACTATGTACAAGTAATAACATCAATGAAACATAGAACTAAAAATGTAGTCTAAACCATGTATGTGTAATGTGATCACATCTTAACAAATAGTATATTCATGTACACAATGTATGATAGAGTTGTTAATAAAAGATATTTAGTAAATAATATATAACTCAATAATATAGGAGTTATGAAATGATAACACCTAAAAATACTATAACCTATGGACAAGATGCTCCCAGTTTAGTAAGGTTACTAGGTAGAGGTAGTTCTAACATCTTAGTCTTTTTAGAAGTTTGTATGTCCTATATAACATTCATGAATACCAGTGAAATACATGTGTGATAGAATAATTATATGATATGTACCAATCATGAGATAAATAACATATGAAGATCATGTAAACTAGATGTCTAATCATGTTCAGGGATTGATTTTAGATTTTTATAATATTTTGAATGTTTTTGTATTTTTGCATATTTGAATTTCTTTGTACTTTTTTATTTTTGAAATAGAAACAACAAAAACTAGATGTATGAAAGGGTTTAAAATTAGAAGTAAAGAGAGAGATATACACAATCCACAACACGTATCAATTTAAAATGTGCACTAGAATTAATGGCATGGCCATGTATGATTAATATTCCCCCATTGCATATGAAATGTAACTTTGAAAAGCATATATGAACAAAAATAGTATGCATAGGACTAATTATACATCTGAATTTCATTACATTTACACTTGTAAAAGTAAGTATCATGTATAAACAATATAACTCAGGAAAATAAATATTTTTCATGGAAAACAATGATTTGCATATTAAAACTAAGTGAAATATCTAAAAATTGGAAATATTAAGGCTCTGTGTACTTAAATTTTAGTTTTTAGGTGAGAATTTGAAACTGCCAAGATAAACCAAATGAGGTTAATATTGGAAGATGTTATTAACCTAATTTGGATGGTTTTATCCTATTTTGAAAAATCCACTTATATTCATACAACATATAAAAATAGGGAGATAACTGGAAAAATATGGTAGAATTGATCACTATTTTGAAGCATTCAGATATATAAAATGAAAGGGGAAGAGCCAAAAGGCCTAATACTAAAAAATAGTCAAGGGCCTCTAATAATTTGATTAATTTTTATCAAGTGTACAAGTAGATATAATAACATGATGCAATAGTCAAGAATCTATGTACAATCAAATAATGATAATATAAACCAAAGATATCATCAAGGGGATGCCTTTATGTAGGTCATGCATCATCCTAAGTATTATACCAATCTTATATATAATCATCTATGTAATCATAATCATTTTAGATAACTAATTTCTTAGGTTGTTATTGAAATTGTTATATGCCATTGTTAGGATATTGTATCTCATTCTGAACTAGAGAAGAATCATGTATCATTGTATGAATATGAGGAAGAGAAGTTGTTTGTGTTTTGACTTCTTGACTTGAAGATGTAACCATAGATTTTTAAGTATTGACCTTATATTTTTAATCTCTGCACGAAGTAAGTATAGTGCTTGAATCCTTAGAAACCATATTTGTACCATTAGGCTTTGTAGGATTTTTTTGCTTTGGAGATTCATTCATGAGAAACCTATTTAAAAATGTGCTTTCTTACTTACCTCATTTTTTAATTGCAACTTATCTTTTGGTAATTGATATTTTATTAAATTTTCTTAATGTAACTTGTGTAATATTTCTTGTTCTGAGTTTCACTTTTATTTTACTTTAACTAGCTCTTTATGATATGTATTCATAGTGTGAGTAGGTTTCTTGATTGATTTATATGTTATAGGATCACCAATGTCAAGGATGCCTTGTGTTTTTTATTCAAAGCCTAACAACTATCTATATGGTGCCCATGCATTATATGATATGCATAATGGTATTTTTATCTTATTAGAGGATGTAGAGAAGGTAATGTGATCAACTTATTTCTAAACATTTCTCTCATAATATCACTTGGCATTTTGTTAGCTTGGTGTGCACTTTTTGACTCACTAGTTGTAGATGTATTTTATTTTGGCTTCTAATCTTGATACAAAATATTTTTAGGCACAAAATTTATAGATGAATATGTAAATACATGATTAAAATTAAAATGCTCTAGATTCTTTGTGAATGTGATCTGATTTTCCTATGATGTGATCCTTGAACTAAAATATTAGTTTTGATTTTGTAACTTTTCTATTTACTTTCTCATATTGCCTATTTGATCTTGAAGGGATTCAAAAATAAGAACCCTAGGTATTTATAATTGAATATGCATAAAAACACCATCAAGAAGATGTCTGGGAGGTGGATGGGGTTGAGGAAGGATATGTAAAACTTGAGGTTATATAATATGCCTTATAACATCTTAAATACACAATTTCTCTTGTTCTTATGTCATACTTGAATTAATAAAACATTGCATTAATGAAGCTTGTGTAGAACATTATACAATTATCTTATCATAATCATCATATATATATATATATATATATATATATATTCAACATAAAAAGTGTCGGTACCTTTTATTCCATTTTGATGAAAATATACATCTAGAAATGCCAATAGAAAATGGCAGAGAGAAATATGAGACAAACGACTCAGTACAAAGACCAAGGAGACAAAAGCCTCAACCCAACGAAGAAAATTACATCCCCAAATAGATAGGGGAGAACAAACTCAATGTGAGTAAATAAAAAATACATAAAGGAGAGGAACGTGCATTGGGATTAAAAGACTAATATGTAGAGTTGAGGGAGATCTTATGTAATCTTAAATCCTGCCCTTTTTGCCTTTCTTCTTTTTTACCTCTTGACACACCCCAAGTGATGGCTCCTTACTAACAATCTATAGTTTTATGTTCTGATAGTCTATAAGTGATAGAGTTTCCATTGGGTTTGAGTTGATTTGGGTTGTTATTTATCTATTTGAGTCATAGTTATTAGATTCATTTGCTCTCTTCATGCTTCTAGGTATCATCCCAATCGATTTAGTACCCATGGGTTGTTTTTTAATCTCTTTAGTTTCCCCCATGAATAGTATAAATTCCTCACTATTTTCTTGTTCCTCTATCTCCACTCTTTGCTAAGATTATATTTCATGGTCCTCCTCTATGTCCACCTCTTCCTCTTGTACTAGATAGGACCATCATTTATGTGTAGGTTTTAGTCCTTTCTTTCTTGTTGGTATATTCCTTGCCTATGGACATGTACCCTAAAGATGCCCAATAAATTTACAAATTCGGTAGTGAAAGGAAGTAGTCTCATAATCTATAGATTGTGTATGCTAGAATTTTCCACATCTAATAATCATTTTTCCAGGGAAACCTTTGTTAAGGTCTATTTCCACATAAATGCATGCATAAGTGCACAATACTACTTGTATTATATTAATATCATCTTTGATAAACTTGCCCAAGCTATCCCCTATCTATTTTAAATCACCCATAAGATATATGGGGAGGTTAGGAAGCCATACCTAGATTGGAATTACCATAATTGAGTGTGTATTCGAGTCAAAATATGGAAACCATAGAGTGAGGTATAGACCCACAGACCCCCAAAACCAAGGTCCATCTAAGAAAACTCTCTGGTATTCATTCTCATTAAAAAAATGTACTATGAAAAAAGCTTTGGAGCATAGGGAGATTTCACATTATTTTGACCAAGTCAAATGAATCCAATTAAATAATGCTTATATGGTTGGCCAATAACCATTGAATTTATAAATGTCTACCTCCTTCTCAATATTTTCTTTGTATACTATCACATTCTCCTCTAGAAAATCCATAATCATAACTACCTCTTCCTGTTCCATTATATAAGCACTAGCAAGGGGAGTGGGTGTCTGATTTGTTTTTGTTCCATTATTTTTGACATCATTCTTGTATTGCCCTTCTAGTCTAGAGGAGTTAGTAACATATTTATAAGAAAACCTTGTGGCCTGTTAGGTTGTGGAGCTAAAAGCTTCACATGTATGCAAACATGGAGGAGGTGCTGAGTGTCACAGTAATTGGCATCGATCAGGCCAACCAACATCGATCAGGGGTGGACAGAAAGCTGCTGACATTGATCATGGATCAGCCAATGTTGGTCATCTCCAGATAGATAGTGACTACGGTCGGTCACCTTTGCGGTTCCAAAACTGTTAGTTTCACGAATAGTTTATTTAACGAACCGGTTGTTTACATGTAAAGACTAATTTTAGTCTTGGAGCTACGTTTCTAATTATTGTAATTAGAAAGTCTAATTATTGTTTGCATGGGATCTATATAATATACTCATGGGGTTGTATTATAAAGTGTACTAGATAGAGAGAGCAAGGTTAGCTCCTCATAGTGCCACATTGCCAAGTGTGTATGATCAGGTAGATCTGCGAGAGAGCAAGATCTGGTAGAAGATCCACAAGGGTGCTGGTGTGTAAGATCTAGGTTGGCAGGTGTGCAAGGCCAAGTTGATCTATGGTATAGTAAGATTAGGTGAGATCTACATGGTAAGTAAGGTCAGTTGATCTGTAGGTGTGTGTGTGTGTGTGTGTGTGTACGAGATCTAGGTTTGTAAGTGTGCAAAACTAGGTTGATCTGCAGGTGGCAGCAAGATCAGGGAGATCAACAACACAACAGGTAGCAAGATCAGGTGAGATCTACTTGGAGTATGTGGTGTACTTGGACTTGGAGTATGTGGAGTACTTGGTGGATTGGCAGTATTGTTACTGACTGGTGGAGGTGAACAACAACTCTATGTTTGAGTTGTTTGTTGTGACCGTAATTGAGAGAGTGAACTCTTGAAGGAGAATATTTGTATGCCCTAGAGGTGTGGAAAGAGTGTGGCATCTCTTCATTGTATTTCCTTCTGCAAGAGTATTAATATAATTGGGTATTGTCTCTCATATTTTGTGTTGTTTTTGATTTCTAGTTACTTATTACTTCTAGTTAAATTCTATGTTTAGTTGCTTATACAAAGGAAATCAATTGTGCTCCTAATCTTGATAGTGGAATCAGAGCTGTTTGTTGTTCTAGATTCCTGACAAGTGGTATCAAAGCTAGGGTTGCAGGTTCATAGAGACTAGTTTGAAGTAGGTTTGTGTTTGATTATAGGTCACTCTCAAGGGTTTCTGATTGAGTGGGAGTATAGCAATGGCAGAAGAAAGTAAGCTAAGAATGGAGAAATTCAAAAGCAAGAATGATCAATTATGAAATTATGGAAAGAAAGAGCAGGTAAAGAAAGATTGTTGGTTGGTTGAAGATTAGCATGAAGGAAATGAAGAAGTAGATGTTGCAGGGATTGTTGCACAAGATGCTCTTGTATGTTCCTTGGATAAAGTAGAATCTTGGATTATAGATTCTATTGCCTCTTTCCATGCAGCCCTAAATAGAGTATTTTTCCATGTTAATGTCCTTAGAGACTTTGGAAAGATTTATTTAGGGGTTGGTGAGCCTTGTCAAAGTATTGACAAAGGGGAAATGTGACTGAAATTGCAGACGGCCAACACATGGGTGTTGAAGGATGTCATGCAGGTCCCAGTTCTGAAGAGGAGGCTAATTTCTTTAGGAAAGTTGGGTGATGAGAGATGCACAGTAACTATCACAGTGGATGCACTTAAATTAGCATGTGGTAAGAAAGTAGGTACTCTTTATCTACCTACTTGTATTACTGATTCTCCTTTTGTTATGAAGATGTGGCTTTGTAGGCTTGGTCACATGAGTAAGAAGGAGATGCATGTTCTTAAGAGGAAGTCAGATGTCTTTGACAAACTTAAGAACTGGAAAGCCTTGGTGTTCATGGAGGAGATGATGGACAGAGATTAGCCAAAGGGGTTGAATATTTTTTAGCAGGGCAGTTTGGATAGGGTTTTGATCCAAAGTGAGCTCGCAGGTAAAAAGTCATCACTCATAGGAAAACACAGCTACCAACATCAATCAGATGGAATTGACATCAAACAAGAAGGTACCAACGTCGGTCATGTGTAGATCAGAGTCGGTGGTGTCAGGTAAGTGGCGAATAATGTCGATTAGGGAACTAACATTGACAAATAGGTGGACACCGACGTCAGTCAGGGAACTGGCATCGGTGATCAGGTGGATTTGACATCGATCAGGTGCAGACTAGGGTCGACCAAAAAATAGATTTTGGGTAGACAACAAGCTGTTAAGGAGTCTCAAATGCCCATGTGGAGGATTGAAAGGGTAAGTAAGCCTCAAATTTGTTATTCACCTTCTTTATACTACATGAGTAGGTTTCTCACTGATGGTCAAGAACCAAGAAGTTTTGAAGAGGCAATGCAGGTAGAATCTAGGAAACAGTGGGAGCATGGCATGAATTATTTGAAAGAGAACCAAATGGGAGATTTGGTAGAGTTGCCAACTAGGATAAAAGAATTGAAAGATGAATGAATTCCTTGGTTGAAGAAGAGAGAGAATGGACACGTGAGATAGAAGGCCAAGTTATATGGTCTTGAGCAAGCTTTAGGGTAGTGGTATAGGTTTGACGGGTGTATGACAAAGCATGGCTTTAGTCAATGTCATTGTAACCATTGTGTTTATTTTACCAGGTTGGATAATGGTCACGACATTATCCTATTATTGTATATGGATGATATGCTTGTTGCAGGTTCATACATGCAGGGTTTTGCTGAGCTAAAGGTAAAGTTAGTTTAGTGGTATGCTAGGAAGGATTTAGGAGGAGCAAAATTCTTTGGCATGATTTTTTCTAGAGGTAGGGAAGATCACGAGTTGATGTTGTCTCAGGATGATTATGTGAATAAGGTAGTGGCATGGTTCAACATGCAGGGTGCAGAACCGGTTAGCACACCTATGGATGGACAGTTCATAGAATAGTGTCCCAATTCACATGATGAGGTTAAGTACATGTGTACTAGACCTATTATTGCCCTAGTAGTGGGTGTTGTCAGTGAGTTTGTGGCCAATCCAAGAAAGAAGCACTGGAGAGCAGTTCAGTGGATTCTCAGGCATCTAAGAGGGACCAGCAGTAGGGATTCATGCTATGTAGGGTCAGGGACTTCTCTACATGGGTATGTAGATTTGGATGTGGCAAGTTACTTGGATGACATGCGGAGCACCACAAGATGTGTGGTGGTTGGTCTTCAAGATTGAGCTTGAAGAGAGATACAAGCCAAGAAACAAATTAGATGATGTATAGGTACATGTATAGGTGTAACTATTTATCTCCAAGTGGGAGATTGTTAGGTTGTGGAGCTAAAAGCTTCACAGGTATGCAAACATGGAAGAGGTGCTGAGTGTCATAGTAACCAGTGTCGGTCAGGCCAACTGACATCAGTCAGGGGTAGACAGGAAGTTGCCAACATCAGTCATGGATCGGCTGACATTGGTCATTTCAAGATAGACAATGACTGATGTCAGTCGCCTGTGTGGTTCCAAAACTATTAGTTTCATGAACAGTTTGTTTAACGAACCAGTTGTTTGCATGTAAAGACTAATTTTAGTCTTGGAGCTATGTTTCTAATTATTGTAATTAGAAAGTCTGATTATTGTTTGCATGGGATCTATATAATAGACTCATGGGGCTGTATTGTAAAGTGTACTAGATAGAGAGAGCAAGGTTAGCTCCTCATAGTGCCATAGTGCCAAGTGTGTATGATCAGGTAGATCTGTGGGAGAGCAAGATCTGGTAGAAGATCCACATGAGTGCTAGTGTGTAAGATCTAGGTCGGTAGGTGTGCAAGGCCAGGTTGATCTACGGTATAGCAAGATTAGGTGAGATCTACATGGTAAGGTCAGTTGATTTGTAGGTGTGTGTGTGTGTGTGTGAGAGAGAGATCTAAGTTTGCAGGTTTGCAAAACTAGGTTGATCTGTAGGTGGCAACAAGATCAAGGAGATTAGCAACACAATAGGTAGCAAGATCAGGTGAGATCTACTTGGAGTACGTGGTGTACTCAGACTTGGAGTATGTGGAGTACTTGGTGGACTGGCAGTATTGTTACTAACTGGTGGACTGGCAGTATTGTTACTGATTGGTGGAGGTGAACAACAACTCTGTGTTTGAGTTGTTTGTTGTGACTGTAATTGAGAGAGTGAACTCTTGAAGGAGAATATTTGTATGCCCTAGAGGTGTGGGAAGAGTGTGGCATCTCTTCATTGTATTTCTTTCTGGAAGAGTATTAATACAATTGGGTATTGTCTCTCATATTTTGTGTTGTTTCTAATTTCTAGTTACTTATTACTTCTAGTTAAATTTCATGTTTAGTTGCTTATACAAAGGTAATCAATTGTGCTCCTAATCCTGACAGTGGAATCAGAGCTGTTTGTTGTTCTAGATTCCTGACATGGCCTTACCATTCCCAATAGCTCCTCCATGTTGTTGTAATGTTAGAGATAATAAAGACTATTTGGTTATACCATAGTCAGATAGCTTGTGTGTATTTTATAGATTCCTACCATTGTAGATGAGACATTAGAGAGGTGTTGGGATCCCATTAACCTATTTAATCTATTGTTTGAGATCTAGTGCATATTATGGCATAAGAACACTTATGTCAAAAATTTTCCCATAGATGGACTAAATCATAATCTAAAATCATTTCCTATTATCCCTTTTTCTCAAGCCATTAGGGAGATCTAATCTAGTATAACATGTAGGCAAATCTACACAAATATGGTTTGATGTAATTTTACCAAATAATTTGTTGTCATTCTCTAACCTATGGTTTTATTACTAATAATAATTAATAGTTTATAACTCACTCACTATCATTTCCATGTAGCTTATTTAGACCTCTCTTTGTTTGTGCTCTATAATGTTTTAACTAGACAATTTCATAATATCCCCAAACTTCTAAGTCTTCTTTGCTTTTACCTTTGAAAAAATTATGTACCGAAAATTGAAATTTATCTCAGACATTCTATCAAATAGTTTGTGTGCAAACTCCACCTGCATGTTTAGACACTCCACAATGTATTAGATTTGTACCAAATATCTCTTCAAGTTGGCAAGGTCTAAATGGATATCCATAGGAGAAAAATCAAGACCACCATGAATCAGAACATCAATGTAGAAATATTGTTCCCCTACCATTTTTTACTTGAATCAGACCTGACAATGATGGTAAACCCAATAGGTGTGTATGGGTATGTAGAATCTATTGTTGTGAATGTGCATACCTTTAGAAAAAGACTGGTATTCAAAATGTTTGATTGGATTTCTATCAGCATAGTAAAAGTTGAAAGTTGAATAGTTATGTGTATCGGTGATCCAATCCCATCCATCCAAAAACCCATATCTCTACTCTCCTATGTACTTATCCATCTCTCCCTTGTTATCTTCCACTTTGGTATGTCTCTGATCTATCTAATGTAGGTCACCATAACTACCACAATGTGAAAACCCATCATTCATCAAAGTCAAAAGGGTGGGTGGAGGTGGGAGCCATTTTTTTCATATCATCCATATATATATATATATCAACCATTGAAAGGATATAACACGTAATGACTAAAAATGTAATGCTAAAAACATAATTAATTTTTTTGGTATGGAGATTAGTAAACTTTATGAAATCTAAGGTCAAAATAAGATGCTTTCAATGTCAAATATCAGATCCAAAGTCAAAATATAATGATTTAAATTTCAGATACTATATATAAGGTAAAAATCAAATTCTTTTAATGTCATATTTGGATCCAAGATTGAAGGAAAATTCTTTGTGTCAAATGTTCAAAATTTATTTAAACCTATGATAATTTTTTTGAAGCAATGTTCAAATAAAATTCACCAAAAAAATGTGTGTAACTAACTCAGGTTCACCAATATGTTTTATTGAAATTTGAATTAATATGGAAATTATCCCTAATTAAGATAAATCAAATGGAATAAATAAGAATGTTGGAAATTAACTTTTTGACAAGCATAATGAATGTAAAATACCAAATTTGATAAACACAATCGATTATAATAAGTCTAAATATGAATTGAAAAGACAAAATTTATTATTTTTGGCCAAGATCTAACTATTTTAACTAATAGATGTTTGTAACAGGGAGATAAAATCATAGTTTAAAAATGCCTAGAAGTTATGACTAAAGGTGTAGGAGGTCAAAACCATCCATTTTAGGTTAAGAAAAACTACCAAACTACCACTTTTGACTTAACTAGTCACCCTTGACCCTATCTAAAAAAAATCAAAACTTAGGTCATGATCATTTGTGGTAACTTGAATTAGGTCTGTATGCAAAGTTTTGAATTTCATAAGTGTGTGAAAGTCCTAGAAATGGGTTCTCCAAGGTTTAAACCCTAGTAGGGCTTGCAATGATGGAAAACCTATATATAGAAAAAGGTGAAGTGTATTTAGGTTTAGTTAACACCAATCACCCCCATGATAAATTAACATTGCCTATGTATCCAATATGTCAAAGAGAGAATTCAACCCCACATAGTTATCCCATTTAGAGTGATTTATGTAATTGTTCTCCTTTGACTATATGAGTACATTTATAGATGTCTTGAATACTTGATCATGATTTAGTTTGTTTTGATAAAATAGGCTTTAGACTTGGATAATTGCTTAAAATGATTAGAATCAAAATTGGGAAGAATAGAGAATCTTTTCTCAATGTGAAATAGTGTAATAATGTCTCTGTATTTAAATTACCAAGTGGTAGAATAGGTGGATTGAGTGTGCCTATATAGCAATCCAAAAGGGTAAAAAATCATGCTACCTATCTTAAAAATGTGGAACAAATCTATAAGGAATGGTTAAAAGATGAAAATTTACTACTAGAGGGCTTAAAGTTAGGACCATCCTATTTGGGTTAGGATTGAATTCCATTACTAACCCAACTAGTTGGTCCTGTCCTGTAAGGAAAATTGCAAACTCTTGGGATATGGATTGTCTATATAGATACTTATAGGTTTTTTTAGCATTTATAATGTTTTTAGATGTCAAATAATAATTTAGAATATAAATGTGTCCATAATATTGCTTAGGAAATGGTGAGGTGTTAAAATAGGTATTGATTGAGTGCACAAGTTAATTAAAGTGAAATAGGGATAAAACTAACATAATCAAGTATTCATGACCAGATTTAGGTGTCTTCACACCAAAGCATAAAAAAACATAAATTACAACATAGTTTATACCAATATTAAGAAAATACACTTCTTCTTACTACCAATAAGATAAACACTAGATCTAAGATAATTAAAAAATAACTTCCCTAATAGTGAGCATGGAGGTGTAGGCACCTAATTTTGGTATGGGGTTAGTTTTATTTGTAAAATTTATTTATTTTGGGGTAATTATGTGTTTGTAAATTATCAATTCATATTATAATCTTATTGGTTCATGTTTATTGTGTTTTTCCCCCACTTACTTTCCCTTCCTTTGGCTCTATTTCTCCTCTTATTTTTTTGTTTTATGGGTTTTCTACCAAGAATGTAGTAATATGGTTTTGGTATGCAAGGATTATACCACTAAAATATTGGATTATTTGTTTTTGAACCGTTTTGACCCTTCCTTTAGGTCTTTCATGCCTTATGTTCATATTTTTCATCTTTTTTTACCCATTGTGTATTATCTTGTGTGTCAATAGGTTCATAATTTTAATTTGAGGAGTCTATAAATACACATGTGCATTAGTTTATATATGGGAATATATACAAGTGACAATGGAATGATAAAATTAAAAGTGATAAGTAAAAGTATGAAATTTATTGAGGCACATCAATTTAATTTTTGGACCAACATTTGATTCAAGATTGTAGTATTCATATTGCATTGTGCAACTTGTTCGTGCTAGTGAAAAATATTGTAGGGTTCAAGGCTTCATCTATGAATTTATTAATGAAGTGTATCAAGTGATACTTTATAAACTTGTTCTAGAATAGGAGATTGATAATAAGGGAGGGATAACATAAGATGATCAATGACTCCCTTATTTTATAAAGTTTTTCAAGGTGTTCTGAATGGATTAAGGTTTCAAGGAAGGAAATCAACTTTTAGAAGTTTTATGTGGAATTATGAAAAAGTGAGCAAGGTTTTTGAATCCTAAGAATAGAGGAATATGGTGGTAATTTTTTTTTACAAAATATTATTGTTTCTATGAATGTAATATATGGTTCTAGAAATTCCAAGATAGGAGGAACATTTTTGGTCCAATTTGGAAATTTCTTTGTTCACCACAATGTCTCTACATTTTGCTATGCCTTACTATTTGAACATGTTTACCACAATTTTCATCTTATGATTATTTAAAAAATTACAAAAAAATTCAATATTCTTACTGAAACCCCATCTTTATAAATTTAAATTATTATATAATATTCTTTATTGTAATAAGGTATGATTTTTACTATTATATTAGGGTGAATGTGGTTGGATATGAAGTATACTTTATTTGTGGGTATAATTATTCCATTATGATGTAAAACCACCTTCCCATATTACATTATTATGAACAAACATTACATTGCATGATTTATTTCATTCTAAGGTTAGATATATTTTTCATTATGGTGGATGGATTTTTTTAGGGATTTGATATATTATCTTATTAATTTTTGGCATTTTTTATATTTTCCTCCTCCATATAGATTTAAAATACCAAAAATGGGTGCATAAGATGACTAACACAAGAAATCTTACACCTAGATGCTAAAGACGAGAACTTAGAAATAAAGACACTTAGATACTCATATATGTGCACGTTAGAAAAGACTTTGATCTTCAAATTAACCTTAGTGTTCCCAAAATGAGGTAAAATATATGGAAAATATATATGGACATGAGAATGATTGGGTTTCCCTAATTGAAAATAATTTATAAGGGAGGATGATACAATGAAAAAAGTATTTGAGACTTTCATCATAAGAAAGGGTAAGATGTGAATGAGAGACATGTAAATAGATTTCAATAGTTTTCCACAAGAGAATATGTCTAAATCTATGATAAAAAAACACTCTCAACCATTTCCTTGTATTTCTAAGATAACACCTATCTATAGTGTTGAGAAGGATAAAAATAGAGTAGGTAGTAAAGAAGGTGGAAGATTATGAGGCATGCCTGGTTTTATTCCAAATGTTCATACTATGCAACTCACAAAATGGAATCTAAGAGGCATAAAAATAAGTAGGATAAATCCATGAAGTGTGAAAAATAATAGGTAAAATAAAGTGAGAGGGATCCCATAGGTGAAGCTATATGGGATGGGAATTTGTGAGGAGAGCCTAGTTATACCCAATGTGTTACCATACAACTCACACTTGAAAATCCAAGAGGCAAAAAATAAGGGAATATCCCAAAGGTAAAAAATAAAGGGGAAGGAGCTTAAAAACAATGCTAAAGTAGGAGAAAAGGGACATAGATGTTTAGATAAATTAAGCTAAGATACAATATAAGAGAGTTAGAAAAAACCTTCAAAGGATGTTAGCATCAATTATAAACTATACTAAATGTATAACTATGTGTGAAAAATGAAAAATATGGGAAAATAGAAACTTTGAATAGCATACCTCAAACATAATAATTTTTCAAAAACTAAGCATTTATTGGCTCTTTAAAAATATGTCATTCATTAGTTTTAATCAATAAATACTAGGTTTAAGGATGTATTTGATGATGTAAGGACCCAAACACTTTTGGGTGTATTTACTCTTTTTTTATAGGTGATTTGAGGGTTGGGGGGTCCCTCACCCATTTTATTATAAAAAAATGAATATTAAAAAAAATGGGAAATACCCAAAACAAAAAAGAAGCCAACAAATTCAAAAAAAAAATGACCCTCACAGGTTAGCCAAAACTAGCCCTAGAGGAAAACAATGTAATTGAAAAAAAACCACCTTGGGGAGCGTATAACTAGTTAAAAAGAAAAAAAAAGGCTACCATCTGACCACCACTTGCCTAAGGGAAACCAATGCCAAATGCCAATGGATTAACACCACTAGCCAGCCATATCACTTCCACATACCAGTCCCATGATTATTTTTACTTTTATCAAACCCATCAACACTCATATCTATTAATTTACATCTTCACAATATGGGTGTAATCCACATTCTTCATTTCCATATCACCTCCCACACATGGTATTACCTTTATATAAGCTAACTAATCTTGTATATGGGATGATATCACCCTTTGCCTCATCAAATAGACCTCACCTGATCCTAGTGAAGTAACCTGAGGCGGTTGAGGAGAATCCCCATAGAGACAAGTCAATATTTTCAACACAAAGGCCATCTTGGATGATTTTCTCATGCTTATAGAAACCACCACTGATGCCATTAAAGCTCTCATAGAAGCCAATTTAAGCACCTACAAAACTCTTCCCTCTAGGCTAGGTTTTTAAGACATCATGATAATAATTTTATATGTTCCATCAACACACTAAAATACTCCTCTAAATCTTGAAACATGTGCAGAGGCACTAGTTCTTGGTCATCTTATTTAGAGAATAAAATTTAATAAATACCACCCCACTAGAGTCCTTCCAATGCTTCTTCCAAACTATCATGAAATTCTAGATGAATAATCCTATTAACCACCACCAAGGTCACCTTCTTGTCTTTTTAGATGTAAATCAAGTTTTGAACAAAGGCCAACACCTCCAAAGAGTTAATTTTTACCCTATAATTCATCTTAAAAAACACCATCCCTATAACTTATTTAATATCTTGTAAAACACTTCTATATTGTATGATGAAAATATACTTCAAATGGTAATCAGACACTCATTTATCAAACATTATATCCATTAATATTGCCTTAACTTGCATCAAAAATATCACTCAATGCCACCTAAAGAATTCAATCCATGTTTACAACCTTTCCAACAACACCTACAAACATAGCCAGAGTGACATGTGAAAACATCAAAGACATCTTATAATGAAGGTACCACCATCATCACCAAACCCAAAGACATAACTACAAGAAGACATGCCACATGTGGGAAATGAACCACCAATGCCAAAATGAAAATCTTCATAATCATAATAATTCCCTCACAAAAAAAATCATCACCTCATAACTAATCAATGTCCAAAAGGGTCCTAATAGTTTTCCACCTCACCCAATCATTATCAATAATGATTTATTCAACCTGTGTGATCCCTTTTTTTGTTAAGCCATCTTCCATAGAAGTAACTTAACAAAATTAACCTTCTAAAAGTTGAGATCATATAACACACCCCACATCCAGCTAATAATGTTTTCAATATTCCAAGATCCATCCCTCCTATTTTGAAAAGCTTGGATGATTACCATTGAATCACCCTCAGTAAAGACTCAATTGATCCCACATTATACCATAAGATCAATCCCTAAAACCAATGCATGTGATTCTGCCTCATTATTGGTGCCATCCACAAGCTTCATTGAATCCACTTGGATTAAAGAGCCAACATAGTCATGAGTAACACAACCAAAACCTAAAGTCCTTGGGTTCCCCCTAGCAGTCCTATCAAAATTCAATTTGAATAATTTTGGAGGGAGGCACCCAATCCATCTTTCCCTCATGTCTCAAAGCCTTCAAACAAATAAATGATATATTAATGGGGTGTATTTAATCTCTTTATTATGGTTGTAATTTAGTTTTAACACCAAATATTTGACATCATATTTTATAACTTTAAAATCCTTGTTGTGTTGCTTTACAATGTAATTTTTATATTGACACTTGTGTTTGGAAGTAATCATACATCTCTCATCAAAGAGTTATAAATAATGAAGGTAGGATTTATGAATATATTAATTGAGAATGAATCCATGAAGAGAATTGTGTAATGAAAGTAACTCTACCTCTAGTGGTAGGATGACTTTAAAGTCATAAACTAGAGAAAATCAAGTTTTTGTGGTGGCAATGCAAATACTAGTATGATAATCCCAAAGTTTACGATAGAGATTGAGATGCTAGTGCAAGCATTAGGTAGGGTATCTAATTAAATACAACCTTTTACACCTATGTGTCAATGGTTTCACACTTTCATGGACATGTATTTAGAACTCATTTAACACCATATATTTATTATATTCAATAACATATTAAAAATAAAAATATAAACCAATACTCACGCTCACATATGCCTCTACTAGGCTTATTCAATGCAAAAACATGGAGGAAACACATACATTACAATGTTTTAGTAGTTGATTCTTCTATAGATTCATCCCTTTTCAAGAAATCTTCAACATCAAGAATCAAACCAAAGAATAAGCACCATATTCCTATAAAAGGATGGAATGGACTAACCCTTCACATACCTCTAAGACTCATGGCATTAAAACTTATGTCCCTAACAATGTGGGGCTTGATAAATTCATAAGGACTAAAAAAATCCATTTAAACTATTTATGGAAGACCCTATTGGATTTATTGGGCATTACAAATGCTTTAAACAATTTGAATACAACTTCATAGACCTACTTAGGCTTCAGGCCCTGACCAACACTGTGGGCATTGAAAAAAACTATCCACAACCTAGTCAAGGTTTAGACCTTAAATAATAGTGAAAATTTTCACTTGAAACCCTCTCACCTAATTAGGATTTTAGACCTGATTAACAAAGCAACTTTGCTAGAATCCTTTGAAGACCTAATCAAGGTTTTGAACATGTTTACATTCGAAACCTTGAGGAACACTTCTTAGACCTAATCAAAAAAATTGGCCTAATTTGCATTAATAACTTAAAAGTAAAATACCACATACCTAATTGAAATTTTGGGCTTGATTACAATTATGAACTTTAGTGATGCCCCTTGTAGACCTAATCTAACTTTTGGGCCTGATTGTAACTGAAAACCTCTATTGACCCATCCATAGATCTAATCAAGGTTTTGGGATTGATTATCACTATGAACACCCTAAGACCAAACCAAGGTTTAGTCAACTTGAATTTTTAAGCACTAAAACAAATTTTCCTGCCAAGTGATTTACACTAAATTTGATCATCTTGATTTAGTTTATCCATTTGTGTGGAAATCAAAAGGAAATTATAATATCATGAGATTAAGGTTAGCTTTGTTAGTATAAATCAAAAATCAAATGAAATTCTACCACTAACCTAAGCACATGTCCTCAAATTGAGCAAGACTAAGAATAATTCAATTCAAAAGAGAAAATAAACACAATTTTTATACCTTCTTGTAATTATCTTGCCAAATTTGTGATGCGCTCAGATGTATGGATGTAGTTACAAGATTCTTGGTGGATTTGCATGAAAAAAAAAACAACATATCCCCTTAATAAATGGAATATTTGGATTGATAAGTGATGAGATTGATGTATGAGTGGATCTTCAAAAGGGAAATAATTTGTTGTGTTATCAAGACTTGCTAAAAATAGAGGGGGAACCCTCTATTTATAGCTTTTCTGAATGGATGTGGACCATCAGAGGAGATTGAATATCAATGGATGAGGATTAGTCCTCCTCCTCATAAATTAGGGGGGTAGAGTGTGTAAGAAGAGGGATGGAGTGTGTAAGAGAATGAATTATGAGGCATGGACTTATGACATACCTTGTTGAAAAAGGGATTACATGGGGATGATTTCATTTGTGGGAGAATGTGAAGAAAGTAGGATTTATTGATTCATAAAAATAAGTCTATTTCAAATTCCATGTATTTTACCATTAGGATGAGATTAGTAAATTAATTAAGATTAATTAATTAATAATATGTGATGTAAATTTTATGGGAAAGGATATGATTGTAAAATAAATAATTATTTGATCAAGGGGATGAATTGTGATTAGACTAGAGATGTTAGTGTGAATTGAAGGTTGATTATACGATCAAAGACAATATTTATGTGGATTAGTAAGAGGAATAAAATCAACATGAAATGTACAATTTTAGATGTTTACATTTTCCACCTCTTTAAAATGTCATTGCGAGATACAATGGGTACATTACCATATTTTTAAATAAAGAAGAAGCCAAAAAAAGTGGACAAAAATTAGATGATGATGATGAAAATAATGTAATGGATGATTCCCCTCAAGAGGGCATATAGGGATGAAGGATGTGGATGGGATATTAAAAAAGGGAGTAAGAAGTTATAATGGAAGAACCAATGGGTGGGTGATGGAGAAAGATGGGTGGGATGTAGGATGTGATGATGATTAAATGAGATTAAACCATGGAGAATATTAAGCCACTCAAACTAATGATTGTATGGTTTGTTTTTGATAATGATGGATTGACTTTCCCCAAGGAGGTAAATTTGGTAAGGATGCATCCTAAGGTAAGCTGCACACTTTGACTTACCCCAATTAGGGTAGATTTATGAAATATATCTTGAAAAGTTACATGCTTAGATTTGGGAATGATCTATCTTGATGATGAGTTGCATGCTTAACTTGCCCTAGACATGGTCAAAGTTATGAGCTTAGATTGGACGAAAGACTAATTTATTGATTTAAAAACATAAATCAAGGGTTTAGCCTATTATACAGATTAAGGATGAAATGATCTTGTTTATGGATGATGCAGATTGGATAGGTTGATGCAAATGTATGTGCAAATAATATATTGAATGTTCAATAGATGAAGCAACTGCAAAAAAATAGGCACACAAGGATGCCCCAAAGTTATGAAATAATGATTGAATAATGATATGCTTAAATTTTTAAATAATTAGATAAACTCTGGAAGAGAAAATGATTTGATAGGTGCCATGGAAAAGTGATGTCTGCAAATGTGGGCTATGAGGGTGATTGTTAGATATGGATAGTTAGTTAGAATAAATGGATGTTAAAATGTAAAAATTAAAATTGGAATGGAAATAGAAATAAGAATAAAAATAATAATGGTCGAGCCAACCTAAGAAACTCTACGTGACTGAGTGTTGTCTACATAGTCCAAATTGACCTTAGGTTATGTAGTTCTCTTGAAAAGGGAGGAATATGATGAGAAATGATGAATAATGAGAATGTGAATGATGGTGGCCAAGCTAACATTAGAAACTCCATGTGTTTGAGTGCTACCTACATAGTCCAAATAAACCTCAAACCACTGTAGTTCTCTTTAAAAGGGAGGAATATGATGGGAAATAAAGAGAAATAAATGTTGATATGATGTTTAAAATTATCAAAGAGGGATGAGATGAATTGATTTGAAAATATGATTTTTTAAAGGGATAAACTATTACCTTAGCATGTCATCACATATAGTTTACAACTTGATTTTTTATGTTTCACATGATAATATGCACCATTATATAAAACACCATGATGACCTATACATAATGTGCATAAGTATTGACCCCTAATCTAATAGACAAATGACATAAACACACCATGATATGGAAAAATTAGGATGACATTGTTATTATATGTTGATGTATGGACTCAAGTATCAAGGATGTGATAGGAGTCACCATGATATGGATGAACCATGATGATACTATTGGTGCACATAGATTGAGTTAAGGCACAATAGGAAAAAAAACAAGGAAACAAGTAAGAAAACACATAAAATTGAAAAAAAAATCAATAGAAAGCATCTTGTCATTAATCAAGTTAAAATCCATGCATGAAGGCTTGATGATATGGATAGATGGATGGTACCCCCAAAAAAATACCTGATGAAAGTTGAAATGATGATCTACCCTAAGTAGGGTGGATGTGGGAATGAAATATCCTAATGATGAGTTGCACACTTGATTTTCCCCAAATAGGGCAAAGTCTTCAAGTTTGGATTGATGATTTACCCCAAATAGGGAAGATGTGGGAATGAAATATCCTTAAAAGAGATAAATTTATGAATTAAAAATGATCAAGGATTGCAAACTAGATTTAGAACAAGATAAATGTTTTTGGATTTTGTGGCTTTATATCTCTTTTAGGGATTTTTGGCATTTTTTCATTTTTTATGAATTTAGGGATTTTTTGATGTTTTTAGTATTTTTTGAATAAGTATATACAAGGGATACTAGCAAAGGTAAAATCTTTTCTAACACCTGGGATGAAAGTGATAATGAATGGAGGGAATTCAGGATGATTTTGGATGATAATGGATGGTGAGGGAATATGAGGATTAGATTAGGGATCTCCAAGGACCATGTCACATGGGAACCAAATGTCCAGTCATCAAAGTAACATTTAGATGATATACCATGATATTTCAAAAAATAAGGATCAAATCATCTTCCAATTCCTTATTAAGGTTAAGACAAGAAGAATGAATGGGCATGATAGGATGGATAAAGATGGTTATAGGATGGAGATTTAAATGGGAAAGATGGGATGGATTTCAAATTAGATGGGGCTTTTCCCAAGTGTTAAGGTACTTTAAGACTCTAATGAAACATTACACCAAAATCCTAGACTGATAGTGAATCCACCCACCAGGATCTTAACACCCAAACATGCTTCTAGCAATCCCATCCTTGGGATGGGTGTGCACCTCCATCCACATGCAGAGGCCCTAGATGAACACTTCCATTCAAAATTTACCACTCAAGACCTGAGACTCAAACCTAGGTGGGCACTCTAATACTAAATGTAATGAACCATTACACCAAAATCCTAGATTGTTAGTGAATCTATGTACTAGGATCTTAACAAAGATAATGGATTATTTACACATGATGTTAGAAACAATGTTTTCATCATGGTATGTTTCCAAGGTGGAATAATCACGGTTTTCACCATTAGACAAATTATTTCTCTTTTGAATTTTTTTTTTTGAATTTTTTGCATCACAAATCATTAGAGGATTATGAGGTACATAATGTTGACCCTTTGATATTTCAAGTACATGTTCCAGATATGTCATCATGAACTTCATTTATTTATAGATTGGCTTTGTCCAAATTTATTAGGATGCCATCGTAGCCCTTATGAAAGAGGGTGCTACCAATGAGGGTGAATCAAAAGTTGTACTAGATGGAGAATGTTTGTTAATTGTTATAAGGATTTGGATGGATGTGGGGATCATGATGCAAAGGGAGATTGGGACCAACAATCTCATGTTCTATAAGATTGAGATTATCCATCGATTAGATGTTTGAGGTATTTTATACTATACTAATAGTGTTTTCAATAAATGATGTGGATTCATCCTATGACTGTGATGACATAGGAGGGATATTGATTGTTTGATTTTCTATATTTTGATTTTGATTTTGGTCCAATAACACCTCAAAGAGGTTTTCACTAAGGGATTTGATTTTTTTAACTTTAGATTTTGATTTTGATTGTCCCATAGTGCCTTAAACAATGTTTCACTAGGGGACCTTTCTTCTAGATTTATAGGATATTGACTTTGATTTCCCTATAGTGCCTCAAACAAGGTTTAACTAGGGGATGTAGAGTTTAGATTTGGATTTGCTAGATTATCTCATAGTGCCTTAAACAAAGTTTTATTAGGGGAAATTGATTTTGAATTTTGATTGAGGAATGCTTTTTATTCCCTAGGATATGATGATAATGATTTATGCTCTTCTAGCTAGATGACAATCATGAATTTTGTCATTATATGATTATTATGGAAGAAGGTTGATAGTGAGTGATATTGTTGGTCCCAATCAATGGGTGTGGGAGATTTAACTTCAAGATGGTGAAAATGATTGATGGAATAGATAATAGGATTGGTGGAAACATGGTATTCATAAGGAATATGAAAATAAGCATGTTTCAATTTTAAATGAGGCTTCTTTAGAAATTGTGAAAGTATCATTAACATATTTACATTGATTTACAGATGCCTTGTATATGATGCCATGATAAAATTTATGTACATGGATATGGATAGGTTTAATGATTCCTTTTTCATTAAGGCCAAAGACTTAACCTTTGTTATTCATGATTTAGAGGATTCTAATTTTTATATGATATTTTCTATTTTGAAAATAAGCCCTAGGGTGTCCTTACATAACCCTAAATGATTACTACCTTTAAGTTCCTCACCTATATGGAGGGTTAGATATGATAAATGATTAGGTACCAAACTGGTAGGATGTTGATGTTGATTTTTTGTGGATGTTGGGCCTATCCACATGGAACAAACTTTGATGTTTGTTTTCTACAAGTACCACTGCCCCAAGAGGCATGGTGTTGGGTGATGGAATTTTCAACATGTGATTGGAGATAGTATGATGGATCAATAGATGGGCCAAAGATGGGTTGGTACAAGATGGGTTGGTCAAATATGGTTTGACCAAGGATGAGTTGGATAAAGATAGGTGAATCAAAGATAAGTTGACCAAGGATGGGTGATTGGTCAAGTGATGGTTCATCAAGGATTGGCTCATCAAATATGGGTCCTTTATCAAATATGGTTGGGAAAATAATGGTTTGGAAATGGTCAAATATGGGTGATTTTAATTAAAATGGATTCATCAAATATGGATTGGTCAAGGATGGAGCGATTGCATTGACCTTTACTTAGAAGTGGAGGAGTTTAATTATGATTCGAAGGGGATATTGGCATATCCCTAATGGATGATTTTTAAACTTGGATGTACCTTTTTCTAGCATAAATAAATAAATTTTAAGGGGTGATGGTAGGATATGGTTGTGTTGATGTGGCTTAGGATTCGGATGATTATGATAGTTAGATTACAAAGTGTTAGATTTTGGATTGGTAGATGAAGGGTTGAGAAGGGATTCTAGGTGGGATACTTGTTGGCTAATCTGTAGGATTTGGTCATTCATATCTTGACATTGGGATGGTAATTTTATAAAATGATTAAGATTGTGGGAGAATTAGGATTCTACCCAGACAGGTTTTGATATGACATGATTTGAATTGCATTGGTCTTCGGATGTGATTTGATTTAGAATGTTTGATTCTTCAATGTGTTTATGTGACTTGACTTATGATTTCATTTTTAGTTTGATGTTAGATTTGATTTATGTGATTTGATTAGGATTTTGGATTTGATTTTATGTTTGATGTTTGATTAGGATGTCTGATGTGATTTGATTTTTGATGTTTGATGTTTGATTAGGATTTAATTAATCTCAAATTAGATCCTGATTGTTGATGTTGGATTTGATATTGATGGGGAAAAGGATGGATTTTATGATTTTTTTGTTCCCAAACAATGGGTTTATGAAATTTAATGAAATGATGAGGATAAGATGTGAATTTTGACATATGATTGATTTGGAATTGATGTGACTTAGTCAAAGTTGACCATATTTGACATGATTTGTTTGCTTTGTTAAACTTGACTAGATGTTTGACTTTTGAATTGGATTGAACTTGGTCAAAATTGACATTTGACTTGGTTTAACCTTTGAATATGATTAGTTGACCTTATAAAGTTGAATTATTCAAAGTAAATTAGTTATTGACTTTGGTTAGACTTGGTCAAAGTTGACCAAATTTGACAGTGATGTTGGACTTAGTCAAATTTGACTTGATATTTGACTTTTGACTTGTTTTGACTTTGGATTATTTTAAGTGTTTAAGGTTGACAGTCAATATCGGTTTAAAAAAATCAAATAAGTGTATGCAATTAACATGCCTTATGCTGCTAGTAATAGGTATACAATGCAACTAATCAACCCACCATTTTATTCATGTGAAGTGGTGACTAGGTCTCTTAACCCTCAATAGGCATTTATATATGGTAAGTAATCTTTGAAAATTCTATTTTCCTTGAACTAATAGTTTTTTATAGTCAAATAGTCTTAAGCTAGGTAAAAATAGGCTTAATTAGGTGCATCCCCTATATACCTTATGGTACTATGGGTCCCAAGTCTATGTAAGTGGGTGATAATGGGTTTTTCGAAAGGATATTATCTCTTCATGACCAATCTGACCATAATATTTTAGTGGATTATCATAAAAAATTGTTCCTCAGGAGTGTTGTCTAGGGACTAGGTATTGGATAAAAAATCCTCACTTCATGATGCACTTAAAAAACACAATTTCTTAGCTAATAGTGATAGCTCCTTCAAAATTTAGGTTCATAAACTGGGGATGAAATCCTAGTCATTATACCCTAAGGACTCATTTTTGGTGATTAAGGTCTAATTCATGTAGCCAAAAAGAAAAAAAGGAATTTTGAATATTTTTGATCCTTAGGGTCCCACAAAGGGAAGGAGAAGAGCATATGTAGCTTTCACTTTGGGATGGGTAAGACAACCAAAACACTTTAGATTGCCTAGCATCCCAAAAATGGATAACGAGAGAGCATACACGCTCAGGCCATCACACATAAAGACACACAATCAAACATAAAATATAAATTATTTATTTTAACACACCAAATTTGAAGTGTGTTCACTTTTAAGCACCAAAATCAAGTGTTATGTTTTTTTTTATTTGATTTTGTCTTTGATAGGCAAAAACCTACAATTAAACATATTAGTAGTCTTATTTTTGGCCTTTAAAAAACATATAAAACCCATAAGTGTGTTAGATTTCGAATCTATTGGCAATTCCACATATATACAGGATGATTCTACTGATATGTAGGGTGATTCCATCGATATGCAAGGTGATTCCACTCATACACAGGTCGATCTACCAATCTAAAAAACACAAAAAAATATAAAATAGAGATCATGTTTTCTATAAAAAATAAAATATTTCACTACTACTAATAACATTTTTATTAAAACAAACTATATTTTTGATAAGACAACAAAAAATAAAACTCGGAAGATAAAAATGACATTTTTGCTAAAGTTAACCATGTTTTCATCAAACTATAACATGTTTCAATTGAACTTGCAAAATAGACAATTAGCTAACATAAATAATTTTTTTAAAGTGCATCATGTTTCCACCAAACTATGGCATATTTTTGCTAAGCCTATTAAATGAATAGTCAACAAACATAAATGATTCCGCCAAAGTGCACCGTGTTTCCACCAAGGAACAAAGTGATTGTGTCAATTCCTGCAAACATACTCAGACATACTAAGAATGTTTTCACTAATATAAACATGATTTCTCTAATTATAGTATGTTTCTATTGTTTAACAAGTTGTTTTTACTAATACATAAGAAATGTTATATTTATAGACTATGTATGTTTTTAATACTATGCCAAATGTTTGCACCACTTTCACTCATGTTTCTACCATTACATAAAGAATTTTTTTTAGGAGTCTGGGGATGAAATTTTGAAATATTTTTAAGGAAATGCAAGGAATTTTAGCTAGAATTGGTATTGGATTATGGGCTAGAAAGAGGATTAATGAATATCAATGTTGATTGTGGGTTATGGGTCACACCTAGTGTGCCATATTAACATCATGAGATAAAAGTTTTAGATTATGGTAAAAGCAGGTTTTGAAGGGACCCCGAAACCCTGTACATTAAAAAAAGATAAGCCTTAAAGCCCAAAGAAGATCAAAACACCAAAACAGGTACAACCCAAACCAGGTTAAACAGGAACCTGAAAATAGCAGAAAAGACTAGAAGTATCCGCTGACATAACACAGAACGTACCGTCAAAAGACAGGAACAGCAATCTACAACCTTCAAAAAATATTAAATTACCTTTTACATGAACGAAGATTCATATCTAGAGGGGGGACCAAAGGCTTAGACTTAAAAGTTAGCTTCATTAGTAGAAATAAAAACTCAAATTGAAATTCTACTAATAACTTAAGCATGTGTCCAAAAATTGGGAAAGGCTAAGAATAATGCAATTCAAAAGAGAAATAAACACAATTGTTATACCTTCTTGTAATTCTCTTACCAATTTTGTAATGTGATTAGATGTATAGATGTACTTGAAAGCTTTTTGAGGATGTACATGCTCAAATGGACATCTCCCATTGCTAAATGGATGATTTGGATTGATAAGTGATGGTCTCTATGTATGAATGGCTTTCCAAAAGGGAAGTACTTCATTGTGTTATCAAGTGTTGCTGAGAATTGAGGGACAACACTTTATTTATAGATTTTTGAATAGATGTCAACCGTTAAATGAGATTGAAGATCAATGGATGAGGATTAGTCCTCCTCATAAATGAAGGAGGTGGAGTGTCTGAGAAGTAGGATGGAGTGTGTAAGAGAATGAATTGATGAGGCATGGGCTTATGACATACCTTGTTGAAAAATGGATTACATGGGGATTAGAAATGAATTAAAAATTCATTTGTGGGAGACTATGAAAAAAATAAGATTTATTGATTTATGAAAATAAGGATATACCAAATTTCATGGATTTTCCCATTAGGATAGGATCAATTAATTAATTGAGATTAATTAAATAATAACATGTGATCTAAATTTTATGGCAAAGTATGTGATCATGGAATAAATATTTAATTGATTAGGGGGATGAATAATGATTAGACTAGAGATGTTAGTATGAATATAAGATTGATTAGATGATTGAGGATGATGTTAGTGCAAATTAGTAAGAGGAATACAATTGACATGAAGTGTTTGATTTTAAGTGTCTACATAAATTAAGACTTTAAAAACTCAACTTATAAAAAAATCCATGTCAAAAGAATAAACCAAAAAAAAAAACTCACCAACACACCACTCTATTTTTTGTTGATGTAAGATTTCATGTACACCATGGATGTGTTTCTACGCTAAATCACTTTCTACATTCAAAAGATAGAGAAATAAGAAACTTAAAGAAAATGGATGAGGGTTTGTACGCACCTAGATTGTAGACGTGTGCACCAGAATTCAGATGTTGTGAGAACTCCTCTTTGGCTGTGGAGGAATGACACCTGAAAGAGAAAGACACTAAACACGAAGAATGTTAGATGACAAAAGGGTGGACTGCCAAGCAAGAGCTTGGTCCTAGAAGCGTAAAGGCTTCTTGGAGGATGTCAGTCCACTATTAAAAATAGAATGCTGATCAGAAATAGAAAGTGATAAATGATGGAAAATAGAAAGAAAGAACTTAAGACAAATGCGTACCTATTTAGAAGTTATCTGCCTTTGCACAGTCACCATCATCGGTGGTATTGTCGATGTCAGTCAGGAAGGTCATCGACATCAGTTATACTACCGATGTCGGTAGGGGTACTGGCCCAGGTCGGTCAGGGCAGTAGTCAGGGATGGGTCGGGCCAGGTTTCAGGACTGTAGACAGGGTCTATGGACGCGCAGAATGGACTGTGGTCTTGTCTGAGGGTTAGGGAGGTCTGTTTAGGGGTCTGATGGATTGCTTAGAGGTCTGAGGGACTTGTCTTGGGTCTGAGGGACTGAGGATGTTGTCTGGGACTAGACTGAAAGGGTGACAGGGCAAAAGGAAGATGGACGGGAGACAGGGTCTGAGAAGGCTTTTCAGCCTCTCAAAGAAGGACAAGGCTAGTGGTAGACAGTGGATAGGATAGGTAAATGAAATCAAATGAAACAATGAAATTGCTTACCTCTTGCTTGTTGATTGAAGAATGGAGGGGCCTGTTGTTGGAGCTACAGAAGACCTGTTGCAAGAAGAAATGACTGATGTAGAATTCTTGTACCTACCGTTATTGCTGTATGAGGTGGAGAGAAAGGAGAATATGAATGCCAAAGCATCCAAAGAGTTTTGTTTGCAGGGGGGGGGGGCAGAATGGTTGCAAGAAAATGCTTTGAAGGGTGCCGATGCTGGCAGAACCACTGACGTCAGCCGAATAATGACCGACGTCGGCGAGGTTAGAATGGGCACATAGGCTAAAATTAGCCTCTGTCCGTTCTTGCACGCTACCGGGTCAAGGGGCCATGGGAAAACGATCGAGGAAGACATAAATGGACACAGGAGGAAGGATAAAGGGGAGATTTGGTCAATAAAAGCTAGGAGAGAGGTGGGGGGATCCAAGGAGGGGATCTAAGGTGGCAAGGGTGAGGTGGAAAGGGGCCAAATATTTAATTATTTTAATTTGATAAATGGAGGGGGCTAGGACAAGGGTTAGGATATGGGTCGAGGCAGACAAGGGGGGAGAACGAAAGATGACCAAGGTGCAGACACATTTTCGGTGTCTACATTTGCCCCTTTTTGTCTTTTTGGTTGTTCTTGACGAACTGCAAGACAAAAATAGGAGTTGGTTACCCCAGGGATGGGATGAGGTGTTCCCCCCTCAAAGCGAGAGTCGAGGGAAGGGAACCGGAGATCGAGTGTCGATTTGATAGAGAGATGGATAGAGAGAGGGTGAGTGTGAATGCTGCAATAGTTGTGATTGCACGTATACCACTTCACGGGATGGTCGGGTCAAATTATCGTAGGTCGAGGGTCGAGGAGTGCCAAAATTGAAATAACTAGGCCCCAGAATTTAGTCATCTACTGATCGGGTTATTCAATCTAAGCTAAAGCTCCAAATGGTTGTCATGCTCCAAGTATCCTGGGCTTTAGGAAGTGCTCCCAAAAACACAAAAATGCCACAAGTAGTAGGGATCAACCGGCTCGCGATCCTATACCTATGAAGGGTCAAAAATAGTCTGCGCACAATTTTGCTAACCATTTGTGAGGTAGCATACATGCAAAAACAACCAAGGCAACATTGTCTTGGAAGTGGTCATGGTCAAAGGAGATAGGCATGATCTCCAATGGTCTTTGGTCAAGGTGGATGGATGGACGAAAGGATGTGGCCGAGCTAACCTCAGAAGATGTCATGTGATATGAGTGCTGCCTACATAGCCCTTGTGTGAAGGGCCTCAGGCTAATGTAGTTCTCCCTAAAAGGGAGGAAGGGTTGAAGAGATTGATTGGTCTTGGTCAAAGGCAAGGTCATGGTCAAAAGGAGGATAGGGTTTGTCCATCAGAGAAATGAACAAACGAGGGTGGTCGAGCTAACCTCAGAAGACGTCATGTTATCTGAGTGCTGCCTACATAGCCTTTGTGTGAAGGGCCTTAGGCCAATGTAGTTCTCCCTAAAAGGGAGGAAGGGTCAAAGGGATGGATTAGACTTGGTCAAAGTGGTCGATAGACTGGTCTTGGTCAAGGTCAAGGTCGAGGATTGGTTTTGGACGAAGTCAAGGTCATGGTCAAGAGGAGGAACGGTTTGCCCATCAGAGAGATGAACAAACGAGGGTGGTCGAGCTAACCCCAAAAGACATCGTGTTATCTGAGTGTTGCCTACATAGCCTCGATCATAGGGCCTCAGACTAATGTAGTTCAAACTAGGGGACAAGAGGTCGATGATTGGTTTGGTCACGTGTCGAAATGATGAGGATAAGATGATGCTACGGCCTTTTCCAAATGGTGTGTTCTGTAACATTGGTCGAGGGGTCTTTCATTCCTAACAATTTTCCATAGTTGTGATGGATATATGCTAAAAATGAATTGGGGTCTATTTATGCTTCAACAATTATTGGTTTATGCTTAACATAAATTGTGTCTGGTTGATAGTTTCCATGTGTATTGTTGTCCATAGAAACTATGGTGAATAGGCTATGAGAGTGGTCTGAAAAGAGATTGGAGTTGAGCTGATTAGGTTTGACAAGTGATGAAGTTGAATGTGACCAAAGTGTAGAAGAAGTGAAAGGCATATTCATCTTTTCATTGACAAGGACTAGAATGACAGCATAGATAGGGGTTGTTAGAACCAAGAGCCCCATTCATGCATTGTGTCGGTGACCATGGTTGTGTTAAAGCAGTAATCAAATCACTTTGACATTAAAGCGAGCTCGAAGTCCCTTGAGTAGGTGTTATGATAGGAGGAGGATAGGGTAACCCATTTTAAGAGTAGAGATAACCTTGCCCCTTTTTATAGGAGACCCTGAGACAACTACAAGCCAAGTCCATGACCCATTTTTTTTTTTTTTTGGTGCAGACTGATCAATGCGGGAAGTCTACATAGAGATGTCATTTGCTTGGTGGTCATTTGCAAAGTTGATCAATGTGGGAAGCTTCTAAGAAAGGCACTATTTGTAGCAAGATTTAGTCATAGCCATCCTTCGAGGGAGTGGTCTATATTTTGCTTTATATAAGGGCTTTGAATAGCTATCCTTCGAGGGAGCAGTCTGCCTTTTGATTTTAATTTTGTGACCTTGGATATTTTGACATCTTGATTTTTTATTTTTTATTTTTATTTTTTTAATTTTTTGACAGAATTTGGACTCATGGACAAGACTATAGAAGTTCAAGGACTCCCTTTTATTAGGACAAAGCATCCATACTGTATAAAAGGGGTATATAGGATTTGTTAAGGGGAGTAGGGTTGAAAGGAATGAGGACTAAGAGGACGGGGATTGCTCAAGGGATGAGCTCAAGGTAAATGTCAAGTGGATGAGTATTCGACTAACAGTAGAATGGTCACGGATGCAACGCATTAAGAGGCTCAAGTTCTGGCCATTCATTGAGAGAAGACAAATGATACGTCCCTGATCCATACTTGTGCGTGATAATGAAAGGTCTGAGCCAATTAGGGGTGAATTTGCCTTGTTTACTTCGCTCCATATTGGTCATGATGATTGATGATGGATGGGTTGATGATTGATATGGTTGCTGATTGGTCGAGACTGGTTGAATGTTTGGTCGAGGTCATGACTGATGATTGGTTAGTGTCTGGTCGATGGTCTGGTCAATGGTCTGGTCAATGTCATGGTCAATGTCTAGTCATGGTCAATGTCTGGATGTCTGGATTGATGATTGGTCAATGTCTGGCTGGTTGATGTTTGGTCATTGGTCTAGTCAAGGTTATGATAGTCAGTATAAAGTCAAACTGCCCCAGTCATTTTGTGGTAGGAAGAATGTCTACCACCCAGTGTAGATGATCAATGGGATGGAGAAAAGATGACAAAGCATCCATGTGTCATAAAAGGGTTATAGAGGACTTGTTAAGGGGAATTGGGTTAGAAGGAATGAGGATTAAGAGGATGGGGATTGCTCAAGGGATGAGCTCAAGTTAAATGTCAAGTGGACGAGTACTCGACTAACAGAAGAATGGTCACAGATGCAATGCATTGAGAGGCTCAGGTTCTGGCCGTCTATCAAGAGAGGACAGATGATAAGTCCCTGACCCATACTTGTGCATGATGATGAAAGGTCCAAGCCAATTAGGGGTGAATTTGCCTCATTTACTTCTCTCCATATTGGTCGCGATGATTGATGACGGTTTGAAGAAGTGATAGGTGCTTGGTTGGTTGACGTTTGATGATTAAAGTTTGGTCGAGGTTTGGTTGCTGCTGGTTGGGGTCATGGTTAAAAGGTTGGTTGATGATTAGACTATGTGTGGTTGAGGTCTGGTCGAGGTCATGGTTGATGTCATGGTCGATGTCATGGTCAAGGCTTGGTTGATATATGGTCAATGTCTGGATGATATTTAGTCAAGGTTTGGTCAAGGTTATGACAGTCGGTATAAAGTCAAACTCCCCCCAGTCATTTTGTGGTAGGAAGAATGTCTACCACCCAGTGTAGATGATCAATGGGATGGAGAGAAGATGAGAAGGAGAGCCTGGGTACCCCACCTGGTTGATAGATTTAGGGGACCTAAGCGAATGACATTTAGGCAGTGAAAAAGTTAGGAGGGATGGAAACCACTGACTCCGTAGGTGAAGGAGAAGGAATGGGTGAGCCTGGAGGAGATTGGTCAATGGTTGGCTCAAGACAAAGGTCTGAAGGGGCCTGAGTGGGGTTGTGATATCCCAAGCCATACCGTTTCTTGGCATCATCATCGTTGAGAGGCTCAATAGGTTGATGGGAGCCTTGCTCATAGCGTCCGAAACCAAAACCCTTCCATGCACACCTGTAAAGGTAAGTGTGTGCAAAGGTGGGGTTGCCAAGAAATGAGAAGTCTGATGTGAAAGGTTGAGGTGAAGAGAGAGGATTGCCATCAATAGGAGCTTGATTGAGCCCCCCATAGACAAGATTGGTTCAGATGTGAAGAGGACCATAAGGCATGACCATCCCGATCTGATGGTCATAACTGGGGCTGTGGTGAAGGCGTCCATACTCTTGTGGAGTTTGGAACATGTCTAAGGTTAGTAAGCAATATTCCCCAAGTGAAAGTTGTTGAAAGATGTCTTCCATGGGGTCTTTGGTCATTGCTTGAAGAGGAGGGGTAAGGGTGACCGCTGGTTGCAAACTAGTTAAAGCTTCCACTGATGGAGGCGGTGCCGGAGTTGATGGCTTGATAGGAATGAGGACGTCATTTGGACGGTAGGTTGTGTTACAAGTCTTGAAGGGTGAAGTGTCAGTGGGAATGGTGTGGACTTGTCCGTCATTCTCAAATTTCACACAATGGTGCAGGGTGGAGGGGACACAGGCCATGGCATGGATCCAGGGTCGGCCCAGTAACATGTTATATTGAAACTCTCCTTCGATGATATAAAAGAGCTCTAGGACTGTGTGTGGACCAATGTAAATGTGAAGGATGACTGTGCCAATGGTCGTGGCAGTGGTGTCATTGAAAGAGCGCAAGATTGCGTCAGTTTTGGAGACGCAATTCTTGGGAAGAGCCAACTGATCAAAGGCATGAGTGGAGATAATGTTGATGCTGGCGCCTCCATCGATCATAACGTGTTTAATGCATGTCTGATCAACATAGGTAGTGATGAAGAGGGTGGCATCCTGATCTTCCATGTTGGATGTGGGAATCTCAGAATCGCTGAATGTGATGGAGGTGATGGGAGATAAAGAATAAATGAGGGTAGCGAGTGGTTGGGGGTCCTTAGGTTGGACCTCCGCTACCTACAAGGCTCAGATGAGGGCTTGATGATGATGAGGTGAGGTTTGGATGAGGTCATAAAGGGACATCTTCACAGGCGTCTGGTGAAGCTATTTCAACATGGAGTCATGAATCGGCTCGAAAGAGGAAGAAGAAGAAGGCTGAGATGCGCCAAGGATAAAAATTTTAGGCTTGGGTGCTAGAGGTGGCTTGACGAAAGGGTAGGTCCAAGGAATGGCAGCTTTTTCTTTTGCCTTGTCCTTTTGCGACCTAGTGGTTATATGGATAGCATTGATTTCGAAGATAGGAGGTGAAGAAGGGGTCATGGCCTGCTGGTGAGGTATTGATGTGGTTGAAGAGGTTGGATGGGAAGGTGTCAAGGGTTGGTCAAGAGTGTCCTCAAGGAGAAGAGTGTCCTTCTCCATATAACGGTGAATGATGGCCTTGAGGGCATAGCAAATCTTGGTGTCGTGTCTTGGCGTATGATGGTATAAGCAAATCTTCGTATCGTCGAATCAGGAGGGCTTGGACTTGAGAGCTTGGAAAGGCCTGATGGGTGGAAGGGTTATGCTAGAAGTCTGTAGAAGTCGGTGCAATATCAACGAGTATGAGCCCACTAAAGGGTCAATGCTGGTTGATGTGTGTGATACTGGTGACTTTTGCTTAGGCGGAGTTGGAAGAGGTTTTCGTACCACCTTGTGGGTTGATGGTGTGGTGATAGGCGTAGACGGCACTTTCTTCATGAGAGGTACCACCTTTTTAGGAGAGGGTAGGCTGGAGTTAGGTAAAGGAAGCAAAGGAGGCAACTGGTTTTGATTAGAGGTCAGAGTTAGGACTCTGGTCAGGGTCGAAGGATGGGGGCCCAAAATGGAAGGTAATGGTGATGGGGGAGGAGGTGTTCGCTTTTGTGGTCTGGCAGTCTTCTTTGACTTGGTTGGAAGACTACTATTGGTCGAGGTCTGGTCTAAGTCCACCTTCACTTACGGGTGAGTGAGGGTAGAGACAGGGTGAACGCTAAGTGATTTGATAGGTTTAGATGGGGTAGATGCAGGTTTTGGTCTTGATGGGATTGGTTGAGGTTTAGGAGTGGGGGTCTAGTCTTTGTTGAGAGTCTTGGGAGATTCTACCTTAGGAGGATTGGCATCATGAGATGAGAGGGCACGGGCATGTTGAAGGGCTTTAAGACGCTCCCACAATCCCTGATGCTCCACTTTCCTTGAAGGGAGAAGTCTGATTTTCTCCACTAGTCGGGAAAATGGTTGAGAAGATGTTGGATGAGGTTTGGGTCTTTGAGAAGATGTTGACGGTTGTGGGGCCGAAGATGAGATGGGTGTAGCAGTCTCAGACCCATGGCATGATGAAGTCGTGACAGATTCGTCCTTGGTTGGCGATGAAGGAGAGGCAAGTTTTTCCTTGGGTGGAGAAGAAACCAAAGAATGAGGCTCCTCAAGCGGGTAAAGGGCAGGGATGATGGTGCCCTCCACTTGCGATCAAGAAGTAGGAAGGGTCAGGTCCTCCATAGGTAGTAGGAAGGAAGATGGTGAGACTGGTGGTGCTGATAAGGTTGAGGCATCCTCCAAGATGAGAGAGGTCGACGGAGAACTAATCAGGGAAAGAGGTTCATCCACACATGATGGACTGATAGATGGACTAACCTCTTAAGGTTGGTCGGGGATGAAGGGCGAGACCGTATTGACTATTCAAATGTTGTGTGTATGAGTGTCATCAATCAAGGTCTGGACATTATTTTGGGTTGGAAGATGATTGGGGAATGGTTGCTTGAAGATGTCGATGCCCTGATTAGGGGGGGCATTGGGATTGTCTAGGATGAGGTCACCCTTTTCAAGCATGTCTTGGATTATGTTTTTAAAAGTTTTGCAGTTTTTTGTGTCATGTCCTTTAACACGGTGGTAGTTGCAAAAGTCATGTTCCCTATACCACGTAGGGATGGCGTGTGAGGGGTCAAATTGTGGAGGTGGTTGGATCTGGGGGAGATTGAGAACCCCCTGTTTAACAAGTTTTCCTAGCACAAATGCGTATGATTCTCTGAGAGGAGTATACTGTCGTTGTACGTATCTCTATTGGAATTGGCAGGTGGCACTCTGAGATGTGGATGGCTCAGGCCGATTGTTTGAAGGCAAAGAGGATGAAGGTCTAATGACCACAACGTTAGCTAAAGCTTTAGACTTAGGATTGGATGATGAAGGTTTAGAAGAAGAGGAGTCATTGGTCTTAGAGTTGGGATTCTTGCTCTGCAACTTGACTTTATTCTCCTTGATGGCACGTAATTCAAGTTTGTGCACCATCGTGAAGGCTTCGTCGAAGGTGCGGAAGGTCTAAACCCGTAAGGTGGAAGAAATATGTCTGGCGTAGGCTTGGGAGAAAAGTTCAATAAGTTTGGGCTGGGGTAAGGAAAAGGAGAGTTGATTGATGAGGCCTCTCCAACGAGCAACGAAGTCAGCTATGGATTCGTCCTCGAATTGGCGGATAGAATAGAGGTCTGTAATCAAGACCTTCTTGGTGATGTTGATGGAGAAATGATCAAGAAAGAGCTGGGCCAGATGTGTGAATGTGAAGAGGGAATGGCTGGCAAGGGAGCTGTACCAGTCAAGTACAGCACCAAAGAGGGACATAGGAAACATGTGTAAAAGCAACGCATCATCATGGGCAATAAGGTAACAGGCATGCCTGAATGCCCGTAAGTGTTGTTGTGGGTCTTCATTGCTTTGAAAATGAGAAAACTTAGGAAGTTCCCACTGGCTGGGATATGGCCTGATCGGGACAAAAGGATGAATAGGCTCATTGCAAATTTGCTCGTATGAGAGAGCATTGCATGAGCCAAAAATGAAGGTCTCTAGGCTAGACATCTTGTCCATCATCATTTTGATGATATCTACTGATGGATTGGCTGGTGGAGCGCCCCCTAGGTTGTAGGGTGCTTAGAAGAGGCTAGAGGAGGCATACGACGTAGTTGGTTGTCCCTGTAAGGGTGCAACGTAGGGATAACTAGTCGTAGGGACATAAGAGGAGAATAAGGGTGGTTGGGTAGAGGGCATGGCTAGGCTCGATGTTGCCATGAGAGGTTAGATTGTGGTAACAGGGGCCAATGGATAGGTAGCCATCCTGGTGTTGATAGGGGCCAGGGTAGGCGGAATAGAGATGACTAGGTTCTGGAAAGGAGTGGATAGCGGTTGAGTGGGTTGAGGTTGATAGGGGCCAAAACCCCAGTGGAAGTGGGCCTAAAGATGGAGGGAGAGGCCACACTTGGAGGGTTGGTTAAGGTCTAGTCATTGGTCAAGGTGATAGCTTGGGTGTCTAAAGGTTGAACTACAAATGCTGTCGATACGGCCGTAGTCGCAACAAGAGAGGTCAGCATTCCATAAATTAGATTGCCCAAGGCGTCTCGTATTCGGCTATGTGCAAGATAGTGTTGCAAGGCTTTGACATTGAGGTCTAAGAATCATGCAAAATCTTGGTCCCCTTCTGGGAC
Source organism: Torreya grandis (assembly GCA_037957365.1). Classification (NCBI taxonomy): domain Eukaryota; kingdom Viridiplantae; phylum Streptophyta; class Pinopsida; order Cupressales; family Taxaceae; genus Torreya; species Torreya grandis. Next base: position 992,859 of record JARHVA010001489.1, on the reverse strand, counting down.
AATAGGAGTCTAGGGTGGGGTTAGACGAGTAGGAGTTCTTTCAGTCTCCGAGTGGAACTCCATTATAGGACTGGTTATGGACGGGGTAGACAGAAGTGGTTGATGCCTTGCGTGGTTGACTAGACCCTTGGCTTGACTATGAGTCAGAACCATTCAAGGCAAGAAAGGTCATCCTCACAAGCTCAAACAAGTAGATAAGAATAGAAAAGATGAAGAGCACAAGCAAATCCTAAGCGTTAAATCCCTAGAAATTTATTAGGATCATGGTGGCTTATGCCTTAGAAATGTGTGTAGGAAGATTGGCTTTTGAGTCAGGTCCTAGAAGAGGTAGTCTATGGATGGTTTCAAGTTTTGTTTAGGTGCTCAAGAAGTCTGGGTTAGGTTTCGTACATGGCCTGGTGCTAAGGAGCAAGTTCCCCTCACTTCACGAGCCCAGTGATAAACTGGTCTCGCTTAGCCAAAATATACTTTTCCTAGAGTTTAGACTCTGCCAGAGAACAGAGTGGGCTTTCCCCTTGGTGATGAAATCCAAGTAGGATTGCTGGGATGGGTAAGGTATCCGCTGGGGGATGAAATTCTAGTCAGGCCTTGTCTCAGGTGAGTTTGATGTTTAGATTTAGTGTAAGTGGTTTAGGTTGTGTAACATCAAGTGATCTACGATTAATTCAATATGGGTTTTGTTAATTACTAAGTGAGAACTAAGAAATGCAAGCACAAGCAGAAATGGAATGCAAAGTGTTTTAAGCCTCAAGTTGAAATGTTAAGTTCGGATGAAAAACAAGTTGAGAAAGGGTTTGAGGAATATGATTTTTGACTAGTCTAGAAATGCAAGAAAAGAAAAGAAAAGTTCTTTTTATTCCTGCTTATGATGTCGTTTTAGAAGAGAAGAAAGAGGTGAAAAGGGAGGATCCTAATGCACCCTATATAAAAAGAAGGAAAGAAACCCAAGGGAGACCCTAGGGTCCCACCGGGCGTGCCAAAATGTTTCTACGCTAAATCGCTTTCTACATTCAAAAGATAGAGAAATGAGAAACTTAAAGAAAATAGACGAGGGTTTGTACGTACCCAGATTGTAGATGTGAGCACCAAAATTTAGACGTTGTGAGAACTCCTCTTTGGCTGTGGAGGAATGACACCTGAAAGAGAAAGACACTAAACATGAAGAATGTTAGATGACAAAAGGGTGGACTGCCAAGCAAGAGCCTGGTCCTAGAAGCATAAAGGCTTCTTGGAGGATGTCAGTCCACTATTAAAAATAGAATGCTGATCAGAAATAAAAAGTGATAAATGATGGAAAATAGAAAGAAAGAACTTAAGACAAATGCGTACCTGTTTAGAAGCTATCTGCCTTTACACAGTCACCGTCATCGGTGGTATTGCCAGCGTTGGTCAGGAAGGTCACCGACGTCGGTTATACTACTGACGTCGGTAGGGGTACTGGCCCAGGTCAGTCAAGGTAGTAGTCAGGGATGGGTTGGGCTAGGTTTCAAGACTGTAGACAGGGTCTATGGATGCGCAGAATGGATAATGGTCTTGTCTGAGGGTCAGGGAGGTCTGTTTAGGGGTCTGAGGGATTGTTTGGAGGTCTGAGGGACTTGTCTTGGGTCTGAGGGACTGAGGATGTTGTCTGGGACTAGACTGAAAGGGTGATAGGGCAAAAGGAAGATGGACGGGAGACAGGGTCTGAGAAGGCTTTTCAGCCTCTCAAAGAAGGACAAGGCTAGTGGTAGACAGTGGATAGGATAGGTAAATGAAATCAAATGAAACAATGAAATGAAACAATGAAATTGCTTACCTCCTAATTGTTGATTGAAGAATGGAGAAGCCTATTGTTGGAGCTGCAAAAGACCTGTTGCAAGAAGAAATGATTGATGTAGAGTGCCTGTACCTGCTGCTGTTGCTGTACGAGGTGGAGAGAAAGGAGAATACGAATGCCAAAGCATCCAAAGAGTTTTGTTTGCAGGGGGGGCAGAATGGTTTCAAGAAAATGCTTTGAAGGGTGCCGACACTGGCAGAACCACCGACGTCGGCCAAATAATGACCGACGTTGGCGAGGTCAGAATGGGCACAGAGGCTAAAATTAGCCTCTGTCCATTCTTGCACGCTGTCGGGTCAAGGGGCCATGGGAAAATGGTAGAGGAAGACATAAATGGATGTGGGAGGAAGGATAAAGGGGAGATTTGGTCAATAAAAGCTAGGAGAGAGGTGGGGGGATCCAAGGAGGGGATCCAAGGTGGCAAGGGTGAGGTGGAAAGGGGCCAAATATTTAATTATTTTAATTTGATAAATGGAGGGGGCTAAGACAAGGGTTAGGATATGGGTCGAGGCGAACAAGGGGGGAGAACGAAAGATGACCAAGGTGCAGACACATTTTTGGTGTCTACAGGATGCTCTTACATCAAACACCTTAAATATTTAAAATGTGATATTCTACTCACATGGATGGAATAAGTGGTAAGACCACTCTTTTGACTATGAAGCTTAATGGTCATGGTGTTCCCTTCCAATAAACCAAGTACTTCAGTTGATTGTCATACTTTTTCTTCCATTTCTAGCTTCCTCTTATTGGCTTCAATCATCTTATTCTTACCTCTATTTACTCCTACTTATTATGTGGGGTTTGACCCACAATAGTCTCTTTATTTTGGGGGATTAGACCCAACATAGTCTCCATCATTTATGGAATTTAACCCATCACAATCATTCCTCCTTTGCCAAAGGGTTATCCTCTTTCCTCTACATCTACTTGTGGGTTAAAATCCACCTTTATCTAAAAACCTCCACTAAGATGATTATTCTTGAATATTAATCTCCCTTGTCAAATTAAACCCATCATTGACCGAATACATCCTCTTAAATCCTTCTGGGCTTTATTTCCTCACTACCCAACTTAATGTTGGATTCTTCCTTATGTCACCCTTCACTATTTTAATATGGATACCATCTCCTCTATTTCCACCATCATCTTGTGGATTTTTCATTCATAAAAGTATTAAATGAATATTCTTATTCATTCACTTATTCTTCACATTATTTAATTAATATGAAAATCAAATGCTCCTCTTCACATCTTGTGAACTCAAGTGGCTCGCACTCTTCACCTTGGAAGTCCTATATGAATGCCTCCTTTCTCTTCATCTCTACACTTGAAACATCATGTTATTAAATACACTATTGGGTTGAAAAAATAATAATCTACCCCATCTCATATTTTTATTCTTACATTTTCACACTATGATCTTGATTCTCATCAAGTTTGGGCTTCTAAAATCCTTTATATTCCTAGTTGCTCCTCATAACAATAACTAGTTATTCTTATGATAACTCTTCTTCCTCTTGAAAATATCTTTCACTTGATATTGTGAGAGTTTTCTCTCCCACCTATAGTTTCTACAAATGAGCTTCCTCATCTATATCTTCTCAAGAGCAATATTTTTACCACACTTTTCCACTATCTCTTATCTCGATGATGACTTGAATATAATATTATATTGCTAATATATCATTACCAATAAGTTATTCAACTACCATTACCATATAATATTATTTATTCACTTATTCAATTTGCTTCTTATACAAATTAACATGTTATCCTAAACCACACTTCATCCTTTTCTTTGACATATTATCCATTTTTGGACCTGCACATTAAACAAACACATTAAGGGAATCAAGAATTCCCACAAACACTTTTTTTAACTCTTCATCATGCCTTAAGGACATGTTGTAAAACTCTTATTTTATGTTTTCATACTTATCATAAATTCCTCTCTCGTGATGGACTTTGAAAGGCCCATTCCCAACAAGCCCCATGGATGTTCTATCCTCATCCTTATTTATATTTTCATCTCCTTCACATGGAAGGTCATAAACCATACTCTCATTGTGTGCATTAGATTTCAATTCTTCCACATATATTTTTTTCTTCATGGAAACCTAAAACTCCTCATGGATGCTCTCTTATTTCACTTATGTTGTTTATTTCAAGGAAACATGTAACATTCCTTGGTTATCCTAAACCCTTCTACCCTAAAAAAATGAATGATAATTACATTTCCTTCACTTATCAAGGATGATCCTAATTTTACCACTTATTGGATACAAAAATATCATTCCCATCATCAAATAATGGGTCTCTTTATTTTAGTGAATAATTTATCACCTACACATACTCCTTCATGAGGACTTTTTCCTGTATAGGTTGCTCACAACTCTCATTCGATTTGTTGTTTTCTAAAATAAACTTGGGATTCTTACATGGAAACCTCACTCTCTTATTATATTTCAAGGAAAAATTATTCTTCACATACACATCATTATCATTGTTAATTCTCAAATTAGAATTGATATGCTCACATGGAAACTTCCCTCTCATATTTCCTTTCATGGAAATATTCTTCTCTTATCTCTCAATCCTCAAGACATGAAGCTTCTTCAATCAATAAACTTGAATTAATAGTTTCAAAATATCACCCCATAACTTAGAAACCATGTGTTCCCATATCCTTACCTTATTATTCTCTTTACTTTGTCTCCTCTCTTAGAGATCTCTCCAATACATAGCTAAAAGTTCACCTAGTCTCTTGAATTCAACCTCTACTTGTTGTGAATAGGATCCTCACCCAAACTAATTTCATCCTTAGGTGAATTTGTTTTACCTTTGGGTGAATTCTACTCTTTTTCACTATTATAATGTGCACATATATTTATCACAAAATTATATGGATAAATATATGCACATGTATTTGTGCATAATATAGTCACTCCATATGTGTGGACCACACCCCACTATGGGTTATCCACCACCTTGCCCCCAACTTTGGTGTGTGCATATGGAGGTGACATACCCCACTTTGGTGTGTGAACATGGAGGTAACATGCCCACTATGGGTTGTCAACCCCTCCCTATTTCCTATATATTGAGCACTCTTGTAGTGAATTTGTAAGGTGAATGGAAGACTTCTATTTTGTGAAATATTCTCTTATATATGATTTCATATGATTTTAGCTATTGTGTGTTGTGTGATTGACTTGCATCTATCACAAATTTGTGCACTCACATAATTTGGTGCTTTTACCAAACACTCTAACATGATATTAGAGCCACCCTAGTAATCGTGTGTCTAGTTTTATGATGTTTAATTTCATTTTGAAATCTAGAGATTATTTGTAGATATTATGAGGTAATTTTTTAGTGGGTTCAAAAAAATAAAAATAAAAATTGTAGGGGTCATTTTTTTGCTAAAATCTATTATCTTGGATTGTTCGAGCTTTCTATGAGAGTTTTGGTGTTATCTAATGGGTCTATGTTAGTTTTTTGGAGTTCTTCACTAGTTTTGTGCAAATTTAAGGGTTTATGTTTTTATTAGTTATGAGCATGAGAGACATTAAGTGAATCTCCATATTTCCATAATTACTACTTATATGATTCAACATAATTCTTAGTCTTTAGTTTTCTTTGCTCATATGATTCAACTCTTATTGTAGCATCACCAAATTGATTTTAGGCTCCACATCCTCCAGATTGGGTCTGTTAGGGGACATAGCTTCATCATCAACAATAGAATGATTGTTAATTATCTTGGTAGGCATTGTTATAAATTATAGACCAGTCAAGACAAAATTACTTATTTTTTTGGGAAGGGGCTCCTGAGGTGTAGAATATAGAGCCCAGGTATCACCCAGGCTGAGGCCTCCCCTATCATTCTTGTGGAGTTCAAAATCAAAACCTATACCAACATATTTCTATGAGAATAAATATAACATGGCATTGGTTCTTTTATTTTTGGAACCCAATTTCTTATTGTTCTCATCTTCAACCTTGATAGACAAATCTATCGCACCAAATTTTACACCCTTGTCCATGGATTCGAGCTTTATTTTATACTTTTTATTAAGAAAATTTTCCAATATGTGGTGGCCTCTATAAGTTGTACTCAAACATGCTGCTTCCATATGATGCTAATGTTGTTTCCCAATTCTGAATAGACATAGAGAAATGTGTAATGGTGAGCTCTTTGTGTAGCATTGAAACCCTCCATGTGGTACCTTACTTTCATCTAGAGGATTTTTAAACTTACATACCCCTATCTATTTACACGTGGTCATACTTTCTCTCTCCAATATCTAGGTTTTTTAAAATCAAACATTAATTTTTTTCCTTATGTAATTTAAAATTATTTTTTTTAAATCATTTTTTTTATAAATGTGCTTTCATAAGGGATTTTTTCCCTTGAGTGGCATGCATGTGAGTGGTAAAAGGATTGGTTAAGACATGTAAACATTTTGGAGAGGTCACTGGTTCAATTCTATTTCCATTGCTTGGTTATAAGGCTATATTTCTTTTATCAGTCTTAGTGTATTTAAATTTGGTGAAAATTTAATTAAAATGGACCATAATGATGGGAACTTGATATTGTAATATTTTTTTATCGATAACTCAAATTCAAGTACTATCTTCTTTAAAAGTTAATATTTTTTAGATCTATTGGTGTCATTTATATTGTAATCATACTACAATATAAAGTGCCAAAATCTGGGAGGGTTAATCATAATTTTAGGGGGTGTACAAATTATTGTGATTCCATCTTTCTATATTTTTTCATGTTATTGTAAAAAAACTCACATCATCTAAAATGGATCCTAATTTAGTTTATTTACTCACACCCTTCAACTATAATGAATGGAAGTCTTTCATGTCACTCGATTTACAAAACAAGAAGCTCTATAGGATAATTATGGTTTTACAAACTTAACCAACTCCTTTTGTAGAGAAAGAGAAATGGTTTGAAAAGTATGCTAAAGCTTTTGGTTTTATATGCCTTTTTGTGTCACTAGATCTATGATTTCAAATTGAATCATCCAAAACACCCAATAAAGTATGGGATACCCTAGAGAAACTTTTTGGGAAATTGGATGAGATGAGAGGGCATGAACTAGAAAATACACTGATTAGTCTTAGCCCTAGAATTTTTCACACACTTCAAGACTACTTCACCAAGTTAAAATAATTTGAATTTAAACTAAAATAATGTAAAATTGATCAGAAGAATTCACTTCTCATCTTTTCCATCCTTGTAAAACTTAGTCTTGACTATTCTATTTTCATCTCCACTTTCCATGCGACTAAGAGAGCACTTGGTACTTCATGGAAGATGACCTCATTTGATGAGTTTTTTATTGACTTAACTCAAGAATAAGATAAACTAATTCATATGGGTGCATTAAAATCCACTTAACCAGATGCTCTATTTACAATACATGACATCAAAAAGGCTTCAAAGGAGAAGAAACAAAATAACAAGGATCATGAGAGCAAGAAGGACCAACCCACCACCAAACCAAACTTTGACACTTCCAATGTTAAATAAAAAAAAGATAGGATCAAATATGGGTATTGCATGTGAAACTATGATGAAAAAAGTGTTTTAAGAAGTAGATTGATCACCTCACAAGTATTCTTAAGGAGAATAACATAGGTGTCCCTGAGTCTATAAAACCATCTTCATCAACCCATGAATCCAAGAAAAATGAAAAAGGGAAAGTGAAAGAATAAAAAAGGAAAAAATAAAGGGGATAGCGCTAGTTAAAGTGGTACCTCTAGTTCCTACATGGGTTATTGATTCTAGTGTATCACATCATATAGCTTATTCACATGTGGAGTTCACTTCTTTAGAGCCATATGAGTTGTCTTTTGTTTGACTACGTGATGTTACTTCTACATAGGTTTTTGGGAGAGGGTATTTTGAAGTGAGTGGTGGAACATTTAACAATGTTTTATGTATTCTCTCAATTTCAAATAATCTCCTATCAGTCTATCAGATTACTCACCTTAGTCAGGGCATGTGAGTTGAGTTCACTCCATATTTATTATATGTCATAGAGTTACATAGTGACAATATCATTGTAGTGGGCTTATTTTATCATGAGACTCAGCTATATTATTTCTCCCACTTTGTCCATCTTTTAGATTCTTCATTAGAGTCACTTGTAGTTGATGACACTTTAGAGCATGAACATATTTATTATGTTGATGACTTCTCTTCTACCATAAATGACTACAATAGTCTGGGGACCCTCTTCCTCCATCTCCTTGTCATCTTCCATATCTTGAGGAGTTATTTCCTTATCTACCTATTTCTAGTCCACCACAAAAAATTTAGAGAGTAGGATCTTTAATTTAGGACACATCAGATATTGGGCAGTCTTTTACATAGTTACAGGGCCTTCCACACTCATTCTTTACTTCTACTTTAGAAGCACTATTATTTTATGTAATAGTTTACATTTCTACTTTGCATTAGGATAATGGTTCCTTATATAAGAGCCACACCTAGTTAGAGATCCATCAAATAATTTGTGTATTCATTCAATTTTTGTGGTGATCCACTTTTCATTGCATCTACTTCTAACCCATAGTCACTCCAAAGTGCTTATTTGTAGGATACAGGGTGGCTACAATTAGTTATAATATCAAGTGGGGATTTTTAGTCCTACCTTCTCTTCTTTGTCTCTCTTTTAAGGGGGAGTTTTTTCCCCACTGGGTTCTCTCCTTTTTCTCTACTTTATGAGATATTTCTTTATACATGGATACCTTATTAGGCCTAGTTATTGGGATCCATTATTTTTTTCATGAGTGAACTAACCCCTAAGTTATACTTGATGGGGGGTGTTAGTGTGAAAAGGATTCTCACCCAAACTAGTTTCACCCTTGGGTGATTTGTTTTTACCTTTGGGTGAATTCTAATCTTTTTCACTATTATGTTTACTTAGTAGTTAATAATGTGCATATATATTTAGCACATAATTAGATGGATAAATATATGCACATGTGTTTATGCACAATCTAGTCACTCCACATATGTGGACCATACCCGACTATGGGTTGTCTACCACCTTTCCCCCCACTTTGGTGTGTGCACATGGAGGTGACATACCCTAATTTGGTGTATTCACATAGAGGTAACATTCCCACTATGAGCTATATAACCCTCCATATTTTCTATATATTGAACACTCTTGTAGTGAATATGTAAGGTGAATGGAAGACTTATATTTTGTGCAATATTCTTGTATATATGATTTCATCTATTATGTTTTGTGTGCTTGAATTGCATCTATCACAAACTTATATAGTCACATAATTTGATTATTTTGGTGAACACTCCAACATTACCCTCATGGGGTATTCAATATTCTCCTCTGAAATATACACTTCTATCTCGACTATCCATTTTAATAACTTATCATGACTCTCTTTACTACATAACAAATCAATATCACAAGTAGACTTACCTTTTTCCTTCACCTTGACCTTTGATGGTCTCTTTATTTTGTTAAAATATTCTCCTCTACTTGATTAGCCTCTATCCAAAGCATATAATATTCCTTGTAGGTACAACAATCCCATAATCATCTCTTCATAATCCTATATACTCATAAATACAACACCTCCACTTTATGCAGTCATATCATCATATCCAACCTTGCTTGGAAAATTTTCACCATTTCTATCAATTTTTTCACCTCTAATGCTCTTCCTCATTTTTTTTTCATCTATCCTCAACAGGTAAGATGATGTTGAAAAACCTATAATAGACTCAAAAATAACATCTCTCACATCCTCAACACTTTCAAGACTTCTCTCATACCATGTAAAAACTCATCCTCAATACCATGCAAGCTTCCCTTTAAAATATTGCAACTCACTCAATAAAATTATCTTTCATAGCCTATAAAAAACTCATATAAAATCTTTACACACTCAAACCACAAGGGAAAAACCTTGTTATAATACTAATTGGTGCAAGCATAGGGTAGTGTATCTAATTAAGGACAATATTTTATGTCTATGTTGTAAGCGTTTCACACTTTTATGGATACACATTAGCACATACTCATACTTGATTCATTTAATACCACATATATATTATATTCAATAGCATGTTACAAATAAAATAATAAAAATTCACACTCACACTTACATATGCCTCTATCAGGCTTATTCAATGCAAAAACATGGAAGAAACACACACATTAATATACAATAATAGTTGGTTCTTCTACATATTCCTCCATTTTGAGATAATATTCTACATTAACAACCAACCCCAAGAAAAAAAACCATTTTATTATATTATGATGAAATGGAATTACCATTCACATACCTATAAAACTCATGGCATTCTAGTTTCTATCCTTGACCATGTTGAACCTGAGAAATTTATAAAGACAAAAATAATGTGTTTAAACTACTTTTGAAAGATCATGTCATGCTTCTTTGGGAATTACATGTGCTTTAAATGGTATGAATACAACTTTATAGACCCAATAAGGCTTTGAGACTTGACTATCACTATGGGCATTGACAAAAACTCTCCATTGCCTAGTTGAGTTTTAGACCTTGACTAACGTTGAAAACCTTTACTTGAACCCATCTGACCTAATCAAGATTTTGAACCTAATTAAAAAATTAACTCTACTTGAATAATCTAAATACCTAATTAAGTTTTTTAAATTTTATTAACATTGGAAATTTTAATGATCACTCCTTATACCTAATCAATGTTTTGAAATCAATTAGCATTAGAAATTTCAATGAGCACTCCTTAGACCTAATCAATGATTTTGACCCGATTTGCATTAATAACTTATAAGGAAAATCCCACAAAACTAATCATATTTCTAGGATTGATTATAATTATGAACTTTAGTGATGTCCCCTATAGACCTAATCTAAATTTTGTGCCCGATTATAGTTGGTAACTTCCATTGATCTCTCTATAGAGCTAATCAGAGTTTTGGGCCCAATTAGCACTACAAAAACCTTGAGACAAATCAAAGTTTGGTCATATTTAATTTTAATCACTAAAATAAATATTCCTACCAAGTATCTTATACCAATTTTGATCATCTTGACTTATTCTATCCATTTGTGTGGAAATTAGAAGGAAACAAAGACTTCAAAAACTTAGCTTCTAAACAAAGCCATGTTGATACAATAAATAAACAAATAAAACTCACCAACACACCACTCTATTTTTGGTTGATGCAAGATTTCCTACATGCATTGTATGCTCATGCACTAGATTCCAATCATTATAGGAATATAAAATTTTCTTTTGTAAGATCTTGTTAAATTTATTATTATTCACTTTAGCTTGGCCATTGCACTAAAGATGATATGGAACGGAAAATCTGTGTGTTATTTTGAATTTTGGGCAAATTTGTTTCATGTCAATTTTTTAAAAAAATTACCACCAATATTATATTTAATGGTGTGAGAAATTGTGAAATGTAAAATGATTTGATTGAGGATAAATTCTGATATTGTAATACTAGCAACATTAGCAAGGGGAAAATATTCTACCCACATGGAAAAGTAGTCGATATCAATAATAATAATAATAATAATAAAGGTATGGATGTATTTTGATCAAGTTAACTTTCAAATGAGATCTAATTCCCTCATGGATAAAGGATAAATCCCATGGATTTTCAAATGTTTGAAGCTCAATAAGAGGATAATGTATAGAACCATCATGTAGTTGGCAAGGACTACACTTTTTAGCAAAGGTGATTGCAAATTTTTTGAATGTTGGAAAAAAAATAATGAATGCATGAACACATGTGGGTTGTAACATGTTTTCTATAATGACCTCTAAAAATGCTCCTATGTGCTTACTTAAGAATAGGAGAGACATCATATTCAATAACACAATGGAGTAGTTTTCCTTAGGAGTTGTGATAGTAAATAATATTATGTTTAAGGATATACTCGAAGGTTTGATTTTGAATTATTATCTTTTCATGAGAATTAGAACTTGGAGGGTATGCTTTATATTCAAGGAATTGGATGATGTCCTTGTGCCAACGGATTTTGTAAGGAGTGACAACCTCAATATGGAAAATAAGGAAATAATACTTAGGCACTAAGATACATGGGGATTTTTGCATGTGAACAAGAAATTGATTATCATGTAATACTTTGTGTAGGTAAAAGAGGGAGGTTGAAGAAAAAATAAAATTTGGAATAACATTTTTCTCTCATGGGATTACCTCAATAGCAAAAGATGAAAATTCCTTAGAAATTTTGTTAGAAAACTCAAGATATGATTTAAGGTTTTGAATTTTAAATTGATAAGCACCAATGAATTGGTGACATATAAATTTAGAATCAATTATAACATGTAAATTAGGAACATTTATATCAATGGTTTATTGCAAATCAATAATTCAAACTTCATATTTAGCCATGTTCTTGGTAGCATAAGATTTGAGTTAAAAATCTAGATGGATGATCTTTCTATTATTATCATAAAGGATGCATCCTATCCTAACTCCTTGTAGGTATTTGGATCTATAAAAATAGAGTATCCAAGTATCCTCATGTAATTTGTTTATGAAATTGGGTTATTATTATTTTTTGGTGTTTTTAGTAGGTTTAGGTTGAGAGGATTAAATTTTAGGTTCTTAGAAGGCTTGGTTCTTGAGATTAACCATGACATTGAGTAAATAGTCTTGGAAGGGTATGGATTGATTGACACCTTTGATGAACAGGATGTCCTCATTGGGAAGAATATCCTAAATATGCCTTTTGACATAAATAAGTGTGGTGGAATGTATATTGACAATCACTTGTTTCTTGAATGATTTTTTAGTAATGATCTTAAAGTCAAATTCCATCAAGAGAGTCATAAATTTTCCAATTCTCTCACCAGGAAAGAAAGCATTGGAAAAGAAATAATGAAGGGTTTTGAATGGATAATGATGTTATTGGTTTGATAAAGCATGTAATGTTAAATATTTTTGGTAGAAAAGTAGATGGTCATATATTCACACTCAACCTTAGTGTAGCGAGTCTCATAACCAATCAATGTGAAACTAGTGTAATAGATAACATATTATTTTTTTGAACTCATATTATTGAGAAAACATTTCCCTAATATATAAATGGGTAGAATATGCATACAAAATGAGAGGGAGATAATTATATGGTGGTTGTAAATTAAGAGGTTTGAGTAAGGATTTTATTATGTTATCAAAGGCATTTTAGCAAGCGTCACTTCACTTAAGCTTGACACCCTTCTTGAGGAGGGAATTAAAAAAATGAGTTTGATAAATTAGTTTGGGGAAAATATCTAAATTTACCCAAGATTATTAAGAAAAGTATAAAATTGAGCAATAAATACTAGTCTAAACATGTCCATAATTGATTTTATCTCTAAAGGATCCATGTCAATCCCTCATCTAGCAACTAAGAATCCTAAAATATTTTTGAATGTAACACCAAAATAACATTTTTTTGGGTTGAGTTTAAAGGTGTACTTAATCAATGTATTAAAGATGATGGCTAGATCAAAAGGGTGATATTCATGACACTTAGATTTTTCAATGAGATCATCCATATAGGTCTCAACTATCTTATGGATAAGGTCATGAAAGATATAAGCCATGACATGCACTATAATTGTTAAGGTTAAAAGGAATATTAATGTAGAAATGAGTGCCCCATTAAGTAGTGAAAATGGTCTTATTTTTTCCTTCGAAAGTGATATCAATATGATTATATCTTGAGAAATTATCCATGAGAGAAAATATCTCATAATCCACCGAATAATTAGCGATGACATTGATTGAAAGAAGTGGGAAATTGTCCTTAAAATATGCTAAGTTTATATTAAAAAAGTAAATACACATGTGAATAACCATGGTGACATTATTATTTAATGGTAATATGTTAGAAACCCATTCAAATTATTATAAGAGCTTAATAAACTTAGTATCAAGGAGCTTGATAATTTATTTGGGACAATGTTTGGGGACTTCTTTAGGGATTTTTTTTAATTTTTGGTGGATAGATGTCATATTGTGATAAGTGAAAATATTATGAATAATAGTGCTAAGGTCACTTCTATACATGTCCTCTTATTACAAAGTGATTGCTTTCTTATATTTGTCAAGGACAACACTAAGGTTATATTTATATTCATGACGAAGAAGAGAAGAGACAAGGACAAGATGAGGATATTTAGATGCCCCTAAGTTAACCTCTATAGTCATTTAAACTATAATTGAATTTCCATATTTGATTTAATATGGTTTAGGAGGTAAGTTAGAGATAGGATCAATTTTCATATCGTCACTAGTGATAAGATTGTGAAAATAAAAAGTGTTTCAAAGTGTATAAGTTTATGATGTTGGTAATAAAATTGAGGTTCCCTTGCATGAATGAGCTCTAAAATGGAGTCATCACTAGGTAGGGTGGGTAATGGAACATAATATTTGACACCAACCTTGATATTGAAATATTTATTTCTTTTTTTATCATATTATTTGTGAATCTATCTTAGAATAGTAACCTTGGCAAATAGGATAATTTCTAGATCTATAAGAGGTTCTTCTAATTTTTGGTGTGCATCATTAACTACCCCAATGAATTTAGTTTTTTTATGTATTTAACATCATTATCCATGCTGATGAATTTTTTTTTCATGTTGTTTTGTTTCATGTTCACACTTGTTGTGAAGTCCACCTTACGTAGATGTGTTACCAAGGTGTGATTTATTATGTGCACATAATTTTTAAATGTCGTTTAATGTTTGTATTTATCCTCACATGTGTGAGAAGGGTTAGGTGTGACTTAAAGAATGATCCCAAATTTTACTCACCAATGATAATCTTATGGTCACCTCTTTATTTTCCTATATAAGGACCCTTTGTGTCCTTGTTTGGTAATGGATCTTAGAGGATCTTATCCTGAGGTTGTGGAGATGTAGTCTCTTAGGGGTCATGATTTGGCACAATCATAGCTAGTTTCACATGTACATTGTATATATAATTTAATATAACACAATGTGATTTTATTGGCAAATGTCTTTCTCTCTTTTGAGTACATTATGTGGATATATGTTGATTTTCCTAGGATTACTATTTTCTAACATGGTTCTAATGATAAGATTTGTGTTCCCTAATATGGAATTCAACCTATTTTATTGTGTGGTATCATAATGAGATTATATCCATTATTCATATATATTCATTATGGATTTAAATAATATTTAAAAATCTTGACATTACCACAAAACTTCTCTAGTTCCTATGTAGTTTTTCTAGCCAAACCTTTCGGGGGGTTTCAAACATACCCACCAAGTACTTTTTGTGCCAAAACATTGTTGTGCCAAATCTTCTATCATTTTCAAAATAATTTTCATTTACAAATATTTCATCAAGCCAACCCTTCTAGGGTTTTAAAAATTACACTAGGTATGTAATTATTTTGATGCCAAAGCATTTTTGTGCCAACCCTTCTGAGGTTTTTTAAAATCATTATGTATTTTTTTTAATGTAATATCTGCATCTTTGGGCCAACTCTTATAGGGTTTTAAAAATTACATAGATTAACTTTTGTTCAATTTCAATTCTACATTTTTAGATGGAGAAAATTTTGATTATATGATAATTTGTTCTGATGTGCCATCTCTTTTATTCAAATTTGGTTCATTTTTTTCATTGGATTTATGTACTAGTTACAAATATACATATGAAGGAGTTTTGTTGAAGATATTTATGCCAATTTTCATTTGTGATTTTTTTCGGTGTGTATTAGAAATTCTTATCACATTCACCATGTAGATAAACTTAGTTTCAACTTTCATTTCACTTGAATTGAACATCATGAGCTCATATGGAAAACACTTAAATTTTGATAGTAAATATGGAATTTTATACAATTTTGAGGCATCTTGGAGAAAATATAATGAATCCATTATGTCTGTATCATCCAAAAAGCTCTAGGGGTACCTTTATTTCACTCAAATTACTTTCTCTTCATATAAGTTTTATGAGTTATGTCATAGAGGATTTTCTAATAATGTTTTACATTTTTGTACAAAAACATGGGTTAAAAGTGTATATTTTGGATTCCTCTCTCTGAGATCTTTCTAAAAAGTTATGGTTTGAAGAAAATGAAGCATTGAGGCATCTGTGTTTTAAATTTCAAGTTATCATTGTGTGAAATAGAGTAACAAGGAAAGGGGGGTCACTATTTTGGTGGTGCAACCAAAATCCCTCACCACCATCCATGTGGTTTTAGCTTGTATCACCTTTTCCACCCAATCCATTACTCATGGTCATCCAAACTACCTAGTCATGATGCCTATAGTCATGTGATTTGATACCCTACACTATCTACCTACTAACCACCATAGCCACTAACCATGACATGTGACCACTCAGTGGTTAGCTACTAATGGTGATAACTAATAGTGTTGATAGCCATTTTTATAACACGAGACCATTTTTTGGGTAGTTTTATCCCCAAGGGATAGTCCTACATCATTTGATCTCTATTTTTTGAGTATTGATGCTCCTGAGTTCATAAATTTTGACTTGAGAATCCTAAGAGGGTGATTATTTTCTACCTTACCTATTTTTTTGAGATCTACAGAGTGGTAGGGTCGATTTTACATTTTGATAATCTAAATTTACAAACATTTTAGCTTCTTTCTTATTTTGGAAGTTATTTCATGTATTTTGGACCTTTTGGAGACCGTAAATTTTGATTAGTAACTTATATTTTCATGTTATTTTTTTTAAAGTGCACATATTTTTGCACTCTTTGTAGCTATAACATCTATTTAGTCTGATTCTATTTTATATTTGTAATTTTTCACCTTATTTTATCATTTATAAATTATAAATCATATTACTCTGCACTACATGGGTTTTTTGGATATATTTTTTACTTGCATTGATTTATAGAGTGATATGGGGGGGGCATTATTTTCTTCATCCACCTTCATGAATATGTGTTTTATCTCACTTTATTTTCACATTTTAGTTATTGAGTTCATGTGGTATATTGGGCACTCTCACTTGAGGATTTTTTTGTGCTTTATTGCGCACCTACCACATTAACACTTTTGAAGATGTTGAGTTATTCTCTTCAATCCTTAGTTAGAATTAAGGGTGGTGTTGAGTACTACTAATGCTTCCTTGGTTGTTCAAGTATGGTATGTACTTAATGATTATTCTTAGCAAACACAAAAGCTAGTTACTTTTTTCATACCAAAACATTTTTGTGTCAACCCTTATCAGGTTTTAAAAACTTTTTTTATTGGAAAATCTAAGCTCGATCCAACTATTTTGGGGTTTTCAAAATTCAAAACTATTTATGAGCTGAATGTATCTAATTTTCACCATGCATTTAGTTTAGATAGAACACAAATATATATAGTCACTCTTGTTCACACATCTAGATTCATGGAAGCTACTTTTTTTATTCCTTTTTAATTCCATTGGAGTCTTCATCAAATTCATTAGCCATCTATAACAATTTGATTCATTCTTTTACTCTTTAATTGTACATGGGTAACTCATTAGGCCTAGTTTTTTAGATCCATAATTATGAGCTTAATACTTATTATCTTTCCTCACATCACCTAAAATGATATTTAGAATAGCTTTCTATGTGTTTCACGTTCACACTTGTTGTGAAGCCCATCTTAGGTAGATGTGTTACCAAGGTGTCCTTTATTATGTTCACATAATTGTTAAATACACATTTAATGTCTTTATTTATCTTCACATGTGAGGAATATTAAGTGTAACTTGGGGAATGGTCCCACCTTTCATTTTATCAATAATAATCTCCCACCCACCTCTTTATTTTCATATATAATGACCCATTATGTCCTTGTTTGGTAATATATCTTAGAATAATTTATCATGAGATGGTGAAGTTGTAGACACTTTGGAGTCTTGTTCTAGTGTAACCATTATTGGTCACACATGTATAGTGTATAACTTGTTTAGTGTAATACTATGTGATTTGATTAGTTAATCTCTTTTTCTCTTTTGAATACATTATATGGATGTTGTCGATGTTGAATTTTATAGGATTGCTCTTTCCTAACATATTTATAGTTATAATAACTATGTTCCTCAATATGGGATTCAACCTATTTTCTTATACCTATCATGTTCTTAATTTTAGATTAAACATCATCAACTTGGATAATGAATGTAGAATTAGGTAGTTGAGATTGAACATCATCAGTCAAGTTGATGACATCAATTTTTATTATTTTGAAAATTAATTTTTTAAACTGACTATAGCTGAGGATTTGACAAAAATTATTAGATCTTATAAACTAACCATCTAGATTTTTTAATGGTTAATTGGTGGGAGGTACACAACCTTCTATGTCATTACTTTCTTAATCATCATTTGTATGAAAATGGGGAATAATTCAATAAGAAAGGTGTACTAATTTTAAATCCTGGTTGAAAACATGCATTTTAGTGAGATTATATTGATAATGAAGAACATCCAAATGTCTTGATTGAGATTAAGAAACTATAAATTATTCATTAGAAGATAATGAAATTATGCATGCTTGATTAAGTTATTGTGGATTGTCATTGGAAGTAACCATGGTAGAGATACCAAGTAAACTAAAAGATCAAGGAGAAAGTAAAAATGGTTCTTAAAAAAGCTTAGAAACCCCATTGCCATTGCATTCATAAGAGTCTTCATCATATGAATCTTAATTGGAATTGTAAGGGGGTGGGTTATCCTGTCATTATAAATTAAGGAAAGTTATAGATATCTTGGTAGAATAGATGGAGGAAGACATTTTGAGATATATGGAGGCATTTGAGTGGTGTAAAAAAAATTTTGAAGCTCATTGGGTTCATCATCATTGGATTCAACAAGGGTAACTTAAAAATAAATATATATGTTGATGAACTCAGGTAGGTGATCACTATTTATAGTATTAGCTATGCGAATGCAAAATTATGTCTTTGAATTTGAAAATTTGAGATCTAATGGGTTAATATCAGATTTATTCATGTAACAAACACCATATTGGATAAAATTTAAGAATTGGATATCGTAAGAGGAAATTGATCTCATGTAATGAGTCTAGGGGAAACCTAAGAGTAGGTTATAATAACATGAAAGAACAAGAAATATGAGCTTAGTAAAAATAGTTTTGGGTCACATAGTAGGAAGAATCCAAATGCATCCATGATAATTTTGGTTATTCTTATCAAATCCACAAAAAATAAGTATTCTTTTATTAAAATTGTCTGTGGAAAATCCTCATTCCTTGATTAACCATAGTGAAGTGACATTAATGCTCAAACCTTCATTCAAAATAATTTTCCTCACTTGAACATCATTGATCATGACACTAATGAAGAGATGTTGGTCATTAGATTGAAATATGATTTCATCATTGATTATATCATCCTTAGGAAACTATATAGAGAGCTTGTTATTTAGTGGAGGGTCAGACTTGATTTCAATGGCATGCACTTTGGTATGATTTAGACCTTCATGAGGTTTCTTAGATGGTTTAGTTTCACTTGGTGATGGTGATTATTATATATCTTTAAAAAACATTTCATAATAAATTTCTTATGCTAGGGTGATTTTATCATTAGTTTCATTAGAGGAATCTTGTAAGGCATGGTGTTGAGTTATTATAATAAATTCCATTGATATGATTTTTTATAAGAACCATAGTGATATTTAGTTTTAAAATTATCATTTTATTTTGGCTCTTTGATATTACAAAGAGGTTGATTGCTAGACTCTTGGTAGATGGTTTAATCATTAGATGTGCATTTGCAGTATTTTTAGTTATATATTTCAGTCCCATGTCTTCTTGGGAAGTATTCTTAAGTTTGGTAAAAAGATATTCATGAGCGAGCTTACATTGGTATTTAACCTTTCCCATGCTATAATATTAATAATTGATGTATTATTTATTATAATTGTCATTGATTGCACCTAAAAAGTTGTTCATAGGGGTAGTATTAGGATTAAAAGTTTGTAGAGGTTTGTCTTGAGACTTTTTATGTTAATTTTGAGATTAGAATTGATTGGATTGGGTTGATTGATTTGATTGAGATTTAAAGGTTTCAATATATTATTTTTAATCCTATTTAATGATAGCTTCATGGTTGAAATTTTCACCTAGCATGAGATCATAAGTGATTTTTTTGAGTTCATGACAATTTTCATGAGAATGACTAACATTAACAGGCCACTAACAAAATCTATCAGTATTGTACCATGGTGGGAGAGGCTTAGATAGGTAAAAATTCATGGGTCTAGAAAGTGACATCCTTTGATTGAGCTCTTAAAGACTCGATGGGAAGGGGGGAGTGGGGGGGGGGTGCTGAGATGGGTTTAAATTTAAATAAAAAGATACTCTTGATTTTAATTATTGGGGATGTTTACTTTGGGATGTGTTAGTGTTGATTTCATCAGATGTTATTTGAAAATATTTATTACTATATCTTTTGGAAGGTTCAAATTGGTTGATAAGGTAATATTATCAATTAAATTGATCAAATGCTTATTCCAAAGTCTTATGAGTGAAAGACTTTGAATTAGAATTAAATATTTAAGTTGGTAATGAAGAGTTTCAAAAGGTTTTTGTCAATAGTGTTATGATCATATTTATGTGCCAAAGACTTCCATAACTTGATAAAATAATGAGAAAATTCATGAGTTAATGTATTAGCATTAATGAAGTTTCTAAAGATATTCTATAGATGGTCATGATATTAGAATTATTTGACTAGGGTGTTGACTAGATCTTTTAGTTTTCTAATTAAATGGGTTGGATGCTGATTTAACCATTATAACACTTCTCAAACTAAGGTTTTGGTTAGAATCTTGGTAAGACCATAAGTGTTAGATTTGATCCACTCTTTGTAGAGGTTTCCAAATTATCTAAGGTTTAAAGTAGGATTATTTAATGTAATTAGTTAGATGATTCACAACAATAGAGTAATATATCATAGAATCATAAATAGAATACGCAGATCCCCAAAAATAATTGGTAAAAGATAAAAATACTTGAATATTATGACTGAGACACTCTGAGGGGGAAACCTCCACAACAATGCAATAAGAATAGAATTTACAATATGATGATAAAATAATAACCACTACCTCCTATATATACTCTACTTATCCATGGTTATTCCATAGGTTGACCATACTAAGAACATAGATAAATGTAATAAGATAATATGAAGGTATGTAAGCCACAAGTTGATCACACATATCCATAAATGCATTATAGTTTAAGGGTATAACATTTCCCTCCCCTTTACAATAATTTTGTCTTCAAATTGGAATCAAACCAATATTCTACTACAAGAACACTTCATCTTCCCATGTTGCATCTTTAGAATGCAGATTCTTCCATTTGATCAAATACTCCTTAATCACTCTAGTTCATAGTTATTTAGTGCACATGTGAAGGATATCTTTAGGATATAGAATGACTCAGCCTTCTTCATCCAATTCAAGTAACTCAATCCTAGTAGGAAACTCTATGGCCAATTACCTTATTTAGGAAAGATACATGGAATACTAAATGTATACAAGTGGATGAGGGAAATTCTATTTTGTAATCCACACTACCAATTTTTTGTAAAATTTGATAAGGACCATGATACTTAGGTGGAAATTTGTTATCCTTTTTCTATTACTTCAAATATATTTTATTATATGGATGAAAACACACAAAGACCGTATCACCTATGTCAAAATTCTATTCATTATGGTGTTGATCTACTTGCTACTTCATTCTACTTTGTGCCATCACTAAATTCTCTCACAAACTAACTAGTACCTACTATTCATGGTGAATGTATTCCTCAATAGCTCAAACCTTGGGATGCACTATCAAGGATAAAATGATGAATGGGGGTGATACCCATATAATGCCACAAAGGGAGACATTTTGGAATAAGTGTGAAAATAAGAGTTATACCACCATTCGACAAGTGGCAACCAATGAAACCATTTATCTTATTTGTCAAAAATAAAACAATGAAGATACCCTTATAGATATTTTTTGACTACCTCTATTTGTCCATCAAATTGAGGATGATAAGATAATTTATGATCTAATTGGATACCCAAACATGTAGATAGTTTAGTCCAAAAATTACTAGTAAATATGGGATCTTGGTCACTTACAATGATAGTTTGAGTACCATGCAATTTTTGAACTGTATTGAGAAAATAAAAAAGCTATTGTACTAGGAAAAAATTGTTGTGATAAGGAAAAAAAATGAGCATACTTGGTGAGCTGATCCATAACTACCATGATAAAAAAATTACCTTCAGACCAGGTAACCCAGTAATGAAATCCATGAAAACCTCCTCTCAATACTGACCAGGGATGGATAAAGGCTACAAAAGACTTGAGGTATTAATGGTTTCACCTTTGCCTTATTGATTTACCATGCATTCAACCACATATTTATGGACATCCTCCTTGAGTCCTTCCCAAAAGAAATATTGATTGATTCTATAATATGCTTTCAAAAATCTAGAGTGACCTTCAAGTGGAGAGGCATGAAGTTCCTGAAGAATTTTATGTTTGAGGAGAGAATGCTTATAGAGGTATAATATATTTTTATACCATAATTTTTTCCCCTTCCATGTAAATTTTTTAGATTCATGAGAACCCTATTGAAAATTATAAATCAAATCCTTGGTAGTAATGTCATTCTCCCATCTTGATCTTGCTTCCTCTAGCTAATTTACTTGCCACATGGTCATGGTGCATAATAGTGCCTCAACTGATTCATCTTGTTATAAGAGAGCATATACCACCACATTCTCTTTTCCTTTCTTATATACTATTTTAAAATCATAGCCTAACATTTTAATCACCTATTTCTATTGTTCTTCATATGACCATCATTGTTTTAAAAAATATTTGAAGCTATCATGATCAATCTTTACCTGAAAGTGACGACCCTTCATGTAAGGTCTCTATTGCTTGATTGCATGAAAATTATCCATCATATATTTCTCATAGATTGGTTTGAGCCTATTTGTCCCCTTTAGTTGGAAACTTTCAAATTTGAGTGGTCTATCTTCTTGCATGAGTACAAACCCCATGCCATATCTTGATACATCACAATCCACAATAAAAGTTTTTGAAAAAATAGGAGTTGCCAAAACTAGAGTTATGCACATAGCCATTTAAAACTATTAAAATGTCTTGATAGCTAAAATAGTCCACCATAAGGAGTCTTTATTTAATAAATAGGTTAGTAGGGATGTAATTCTACCATAATTTTTAACAAACCTGTGATAGTAACCAGTTAACCCCAAAAATCCTTGGAGGTTTTTAAATGTATTCAGAACTTACCCCTCCATAATCACTTGGATTTTTTAGGATCAAATTAACTCCTTCATGAAAAACAAGATGACCCAATTAATCTAACTCTTGGACACCAAAGTAACATTTGGAAGGTTTGGCATAAAACTGATGTTGTTCCATATTTAAATTTACCTATTTCACATGCTTCAAATAGTCTTTCCAATTTTTACTATAGATGACAATATCATCAAAAAAACACCACTATAAAATTTATAATAAATGTCCTTAAAATATTATTCATCAAACTCTAAACTATATATGGTGAATTTATGAGGCCAAAAGGCATGACCAAAAATTCATAATAGCTTTCATGAGTTGTGATTTTTTTTAAGGTATGTCCTCATTGTAAATTTAAATCTGATGATACCCAAAGTGATGGTATAACTTGGTAAAATAAACAACACTATGCAATTCATCTATAAAATCTTATAAAAAACTTATATTTGATGGTGTACTTATTGAGTTATTTGTAATCTAGGCACATCATCCAAGTTTCATCCTTCTTCCACACCATGACCATAGGGGAGGAATTTTCACTTTGACTATGTTAGATAATTCTTGCTTCTAACATATCCTATACCATCTTTTCAATTTCACTCTTATGGGCATAGGGATACCTATAGGGTCTAATGTTGGGTGGTGTACTTCCTATAATGATCTTGATGGCATGATCATGTAAATGGCTTGAAGGAAGTCCTTTTGGCATGTCACCAAAAATAATATAATGGTCATTTAACACCCTTTGAAAATTAGGATATGAAGGCTTGTTGGTTGGTCAAACCTATATGGAAAATAAATGTGCCATAAATATCTCAACACATTTTCTAAGAATCTTCATCATCTAATATGATCTAACTAGTTTTTTATATTTTTCCCATAATCCATGCAGTTCAATGGTCCTAGCTTATGAATGGAACCTCATGAATATTTCTAAGAAATTCATCTCAATAGTTCCTAAAGTGGTGAGCTATTGCACTCCCAAAATAATTTCAACTCCTCCTATGGGATTAATAAATATAGGAGAATTTAACAATTAGTCTTTCATATCAAGATTAATGCCATGGCATTTTCTAGAACATTTAATGGTACCACCATTTACAATCATGACCTAAAATTCTAGAGCTAGGTAAATGAAATAATTCAAATGATTAGCCAACTTAATATTGATGAAGTTATGTGTATTCCCAGAGTCATTTAAGATAGTCACCTTTTGTTTCTTCAAGAAACACACCACCTTAAGAGTTTGAGAAGTACTAATGCTTGAAAGTGCATGACAATAAATAGTAGGTTGAGAATTTTAATATTCATCCTTGGGTTCTTCTAAACCTACCCTTGAATTCTCATCATTTTATTCCTCATCCTTGGCACCTTTAATGTAAAATAAATTCTTTTCAACACATCTATTTCCTTTGTTCCATTTGTTATTGCAACCAAAACATAGACCTTTTACACATTTTTTTTTAATTTTTTGAGGTGCCTATCTGGTAGGATACAAAAATGATTGTGCATTCACAAACATTAGTGAAAGGTCTTTATTTGATCAACTCTTTTTATTTAACCATGCATGCCATTTGTATGGCTTTAGATACATTACTAGGATGAAACATGTGAACCTCCAATTGGATGCTATCTTTGAGGCCATCTAAAAATAATCCAATTAGATTTTCCTCAGTGATGTCTACTACACATAGGGAGAGATTCTAAAATTGATGAAGTAATCCTTTATAGTCCTAGTTTGACATAACTTGGCTAATTGGTTGAAGTAAATTTTAGATACATTATTATTATAGTGCAGCTAAAACTCAAAAAATATTGACCATGAAACTGGAACACCCTGATTTTTTTTTTAGCACATAACCAATGATATCAAATGAACTGCTCAGGTTTTGGATATAGAGAGGCCATAACCACCTTTTATGAATAAGGAATTTGATTTAAATTAAATAAATTTTCAATTGAGTAAGCCATGTGAGTGGATCATTAGCATCAAACTTACATAGGTCCACTTTTGGAAATAATGACTTCATACTAGGATTGTTGTTGTGATTATTTAGAGGAGAACTAAACTGGAATGGTAGAGGGTTATTTTACAATGGTTGAGATGAAAATTTGTCCAATTTCCAAATTATTTGTTACAATTGATACTAAAATCCATTTATGTCCCCTATTAGCCCTGTGATGTCCCCTTTAATTATATCGAGATCATATTTCTACACCATGTTATGCAACTCTAAATTAAGTTGTTAAACTACCTATAAAATACATGGATATAAAGTTCTAGACTCCATGTCATCCTTGTGATGAGTTTTAGGCATTTTCCCATTTCTTGTGTCCATGAGTATTAGGCCTGTCCATGCACAAACCTTAGGAGGGTTAAAACCCCCCAAAAATGTGTATTAATAGATACCATTATGATTGCCTAACCAATATGAATCTAATTACTACTAATGTGCACAAGGGTGAAAAATATTAGCTCAAAAAATTATATCTCACAAAGATGAATCCAAAGACTGCTAATTTTTATAAGGTGTGAACATATAATAGCAATAAGGGGAGATTAATGTAGTGTTAGTGAATGAAATCAAATTCAAAATAAAACACACTAATGCTAACACCTTAAGCCTATCTCAAGGGGGGAGTATAATAACAATACTAAATGCAAAAACACAACTAGAATGTAAAAGACAAAGGATCTTTCACCTCCATTGGATGCTCCAAATATCTTGTTAGAGTGGCCTTGCTCAGCTTGTGCTCAATGAGTCTTCATCAAAGGAGGTTTGGCTATCTCCTCTTCTGCTTGGCACCAATGGATTGTGATGGCTTTGGCATGGATCAACAATTGGGTATGATAACACTACATCAATGTCTTGAGAGGGATTTTTATCATTATAAATTTACACCAAGAGAGCTTAAAATTTAATAGGCAAGGCTTTTTATTTATAGATTTTTGAGAATGATCAGAATGAACCTAAACCATCCATCTCAAGATGAATATGTGTGGCTAAGGATCCATTGAATTTTTGAGGACAAATTCAATAAATGCCCTCATAAATATTTGGGAGAGAGGCATTAAAGAGGCATGGGATGACTTAATGAGATATTTTATCCATTTATGGTCTAGGGATGTCTTCCCAAGAAATGATGTCACTTGATGATGTATAAACTCATAATCAATTTATAAAAAGAAATATTCAACAAGTTTCATGGAATTTTTAATTAGGATCTTCATTTAGATCAATTAGCCTTAAACATGATTTATCAACTTTTGTGCAAATCTTGGCAATTGGTGCACAAATTAATCAAATTGGTTAGAATGTTGTATTATTGGCTCAAAATTTGACTGGATTAGAATTAGGATGTGATGTTAGATGTGGTGGATATGTTATCCAGAAATAACCATCTAAGATGTTTCCAACATAAAATAAAAAGGGTTTAGTAATTCTTCTCACACACACTCTCCTACACAAAAACGGTCCCAACAACCAACTCACACATGCCTTATGTAATAAATTTGGTAGAAAAGACCCAATCTAAAGTACCTAGTTGTGAAAATATCATTTTTACTCCAAATGATCTAATCAAAGTTAGTTGTCTCATAAATTACATTACCCCAATTAGTGATACTCTAGCCACGCCGTTTCCTGTAAATCAGCACTTTTATATAACAAAATTGAATCATTTAAGATGTTTCCAACATAAAATAAAAAGGGCACATTTTATGTAATAAATTTGGTAGAAAAGACCAATCTAAAGCACCTAGTTATGAAAATATCATTTTAACTCCAAATGATCTGATCAAAGTTAGTTGTCTCATAAATTACATTACCCCAATTAGTGATACTCTAGCCAAAATCAGCACTTATACAACAAATTTGAATCACTTAATGTGTTTTAGTATTTTTAGGCCAAATTATGATGCTTTAGAAAATATTCAAAAGCCTAGTTAGAGGTCATTGGTGGCTAGTTTTAGGTGTCTACAGTTTTCCCTTATTTGGGAAGGCATTTCAAGCTATAGGCACAATAAAATATTCTCAAAGAATAAAAATTTCATGTATACCTACACCTTCAATGACAATTGATGAACTATGTGATGCCCCTTAAGGGAATGGTTGACACAAGTAGGTCAGAAAACGGTCCCTCAAAAGAAAGAAGGAAAATGAGGGGACCAAGTATATGAAGATGATGGGGTGAAAACATAATGAGTTTTAAAAATTAGTCAAAATCATTGAGAATGCAAGTGGGATGGTATACAATGGTTTTTGCAAAGGTGGTTATAAGCATTGTACCCTGATAGTGGCAATGTGGTATGATAACACAATGATTTACCTAGAGGTAATTATAATCATTGAAAAAATGGAGCTACCCCAATTAAGATAGAAAAACAAGATAAAAACATTCCCATATTTGGGTAAAAAGAAATTAAATTTGGTGAGAACACAATGATTTACCCAAAGGTAGTTATAATCATTGAGAAATGTAGGTGGGATGGTGTACAATGATTTACCATAGTTAGTTATAAACACTGGACCCTGATTATGACAAACATGATTTATTGGTTGATGATGAAAAATATGATGTAGGTAACTTGATATAGAGGATAAAGATACATTGGGACAACTTGCTAGTAGGGAGATGCTCGTTCAAATTAACAAAGGTTGAAATTCTTTCTTTTGGGATTGGATTGGGATGCTAGTGTCGATGAAATGTTGATGCCTCCATTACTGAGTAGACTTTCTGAAGCTAATTTTTTTTTTATATCACTTGATGGTAAGAATCATGATAGAACACCATGAGGATGAGGCCAAAATATTCATAAGTATTGACTCTTGAAATCTAACATTCAAAGGAAAAAAATACACCAATGATAAAAACCATGATGGAAATGTAGACATATGAATGTTGATAGATTCAAGTATAAATGTACAAGGAATCACCCAATGAACACACATAGACTAAATCAAGGCAACAGTGTTGAAAGCAAACAAATAGGCAGACAAATAACAAATAAAAAAACAAGCAAAGAAATAAACAAATAAATAAATAATAGTTAGTCCTAATGTTAGTATAAACAACATGATGTAAACCACACAATGAACATTACCCCTAGAAAAATAGGTAATAACCTAGAAAACAACCATGATTGGGGGAAAAATAAGGTGGTGGCCCAGTTGTATCCATATGCACTAGGCAAGTGGACGTTGCCTACATAGTTTTATGGATGTAATATCCAACAAAAACTTTAGGCTAAATATAGTTCTCCTAGGAAATAGGAATAAAATGTTAAGTGATGAAAAACAAACACAATGGATGTGTTAGAAGAATAGGAATGGTCTTACAAAATGTCAAGTGCATGGGAGAAAAGGCCAAAAAAGATGGGGAAACTAAATGACAAGTGATTTTCTTGTGACTTAGTGAGGATTCTTAGAATCCTTAAGGCAAAGAAGTGGTTAATGTTTATGTTTTTTTCTAAATGATTTTACACGTATTTTTATAAATTTCAATTATCTCAACTTAGTTGAGAATTATGAGACACTAAATGGTCCAAGCTCACAAAATAGTGAGAGTGTTGCTTAGGTTTCTCTCAAAATGGCAAGAGAGTTTCTTAAGTTACTCACAAAATGGTCAAAGCATGGCTTAGGTTGCTCAAAAAATAGTGAGAACATGACTTAGGGTGACTAAGCTAACCTCAACAAATATCAAGCATTACCTACATAGTCCCAAGATGGGACCTTACATCACTATAATTCTGCCTTATAGTTGAGGAATCTGACTAATGTAGTAGCCAATTCAAACAAAATAGGCATAGTTGGTATAAAAGCATAGTATCACATAAGAAATGACTAGTTGATATGTCAAGGCATGATAAACAACTGTTAACCCTAGTTTGCCCATAGGCAGTTATAACTAGGAAAAAATGGCATAGGTCAATGGTACTAACTTGCCCATAGGTGGATATAATTATTAACAAGACCAATGAGACACAGATTTACCCATAGGTGGTTCTAATCAGGCACACTTGATAGAGAGAATGAAATAAGAAATAAAGGATGCAATTACCAAACTATTATCTGTCTACTCCAAAATACTATCTCTATCTAGAATGTGTGAAATAACTTCTAAAACTTGATCTGAATCTTCTTGATGAAAGTAGTGATGGAACCAAATGAAATGGAACTGAGGTCATAGGGCCTGGTAGGGAGGTAGAAATGAACCCAATTGATGAGAAGGTATGGTAAAATATATATGTGATAGGAAAAAGTGATAGTTTGGTAGGATGAGAGGACAATAAATTGTATATTACAAAGAAGAATATTGATAAAATGGCACAACTTGAAATGGTCCTTATAGATAATACACCAAGTCACTCAAGCATAGTACCGCTTGAGGTGGATAATTTTCATCAGCTCATCAAGTTTGTGTCCATCTGTGTGGCAAGCTTGTATGTTCCTATTCCATAGTTTGTTGTAATGATGAAAGGACCAACTCAGTTGGGTTTGAACTTGCCTTTATGTTTCTTTTTGGCTATGATATTCTTTTGGTTTTATTTAAGGACAAGATTACCAAGTTTAAATTATCTATACTTCACATGCCAATTATACTGGCCTCAAAGTCATTTTTGATAGGCTTGGAGATTATTCACTAGATCTATGTGTTTCTCATCAAGTAACTATAGTTCTTGCAAGTAAACTATTTGATAATCATTGTGATCTAGGACATGCTTGAAATAAATGCATAGAAGTGGCAACTAGACCTCAATGGGAAGAATGGATTCAGTACCATAAACAAGTGAATATGGAGTGGCTCCTATGGGTGTATAGTGATTGGCACGGTATGCCCAAAGGGCATGAAATATATAAAAGTGCCAATCATGACTGGTATCATTGATAATCTTTTTGAGAATGTTAACAATGGTTTTATTTGATGCTTCAGCTTGACCATTACCTTGAGGGTAATATGTCATAGAAAAGTGTTGTGTTATGTGGTTTTTAATACATAGCATTTTGACATTTTTAATCTTAAATGATCCTCCATTATTAGATATAATGTCAGAAGGGATACCGTAGTGATAAATGAGATAGTTGAAAATGAACTTGGAAATTTGATTTCTAGTCACATAAGTGAAGAGTATAGCTTTAACCCACTTAGTGAAATATTTAGTTTTGATAATAATATGTTTATGGTCATTAGATGAGGTGGGATTGATCTTCCTAATGAGGTTGAGGCCCCATGTAGCAAATGGCCATGGTGTTATCATTGGTTTTAGATTTTTGGTCAGGGCATGAATCTAATTGGCATGCCATTGACACTTGTCACACTTATTCACATATGTAGCTACATCTGCATCCATCGTGGGCCAATAATAACTAATATGCAAGAGATTTTTGGACAAAACTACCTTGCTAGTGTGGGTTCCACATACTCCTTCATGAACTTCTCATAATTCTAGTGTAATTCTAGTGTAGATTTTGTCAAAGTTAAATAATGAAGTAGAGTTCCATCAAAACTAAAATAGTAAAGGGTTGATTTGAGTAAGGTATAATGAGTGGTTTGGTGGATGAAGGCTTTGAATTATTTTTGGGATAGGTTAGGTGGTATAATTTTGTCATGGAGGTAGTTATAAAGGTCTGAGTACTAGACAAAACTAGGACTAACAATATCACAAATAATTATGATACTTGAAGGTTCATGAGCTGGTGTTAACAAATTCTTGATAAGGAACTAATATTCTTAGGTTATGTTTATTTGTCAAATCAGAGATCTAATAATGGCCATATCATCTGTGTTTCTATTACTTGCCCTTGGTATATGCTCAAACTGAATGTTAGCAATCTATTGCTTGAGAGTGTCGACCATAGCCTTATATAGAACTAGATTATCATATTTGGTTTGAAATTGGTCTATAACATGATTAATGATTAGTTAAGAATCACCATAAACCTTGAGATGATATATGTTCCATTGTATTGCTTGGTGAAACCCTATAATAAGTGATTCATATTTGGCCATATTATTGGTATAAGGAAAACTGATCCTAAATGATTTAGGGATTAGATCCCCTTATGATGTAATAAATAAAATTCATAGACCTAATCCATGTGTAGTAAATGATCCATCAAAATACAACTTCTAATACTACTCCTCAAAATGTGTGTCAATGATGGTCATTATGGATTCATCAGGAAATTAGAATGTGAGAAGCTTTGTATCAACAAGGGGTGCTTCAATAAGTTGATCTGTAAGAACTTGCCCTTAATGGATTTTTGGTTGACGTATCTAATGTCAAACTCACTGAGAAACATGTTCCATTTGGCTATGCCAACTTGTAAATATATTTTAGATAGTAGATACTTGAGGGTACCTACTTTTGAAATAACGATGGTCTTATTGTTTAACATGTAATGGTGCAGTTTTTGAGCTATGAAGACCATGGCTAAATATTCTTTTTATATGGATGTATAATTATGTTCATATGCAACTAGTGTATGGATTAAATATTACATGGCATACTCTTTTCCATTATCATCATGTTGAGCCAAAAGTGCCCCCAAGACATTGTCAGTAGCAGATAGATATAACAAAAATGGCTTTCCTGGCATAAGAGGCAACAAAATAGGTGGATTTGCTAGATAGTCCTTTAGCTACTAAAAAACTATCTAGAAATGATCATCCCAGTGAAATATGACTCCCTTATTCATAATATGTATAAAAGGATGGCACTTGTCAGCCAATTATGATATGAAGCATCAGATAGACTAGGTTTTTCCCTACAAACTATAGAGCTACTTCAAATTAGTCGATGGTTTCATCTCTAATATGGCCTAAACTTTTGCTAGATTGACTTCAATGCCTTGATGAGACATAATGAAGCCTAAAAATTTTCATAAAGTAAATCCAAAGACATATTTCTTAGGATTAATTCTAACTTTTTACTCGTGCAGTCTTTCAAATATTCTATGTAGTACTATTGGATGATTAGCCCTGGTCTTTGATTTTCCAAAAATGCCATCAACATAGTATTTAACAATGTCATGCATCATATCATGAAATATGATGGTCATGGCTCTTTGATAAGTGGCCCCTACATTCTTAAGACTAAATGGCATTACATGATAATAGAATGTTCCCCATGGAGTAGTGAACGCTATCTTATGTTGGGCTTTTAATGTCATCTTGATCTAGTTGTACCCTAAAAAGCTATCTATTAATGAAAACATCTCATAACCCATTGTGGATTTGATAATCATGTCAATGTTTGGCAATGGAAAGTCATCTTTAGGGAAAGCTTTATTTATATCATGAAAATTATTAAAAATTCTAATTCCTTCTATATTTTTGCTAACTAGAACAACATTAGAGATCCACTCTGAATAGTCGATCGATCAAATACATCCTACTTCTAAGAGTTTTTCCAACTCTTTTTTTGATAATATAACAATGTGAGGATGCATCTTATGTAAATTTTGTTTTACTATTTTGGCATTAGGATTGATCATAGAGTGGTGAAAAATTAAGTCAGGGTCAAAACTTATCATGTCAATATGCCCATGTAAATATGTCAATAAATTCCCTCAAAAGGGCTGTAAAGACTTCACACTCCTTATCAGTAAGGGATGCACCTAGATTGATCCATTTTGGGTTGTCTAGGGACCTGATGTTAACCTCTATTATATCCTCCACTAGAAGGGTCAAATCATCTTTAAGGATAGTGGGTAATGATTTGAACTAACTGGAAACATTAGAGTCCTTTGTTAGGACTAGCTCTTTGAGTTCCCCTAGGCATGATGAATCAGAGTCCCCTATGTAACAATTTTTTTTGGAAACTCTTGAAGGATTCAATCAAAAGCTTGTTGTTCTTCAAAATTAAACTAGGACTCATAGACAAATTCATCATTGGTGGTCTCCTGAGCTATTTTTAAATAAAGTTGAATACCCCCATCTAATGGCACCTAAAAAAGGTTTGTTTCTCTTAATTTTGGAAGAAGATAAAAAACTAGTAGTAAGGGTGTGGTAGAAATACCTAGTTGGTGATGCATGCATAATCTAGATGAGTATGGAGAGCTCCTCTTTGTCTTAGAAAGAATATCCTGTAGATAAGAAAGCACTAACAAAAGGGGTTGTTATCAAGGTAGTTAGGTGGGCTGCTTAGCATGAGCTAGATCTAAGAAGCATGAGTTTGCTAGGAGGCTATCAATCCACTCTTTGATAATAATTAAGTTAAAAAAGATCAAAGTAAGATACTTGCATTAAATAACAAAAAGGAACTAAAATGAAATACAAGAAGAAAATGAATGCTTGATAGAGAAAATAAAGTAAATATAGAAAAATTAGGTCAATACTAGTGCTAAAATAGATCAAGTCAGGTTCATAAAATTAGGTAGGGGTATATGAATAGGTAGGGTCATTTAAAGTTGGATTTAGTCAGGGGTAAGGGGGTAGAAATAACTTACTATTATTTCTTACCATAGTGACCATCGATGGTTGGGATGACCATTAGCGATTTATTAATCATTGATAATTGGGTGTGACTGTCGATGGTTGTGATAATTATTGGTGGTTTTTTATGGAATTTTGAAGGTGTTTAGAAAGAGTTGCAGAATGGGTTATTGATCACATAGGGATTTGGTTAAGGGTCTAGTCAAAAATGGGAGGTTGGAAGATAGGTGTAGAAAGCTCTGATGGGGGATAGAGGTTTGAAATTGAAATAAAAAAATTAAAGTACAGATATACCTATTGCTTGATAAATGGTTGATAGTTTATGGCTAAAACAATTTTAGCAGAGTAATGGTACTTTTCCTCAAGAGAAATTTTGACAGAGGTTCAGATCTCTATTTCTATTATTAAATTATTGGAAGAAGACTGGCTAGAAATCTTGAATATCTATGTGCAAGAATGCTTGTGATGATCGATCTCACTTTTTACTCCCCTCTTTTTATAAGAAAAGAGAGATGGAGGGTAGAAGGTTCCCTAGGAGGTTGGCTTGCTGATTTCAATGATTGGGAGTTTGTTATACATGGGTAAGGTGGATATATTTAATTGTGTTGTATTATCTTGCATAGCTAGTGTTTGTGTAAGAATGAGGAAGACTTGACCATCAACGGTTAGCCTAACCATCAGTGGTCAAGTTTACCATCGATGGTCTAGTTTTTGAAGAAAAAGAGGTCAAGGTGGGTTAAAAGGGTTGGATTGAGGTTAGGTTAGTAATTTGGTGAGTATAGTTAGCTTAGTAGCTAACTAGACTCAAGGTCTAATGGGTTTGTCAATGGGTCGAGAAGGGTTAGGTGGTCCCTAAGGTATCTCATGGCATTTTGACATCTAGTGTGGTTTTATAGTGTCTACATTTTCCCCATTTTTGTTATGTGGCTTTTAACGAAAAATATGCAAAACAA
The DNA here is from genome assembly GCA_037957365.1 of Torreya grandis. Classification (NCBI taxonomy): domain Eukaryota; kingdom Viridiplantae; phylum Streptophyta; class Pinopsida; order Cupressales; family Taxaceae; genus Torreya; species Torreya grandis. The sequence continues at coordinate 958,262 of JARHVA010001489.1, read as the reverse complement.
AAATGGATTTCTTAGTCAAAGGTTTGGTTGCCTCAAGTATGGGAAGAGGTGTTCCCCCTCAAACTGAGAGTTGATGAGGTGAAATCAAAATCCAGTCAGGGTTTAATAAGTGGTGTATGGTGAATCATGAGGTTGGTGATTTAAAAGGGTGGTTAGGCATTTAGAATACAAATATGTGCACAAAATATGACTAAGTATGATATCTAATATCACACATAGACTAAGGTTGTCATATTTGGTAAAAATAAGGTCAGTTCTAGAAGTACAAGTGATAGGGTAACTAGTCTACAATGTTAGTCATAGCTGATCAAGTTATGTTATAAGTCTCCTAGATAGGATCAATGTTTTCATAGATATCCAAAGTAGGAAGTGCTCCCCTGAAAAACACAAATGGTGTAGTTGTGTAATAGGTGGTGCAAATTTAAATGTTTAACATGGCAATGTTGGTTAGTGCAGTCAAAAAGACTAGGAAAGGTTGTCATAAAATATGTGATAGTTTGGGCCAAAAATGGCCAAAATCAAGGTGGATGTGGTTGGGTGGTTGGTTGGATAAGGGTTATCCCCAAAAGTTTAGGTTTTGGTTTGGGGGAGAAGGTAATATTTTAAAATTTGTCACCTAGGTGTGGGTGCTTATAAAATTTTAAAATATGATACCTAGGTAATCTCCACATTGTAGGGTTAAATTATGAGTTTACAAGGTCAGGTTGCCACCATTATAGGTGAGAGATATCAAGCTAGGACCTCACTAGGCTTGGTGACCTAGAAGATAGACACCTTGAGATAGAGGGTAGGAATAGCAGTAATGCTATAAAAACCACTAGGTACCATCCCTATGGTGCGGTATTGGCCATAGTGCTAGCATAGTGTCTTGAGCATCCCTAATGGGGTGAGTACAGAGCCAATTTAATAGGTGGGGTAGCTATGGTGACTTCAAGTCAGTGGGCCACTTTGATGACTAGATAGGTAGGCATTTTAGGAGGACTAATACCAAATGGCAATGGTAGTGTATGTGAGGCTAGTGGTATTGGTGCCCCAGGGGCATGATATGATATGTTATGATGTATAGATATAGATGTATATGATTTTGATATCATTCTACATGTCGATGTTGTGAGATGTACATGTTTTGATACACACACACACACACACACACACACACACACACACACACACACACACACACACACACACACACACACACACACACACACACACACACACACACATTATTACATGTATTATTTATTTTTATGATGTATGTTCATGATGATATATAGATATGGTTTGTGGTTCATGGTTTATATGTTTTGATGTTTTATGCTTTATGCTTATGAGATGTTCCATTAGTAGCTTAGGCATGTGTTGATTTATGGATGATATGTTTTATTCATGGATACGATGTTTATGATTATGGATGGTTTGATTATGGTTATTGATGTGATTTATTTCATTGATTATGGATGTGATGTTTGTTTATGGTTATGTTATTGATGAAATCACATGAATTAAGTTAGATAACAAACTAGATGTGGAAAAAGAGATAAGAATCATGAGATATATGTCTACATGAACCAATGATAAGAAGGTAAGGAAAAATCATGATGCTTTTTCATTGTTAAGGACAAAACAAAAACCAAAGTTAGATTGGCTTAGGGAACATAAGCTTTTTGAATGTTTCACATTAACATGCTTTGGTTGATAAAAAGGTGTCTTAATCACATTGTGTCAAGTAAGCTCATAATCCCTTGATTTGTAAATGGTATAAAGGAGAGGTAGGTGTTATGTGAAAGGTAAATTGGTGAAAGGTAAGATAACCTTGTGTGGTTTAGTTTTCCCCTTCTATAGGTGACCTAAGAACCATATTAGACAAGTCCATGTCTTCATACAAGGTGTAGACTAATTGATGTGAGAAGTCTACTAATGAAAGTTGATTGTAGCTTTCTTGGGATAACTTATTCTAATTTGGATATAGGGTCCTTTGTTGCTTTTTTTTTTTGATAATTTTGTGAAGATAATTAATGTGGGAAGATTCAAATGATTGCTTTTGACCCATTTGACTTAGCCATACTTCATGGGAGTGGTCTAGATTTGGGTTTATATATTTGGTAGTTGTCATTCAATAGAGTAGTCTGAAATGCTAGAGACATGTGACCCAAGTGATATTTTGGTATCCAAAATTGCTTTGATGTGAGGTTTAGACATAGACAAGTCTATATAGCCTTAGAGGTTTACCTTTATGAGGGCACAAATTTAGCATAAAAGGTTAATGATAGGTGAAAGGATTAGTTTTGAGATACAATGACCATGGGATTCCATCTAGATTAGAGACAAAAAGTATCCATGAAACCATGCTATGGGTAGAGCCATGGTACCCATATTTAGGATTAGGCTATGACTGTGATGGTTAATCACATGGTTTTATGTTGTAATCAGTTGGCCTCAAAGGGATAGGGATAGGTAAGTGAAGGTGAAAATATCATAAATAAATGGATGAGCTTAAGTTAGACAAGAAGGTGAGTTTGATCCTTGTTTAAAAAATAAAGGATGTAGATGCAAAACATTGACAAGCTCAGGTTCTAGTTTGCCTTCGAGAGAGGATAAATGGTAAGCTCGTGATCCATATTTATGGGTTATAATGTAGGGTCCAAGCCAATTAAAATAAAACTTGCCTCTTTTGATTTTATCCATATTGGTCATGATATTTAACATAGAGTCAAAGTCCCCTAGTTACTTTTCGACACTTGATTAAAAGTGGAAAAGATTTGGATTAACAAAAAGGGTGAGGTTGGTTAGGTCATAGTTTTGTGGAGAAGGGTAATCTCCAATGGTTGGGAGAAAAGGTAAATCCTAAATGGGTAGGGTGGAGGAGAAAAGTAACCTTTAATGGTTTAGGGTTGGTTAGTTTATAGGTTTGGTTGGTAAGTTAAGGCAAAAATGCCAAGGGTTAGTTTGGTTAATTGGTAAGGTATGGTTTGGGGTTGATAAATGGTTCAAGACTCATGGAGGGAAAGTTCCCCTAGTTTGCTCTTTCCATGGATATTTTAATGTGTGAGAAATATCCCAAGGTGAGGTGGTGGTTAATAAGAAGGTTTAGGAGGGGTGAATATGACTTCACCCACCTCTAAAAAGAGGTTGTTATTTATTAGTTGTTAGTTGTTAGTGGTTATGGGTTAGTTAGTTCAAGTTTTAGGTGGTGGTTCAGGTGGGATTTTAGCTATTATACAAAGGTTAGGAAAATGTTGTTGGTTTTGATTTAGGTAGGTTAGAATAGGGTTGGTAGCTTTGATGGGTCGATCATGGTTTGGGTTGTTAGATAGGTTGGTCATGGTTGAGTTAAAAGGTGTGTTGATTGTGGTTGATTGATTCAATGTAGAGGTTGTTTTGATTATTTGGTTTGGTTGGTGAGGTAAGGTTGGGTAGATTATTATAGGTAAGGTTAGGTTGATGGTAAGTTTGGTTAGGTTAATGGTATGTTTTGTTGGGTTAATGGTAGGTTTGGTTTGGTTGATGGTAGATGAGGTAGGGTTAGTGGTTGTTAAGGTTGGGTTAATGGTGGCTAAAGTTGGGTTAATGGTAGTTTTCACCAAATTGATAAGGAAAAGAGGTAGGTTGGTTTATTCCATATAGATGAGTGGAAAAGGTTGATACATTTATGCCACATGCATAAGTGTAAAAGATAGGTTGGTTGGTTTCCTTGATTATGATTTTGAAGGAAAGGTGTGAAGGTTATACTTGGTTAACAAGTGGTTTGGTTAAGGGTTAGATTATGGTTTCCTTAGTTATAGGTTCACCAAGGACCAAATCAAATGGATGGGCCTCATTGTGTTGAGGGATTTGGTTATGGGTTTCCTCAATAATGAGTGAAGAAAGAGGTTCAATGATTGATTTCTTGAAAATATTCAAGGCTAGGTTGGGAGGAAAATGGAGAATATTTTTTGAAACCTCCTTGTGATCATTAAGCTCTTAGATGAGCATATTAAAAGAGACACATCTATCTATGACATGTCCATTTGCATGATGATAAGCAACAAATTCATTCTCTATAAACCAAATTGGCTTTGGAAGAGAACTATTGATGGGTTTGATTTGAGGAAGGTTAATGATAGAAGCCTCTAAGAGTTTGTCAAGGATTAAGGCATATGATTCCCCTAGTGGAGTGTATTGCCTAGGAAGAGGGTGCACCAATGGATCTTGAGTTTATGAGATAATTACTTGGTTTGATGAAGTTCATTGTTTTGATAGGTTTGATGGGTTTGGTAGGTTTGGTGGGTAGTTATTGGTCAGATTTAGTAAGGCTGATAAGGTGGGTAAGGTTGGTAAGGTTGATAAGGTGGGTTAGTTTGATAGGTTTGATGAGGTGGCTTAGTTTGATAAGGTAGGTTGTGTATACACATAATATTTTCACACTTTTATTGATTACTAACACTTTGTATCTTGTAAGAACCTACTAATTCTCAATTTCTCTGAGTACATGCCTTAAGGGGTGCACCGAGAAAGGGGTGGGTTGACCTTTGGTGCTTCATAAGATTGTTATTCCTTTTGCCACTTGTTATCTACACTCTTGCCTCATAAAACCTTGAACCCTAAGATTATATCTCTCTTTCCTATCTATTGCCGCCATTTGTCATGCTTTATCCCTTATTTCTTACCTTGTTTCCCTTATGACTTATTCAGTAAGCTAGGCTGACCTGGTTGATGTAGCTTATTCTGAGGATACTTTGCCTTTCCTTATTACTTTACATCCTAGCTGACCTAGAACAAACTTCAATAATTATCTCGATAATGTTATAGGTCAACCTAGCATAACTAACATGTTCAAAAGTCTTTAGGGTGAGATACTACTATATATACTAGGTCATTCCTTACCATTTCATAATAAAGTTGAATTAAGCAAAGAAGTGCGAATGAACATTTACTTATTAAAAATTCTACTTAAGTAATAAAGATTTAGGGTCCAATACTTTTATTTAGAGCTATAATAATATCTTGTGGAGAACTATTTTGGATGCTTAGGTAGGTCATATTTCCTAGATTTGATTTATCTTGGTTATCCTTACAAGCCACAATAATCTCTTACGAAGCACCATTGGCCAAGGGAGAGGTTGAGACTCAGTGGGTTTATCTTCAAAGGTAAGTATTCCTAACTTTATTTGTCCTTTGTAAGAGTAGATAGATAATGCAGTATGTATTATTCTCTCCTATGTATTAGAATTCCATATACATTGATGTGATATATGTCTCCTATACATGTTTAGTTTAGTTGTTATTTACTTGTTTTGTTATAACCCCTACTTTATGTCACAAGCTTTGGTGAGCACTAGATTAGTTTACTTTTCTTTTTATTAGATTAGTTTACTTTTTTTCTATTATTATAAGTGAATATAGAAACCATAAGGATTTTTTAGGGTTGTTGTGTGATTGTGTTAGACTGTAGGCTTTGAAACCCTACCTAACATGATATGTTTTGATAGATGATATAAGTGATCCCCTAATCAGGTCTAATGGATCCTCATATTGGTCATGCTTCTGCTTAACACGTGTATACCCAATCAAAAGTGTAGATGTGATCTATCTTATCTGATCTAGGATTGATTCATGCACATCATGTAATTTTGATTACATACATTCTGGTGAACCCGATGTGAATCAAACCCTTATAGGGTTTCTTTCACTTATTTTATTCATTTTGTCATCTTATCTATTATTTATTTTGAACTTTTTATCTCGATTTTGTTGATCCATATATTTTTCTTTGTGTATAGGAATAGGAAATTGGATTGACTAGCTCAACCCAACATAGGTTTTTAGTACTTTGAAAACTTTTTGTTCAGCCTACTAGGTCAATTAGGTCAACCTAGCACATTTCCAACCACTTTAGAATAGGTTCTTATTTAGGATTCACAATGCAAGTTCTAAATTTTAGACTTCTAAAGTTGTAGTCCAATCAACTAGGTCGACTAGCTCAACATAGCACATTTACAAACATTTAGTTCAGTCTATTAAGTTGATCGATGTTGACTTAGCACACTTTTTTAGCTTTGATAGTAAGTTTTTGTCTCACTTAGTCGACCAACTTGACCTAGTTATGCATATTAGGCTAGTTCTATCCAAGGTTACAAGTTAGTTACTTGTTTTATTTTCATCTCCAAAACACTAAGGTCAATTTCTATTTCCCTATTTCTACTCTACTCTATAATTTTCTTTAAAAATTTTAATCTATGTATGTGTACCAATTGGATTATCCAGTGTCAATTGAATTGATTATGTATTTCATTTTAGTATCTGCTTTTCTAGATTAGTTATAGGCATATCTCATTTCATTTTTCATATTTTTATCAGTGCTTTCTCTTTTTTTGTCTATTGTGCTACATCGACTAGCTCGACTTTATACTATCCCAGGCCCTACTTTTTACCTCTATAAACTGCACTAGGTCAACCTGGTTAACCTAGCAGTTTATGTAGCTTTTATTCACTACACTAGGTCAACTGGGTTGACCTAGCATAGTTTTCAAGATTTTTTCATTTTTTTGATCAACTTATGCTCTCTGTACTAGGTCAATTTCTATGGACCCTATCTAGATTTATTATCCTTATTTTACACTAGGTTGACCAGGTTGACCTAGCTTTGTTTCTATCACTTTTTGAATCCTTTATTTTCTCATCTTACTTTCCTTCCTCTTTCATCATGGATTTCTTATTAGGTGACAACACTAAATCTCAAATAGTAGGCATGATGGAATTCACCAATCCTCATAGGGTTTCCCATAGACAAAGTAGATTTCCTTTTATAAATGCTAGTAATGTCCATATTTCAACTCACATAATGGACTATGGGTTCCCTCATGATACCTCTTTGCAACATAATCCTTCTTTTCTCCTAGAAAACCAACCTAAGTTAGAGTATACTCCTAAAATGCTTTTCTTTATTAAACAATTTCCCCAACATAAAGGGAAAGATCCATCTACCATTTACAATCTCATGATTAGTGGTCAAGATAATGAACCTCATTCACCACATTATACATTCTCAAATGGATTTGGTAGTACTAATTTATTTGCTTCACAACCTCTCCCTTCAATCATAACCTCTTCTCATGCTTCATCTTCTTCTTTCCTTTCTTCTACCTCCATGCCTAGTATCTCAACTACCATGGCTGGTTCTATATCTAGTGAACCCCTCTTAAGATCCATTATTCTTAATCCTTCCACTAATTCATTTTTTTCTACCCAAGGAACTCATGTTTCTAGTGTTTCTTCCTCTCTTCCATTCACTAGTCCATCTTTTGCTACACAAGAAATCTTTGCCATTAGTGCCTTTCATTCTCATCACTCATCTCAAGCTCTCCACAACATAAATAGTGGTACCCAAGCCACTAATACCAACACCAACTCTTATGATAATGTTAGTCAAACTCACCAACATCTATTGCAAACTCTCAATCAAATGAATGCTTTCCAAGCCCATAACACAAATCAAATGATCAGAATGCAAAATCACCTTCTTCTTCTTCAAATGCAACCAAAACCAATGGCTTGGGTCACATATAAGCAAAGTGTTACTCCCCTTCCTTTTTGAGATTCTCAAATCAATCTTATTCCTCAACCTCTTTTAATCAATAAAAATATCAAGCATCTATAAAATGAACCTATCACTACTCAAATTGATAACATTGATATAGGAGTTATAACACCTACAATCTCTTATAATGGATCAAATAATCCTTATCTTCATCCACCCCATGTGGTGTTCCCTTTGTTGAGTTATAGTGTAAGACCATAGATAGGACCTGACCCTCCTCACAAAGTTTTCCAACAATCAAGTCACCATCGAATTACATGTGTCAAGTTTGAGATAATATTCGATTGATTATGAAGTTACATGTCATTTGACATGCTTCCTAGCTTGAACTAGTATGCTTTATGTTTACTTCATTTTTATTTCACCTCTTATTTTCTTATTTTCTAAGTGCATGTAAGATTTCAGCCATTTCTTGAATTTTATCATACTTCCCAGCTTGAATTAGTGCGATAAATTTAAGACCAAAACTTCACTGACATTTCATTTGTTTGTATTACCTTATGTGACATTCTGCATACCTTCCATTTTATTACTTTGTTTTTCATACTTCCCAACATGATATATTATGATTTTACTTGTTTTAATTTGGTGCAAAAATCTTTCATCTTCAGTTTGAAAACAATTCCCCTTTTTACCATCTTGTTTTCCATTTCTTGGTTCTTTATACTTAGTCATTTTTCATGTTATTACACATTTTACAACTTGAATTAGTGTGTAGAGAATTTTTGATTGATTATATTTTTCCAAGTCTTTTTTCCTATTTCTTTTTAACCATGCATGTGTTTCTCATAATTCTAGAAAAGAAACCACATCACATATATTTCCTATTGCATATACAACAAAGCTAAATACATATGCTAAAAATAAATATATCTAAATCATCCACATATAAAACCAACATAATGATAATAATATATCCATAGTGACCATATACACAATCACATCAGTAAGCCAAAATATATATATATATATATATATCTCAAGATTTTGATAAAATATACACAACCATAATCAATGTTCTAGCTCTACAGATGGGCTCTATCCTATCTATCTCATGGCCTAGCCACACTACTTGCTAAGACCTTAGTCTAACTCCTCTAAATGGTATGCTATAACAAGGTAGTTTTAGATCTCAATCCCTCTACCTATCCTTGTAGATGTGCTATCTGTACTTGTGTCTATACCAACTTAGTTTGGGTCACTGCATGTGCTTGCATTAGCTGGGTATACATCATTATATATGCCTACATCATCTATGTCACTATCTCCATATGCATAGATCTCTCATCAACTAAGGCCTACTAAGCCTACCTCTCTCCTACACCCATCTCTACTGATGGTTGTTCCCTCTCTTTATGCATCCATATCTACCTCACAGCCTCTCCTGCTAGTCTAAACTAGCTCACCTGAGTTGGGCTAGATGGTACACTCAGATCCTCTAATGTCATGGGGTCATATGGCTCTAGAGTCTCATCTAAGATATCATGGATTGATCCCCTAACTAAGTACCCCCATCTCTCCTCTTTATCCTTAGGTATGCCTACAAAAGCACACCAGATGGATAATATATCATTGTCATATATCATAATATCTATCTTTCTTTCAATTTAAAGCTTAAATAATAAATTGATCATATTTTTCTTACCTATCTATGTCTTAACTACTATGGTCTCACCATCTACATGACTTCCTAGCATAGTCTCCCTATCTACATGACCTCCTAGTACCTCCTTAGATTAAACTTGACTATCATGGCTCGTGTCTGTCTCAACCTATGCTTGAGTAGTATATCACTCATTTATGTCTCTTTTGGCTCCTCTACTGACTTTCCAAGGATGATGATGGTCTTTTCTCTCTCCTCTTGCCTCCATCGATGTCGTTTCCTTGGTGGTTATATCTTGTCTCTCTATGGAGTTGGTGGTGGTACATCTGGTATCACTACCTTTGCCTCCTCCTACTCTACCCCTCATCATGTCTAACTAGTCCATGGTCTCTCTCAGTGTGGATGTAATTTTAGCCTCACTATTAATGGTCCAAATCCCCTATTTCCTTGTGAATCCCTCAAATGCTAATTCTAATTCTCAAGTATGAGTATTAGTGTCATTATATGAGGTATACCCATCTATCTTAGCACATGTGCCACTAGATGTGGATCTCTCCACCATGTATAGTGTCTTATCACATCTCTCTTTTATAGCATTAGTTTAAATATGTGTTAGCTCTCCCAAGTAGTTTCTAGCTACTCATATGGTTTCCATACTATGTTGGTGCATCTCACCATTTGTAGTACTGGTATGTGGGGCATGCCCTCTCTCCATCTCCTCACTCAAGGTGACCTATCATCGACCACATGGGGCAACCTAGCTGGTTGGTACTTAAGAAATCTCTCATATATACATGTTTTTATTAGTGTGATTGGTCCCATAGTCCTCTACCCTCTGACTAACATCTCATATAGACCATGTATGAGTTGGACCCAGATGGCAAAACATAGATCATATAGTACTTGCTCCTCCAACATCATCCTACTCAAGGCTACCATGTATAGTGGTAACTTACTATCTAACTTGTGATAGAGAACCCACTATGTCATAAGGCATATCACTTCCTTTTAGAGATCTAGAATCTATGATAGATAGACATCATACGTGTTCACTCTCTACCTTGGTAATATCATCTATGAGCCTATATCCCACATGGCTAAAGCTCTACTGTCCTTTTTATTATATGGTATCCTCATGGTCTTTGGTGTTCCTACCATAGGTAGCTTGAGGATGACATGGAAATCCTCTAGTGTGATAGCCACCTCTATCATATCCCCATCCACCTCCCATTTAAAGGTGTTAGTTAGTCATTCCCAACAACCAAGGAACATGGCTAATAGGTTTGCGCTCAAGGGTATCCTACATGTATCTACTATCCCTCCTATACTTATGGATCTTAGTCTAGCCCTATCTCCATCTATAAATCTCTCCAACAAGTCTGGTAGCCAAGAGATATCCAACAGTTCTCTAGAACCATCATCATCTCTACAATCAAGAAACAACAAAGGATGTAATAGTTCCTCCATATCATGTATAGCCAAAATACATTCTATTTTTAAACATAAACAAGTATAATTTATTCATTTCTTATCTATTTTATCCTATTTTGGCCTTCCTTTCCCTTATTTGATCATTTCAGATCATTCTAGCTCTTTTTCATCTTTCTGCATACTTTTTCGTGCTTTCTTGGGTTCCCTGGTCAACCTAGTTTGATAAGAAAAATTGTAATTTTCTCCACATTTCTTATTTTCTTTTTTCTAGTCCTAAGTTTCCATTTTGGCCCTTATGACCAACTAGATACCCCACACTAGGTTTTTGGCTTCCATAATGTGCTAGGTCGATGTATACCCTCTAGGTTAACCACATGGATTTTATCCTGATTTACTCTACTAGGTTGACCTAGCCAACCTAGTAGGTTTTAGCGTGATGACCTAACACATTTTGCCAAAAACTTGCCTTTTCTAGATTTTTCCCCTATTCCTTCAAACCATTTCCCATCTTCCTATTTCCCTCCCTTAGAATCTATTTTTTTTCATTTTTATCATATATGAATGCTTAAAATTAAATTTTATCAAAATTCACTTAATTCATTTCAATTTTCAAAATCTGGTTTGAGATTCTTAGATGCATACCTATAGTGCACCTTCTCTCACTCTTGGAGCTCCCTCTCATCTAGCATGACGTTCCCTTGCCATTCTAGCTTGTTGTCTCTCTAGAGCTTTTTTCCCCTTCTTTTACAATGCAAAATAACAAAATGAATTCTCTTTTTCATCTTTAGAACTTTTTTTAGCCATTCAAATTCTTCATTTATTTTCCTTTAGATTCCTTCTTTTTCTCATATCTTTGTTTTTATTCATCCATTTTTCAAACCATAAAATGTGTTAGATTCATGATGACATAGATATTCTTTTCCACTATTATATGCCTATCTTCAAAAAAAAATGATTTTTGGCTATTTTTGCACTAACTTCTACAGGTTCGCCTAGTGTACTTTAACCTTCAATTTCTTCTAGTCTTCTTATCTGGCACTAAGGTAAGTTAAAGGTATGTGTTTTTCAATTATATCCATTAATTTATCTTTTTTGCTTCTTACTGCACTTTACTTAGCATCAGTGTTATGTGTCATCATGTTCTATCCTGAAAGACCATCTCGTGTTACACTTATGTGACACGTGATGAGCTTCAGATGGGGCATATATATACACATAATAATTTCACACTTTTATTTATTATTGACACTTTGTATCTTTTAATAACCTACTAAGTCTCAATCTATCTAAGTACATGCCTTAAGGGGTACACCAGGAAAGGGGTGGGCAGACCTTTGGTACTTCATAAGATTGTTGTTCCTTTTGCCACTTTCTATCTACACTCTTGCCTCCTAAAACCTTGAACCCTAAGCTTATTCCTCTCTTTCCTATCTATTCCCACCATTTGTCATGATTTATCCCTCATTTCTTACCTTGTTTCTATTTTGACATGTTCAATAAACTAGGTCGACCTGGTTGACCTAGCTTATTCTGAGGATACTTTGCCTTTCCTTGTTGCTTTGCATCCCAGTCGACCTTTTAGGCATAAGGTCAACCTAGTTTATTCTGAGGATACTTTGCCTTTCCTTGTTGCTTTGCATCCCAGTCGACCTAACACAAACTTTAGGCATTAGCCTAATAATGTACTAGGTTGAACCAATCAACCTAGCATAGATGACATGTCTAAAAGTCTTTAGGGTGAGATAATACTATATATACAAGGTCATTCCTTACCATTCCATAAGAGAGTTAAATTAAGCAAGTAAGTGTGAATGAACATCTACTTATTGAAAATTCTACTTGAATAGTAAAGCTTTAAGGTTTAATAATTTTATTTAAAGCTCTGATCTTATCTTGTGAAGAAGTCTTTTGGATGCTTAGGTAGGTAATGTAGCCTAGAGCTTATTTATCTTGGCTGTCCTTAAAAGCCACAATAATATCTTGCGAAGCATCATTGTCCAAGGGAGAGGTTATGACTCGATAGGTTCATCTTCAAAGGTAAGTATTCTTAAATTTATTTCTCCTTTGTAAGAGTAGATAGATAATGCAGTATGTATTCTTCTCTCCCATTTATTAGGATTACATATACATTGATGTGAGTATATATCTCTTAAACATGTTTATTTTAGTTCTTATTTACTTTTTTTGTTCTAACCCTAACTTTGTGCCACAAGCTTTGGTGAGCACTAGATTAGTTTACTTTTCTTGTTATTAGATTAGTTTACTTTATTATTTATTATCATAAGTGAATATAGAAACCATAAGACTCTTTTAGGATTGTTGTGTGATTGTGTTAGACTATAGCTTTTGGAACCTTACCTAGCATGATGTGTTGTGATAGATTATACAATTGATCCCCTAATTAGGTCTAGTGGATCCTCATATTGGTCATGCTCCCACTTAACAAGTGTATGCCCCAGTTTTAAGTATAGGTGTGATCTATCTTATTCAAACTAAGATTTATTCATGCAATTTTGATTACATACAAACTAAGGTAATTGATATCATGGTTAGAGTAGGTGGACCAAATTTTGACAATAGTGTTGATAGGTGGGTCTAGGTTTGATTGATATGATAGATATTGATAGGTTATTGGTTGGGTATGATGATGATAAAATGGTTGTTGATAGGTTGTTGGTTGGTTATAGTTAAGATTTTATTGGTTATAGGTGAAGGTAGATTGGTCAAGTGTACCATAAATAGATGACTCTACTTTAATTATCCAATCAATTAACATTATAACTAGCTTAGGTTGTAGTTGGTAGTTTGTTGGTTGGTTGAAGTTGAAGTTTGATTGGTTATAGGTAAGGTTGGGAGCATAAGTGGCTTGTGATGTAAGGTAATTCTCTAAGGCAAGAGGGTTGTCTTCTAAGATTCTAGGTAAGCTAGGATCTCTAAGGAAGACTATAGGGAGGCTCTCCATTAAATGGAGGAAAGATGGTGGAAGGTAGGTTCTTGGTTAGTTTGATTCCTCAAGTGTTGTTTAGTAAAAACCATGTGAGGAGTAGAAAGGAATGACGAAATCTCACAACTCAAATATAAAGCAAATAAAATGAAAAAGATCTCAAGGTAATCAAAAGATACATTAGAGTGCATTTCAAACTTAGAATTCTTTTTAGATCACTTTTGGCTTATGCCTTAGAAAGTTTGAAGAAGAAATTTAGTTTGTAGATTAGGTACTAAAGAAAAATTCTAAGGTTGGTTTCAGGTATTAAAGGCTCTAAAAAAGAATCTATATTTAACATTAGTATGTGGCTTGATATTGAAGCCTACCCCTTCACTTCACACACCCCAAAGATAAGGGTGTCGGGTGCTTAGCCAAGATATATTGAATTTCGGAGTTTATACTCAACCAGAGAGAAGAGTTAGTTCTCCTCTTGGTAATGACCTCCAAATTGGATTATCAACAAAGGGTAAGGTTACTACTAAGTGATGAAATCTTTTTTGAACCTTGTCTCAAGTTTGTTTTGATATGTTGATTGATTATGTAGTTTGGTAAAGTGTGTGATAGCAAGAATGAAACTATGATTAATTACTTTGATTTTAAGCTAACTAGATGAACTAGAACAAACAAGTAATCAATGTATGCAAGGTTTATTTTAATCCCAAAAGAAATTTTAGATGTTTTTATATGAGCATAGAATAAAGGAAGAAAGGGGCACCTAGATGATGCCAGGGTCCCATTGAGCATGCTAAAATATTTCTCTTAATTTTTAATCATTTCTTAATTTTGGAAGAAGATAAGAAACTAGTAATAAGGGTGTGGCAAAAATATCTTGTTGGTGATGCATGCATAATCTAGAGGAGTATGGAGAGATCCTCTTTATCCTAGAATTAATATCCTATAGATAAGAAAACACTAACAAAATGGGTTGTTAGCAAGATAGTTAGGTGGACTACCTAGCATGAGCTAGATCTAAGAAGTATGAGCTTGTTAGGAGGTTGTCAATCTACTATTTGATAAAAATTAAGTTAAAAAAAATCAAAGTAAGATAATTTCATTAAATAACAAAAATTAACTAAAATGAAATACAAGAAGAAAATGAATTCTTGATAGAAAAAATAAAGTAACTATAGCAAAATCAGGTCAATACTAGTGCTAAAATAGATCAAGTCATGTTCATAAAATTAAACAGAGGTGTGTGAACTGTAGATAGGATTACAAAGCAAGTTATTCAAGTATTAGTCCATAAATAATGAAACATGCATAAATAACTAACTAACCAAATCTATCTATTCCTATGGTAATTACAAAGGATAGCAAGAAACAAATGAAAGAAAGCAACACCATATTACCTTCCCAAATGGATTCACCATACCCATGTGGCTCAAAAACATGTTCTCCCTTGATCAAGAATCCTTTTATCTATCAAAAATGGTGGTAAGCTCCTCCAATGCCTCAAGAACACTCCATAAAACTTAGGCTCTTGATTACAAATCACTAAACTAGCCTATCAATGAAGCTTGCAAGCAAAATCTATGATCAAATGCAGAACATTGTGGAAAAAATTTAACATTATAACTTTGCAATATTGAAGATTTGAAGATATTTGAACATAATAACCTTACACCAAAAATAGCTTCCAATTCACATCCATTGCCTCTCTATTTATAGATTTTTGAGATTGGTCAGGATCAACCATGACCGTCCATCTCAAGATTGAGATGTGTGGCCATGGATAATCCTAATATTTGAAATTAAATCCATAATTATCTTCATCATAACCTTGGAATAAGGGCATTTAAGAGATGGGAGAAGCATGGGTGACCCATAATCTTGATATTTGTGGTATTTATGGCCTAGGGATGTCTTCCCAAGAAATTATGTCACCTGATGATGCAGATAATAAGAATCAATTTTCAAAAAGAAATATTCAACAACTCTCATGGAAAATTCACTTAAGCTCTTTATTTGGATTAATTACCCTTTAAAAAGTTTAATCAACATTTGTGTAATTATTTAAAAATTGGCCCTCAATTAATCAAAATAGTCAAAAAGTCATATTACTGGGTCATAATTTGACTAGAGAGGAACTAGAAGGCAATGTTAGATGTGTTGGATTTGTATTCCCATTTAAGATGTTTTCAACACCAAATAACAAAGGTATGTGATGTGTACCAATGAATTAGAATAAAAGAGTGATCTAGAGCACTAAATGGCAAAATTATCCTTTTGACTCAAAATGATCTAATCAAAGTTAGTTGGCCCATAAAATGCATTTCCATATTTAGGGATACTTTGACCTAAATTGGAACTTGTAAGTGACAATTTTGAACCATTTAGGGTGTTTTATGAATTTTGACCTAAAATGTGCATTTGAGTGTAATTCAAGTAAGATTTACAATTTCAACACAAATGGTGTTAGGAATTGGATGTCTACATTTTACCCCTATTTGAGAAGGCATAGCAAGACATTCAAGTGAAGCAACATATTTTCAAATAAAAGAGTTGTCAAAAAGAAATTGGAATATACCCATGATGCCCCCTCTAGAGGACATACTAAGATGGAAGAAAAGGATGGACTCTCAAAAAGAGAGAGCAAGTGAGAGATTAACCCATGGAATAGATCACATCCAGATGAGCCAATGCTTATACACGTGATTACCATCAATGATCATAATATAGTGAGAGGTATAATAGGCCCTAGAGATGGGTGGAATGGAAAAATTACAATCCATAAATGTAAAGGACACACTATAAATGTACCTAATTTAAGAGTACAAGCTGTGTGCTTATGATATTGATCAATCCTAAGACAAGTTGCACACTAAAATATTGCCATCATAGGCTTTAATGTGGAGAGCTTAGAATTAGAGGAAAAGGGAGAATGTTCTACTTTAGGAAGGGAATCACCATTAGAATGGGGTCTCCAAAGATAATATAATAATAAGTACTCTAATAGAGTAGATGTGATCATGATAAAACACTTTTGCCTCAATAGGGTGAATATTGATCATTGATAAAGAATAAATAATGAGTTACCCCTGTAGACCTAATTTGATTAAGACATTGTTCAGATGTTGTGCCCTAGTAAGGGCAATTGGCAAGCAAAATATCTCAAGGATATAACTGAAAAAAGAGTTTAAAGTAAGTGGGCACAAATGTACATGCAATGGGGTAATAGCTTAGAAATCCATATAAAGCCAAGCATATGAGAATACACAAAGTGATGAGAGAGATGAAAATAAGAATGGAGATAATTGAGCTTACCTTAATAGAAATTGAGCATTGCCTACATAGTTCCATGGACTCATGTTCCACCATGAACTTTAGGCCAATGTAGTTCACCCAAATTTGAGAGAGAATGGAATGAGGAATGATGAAAAATGATCAAGAATTGATTAGACTCACAATGTATGCGAAGAGATGCATGTTTAAGCATAGAGTTGACTGCTAAAATACATGCTACCTAGAAGCCTGATTCCATATCATGAGCCTAGGTTTTATAGAGTGTTCTTGAGAATCATTCATCGGAGCTGATGTTGACGTTAAGACATTGAGACCCGAGCACAAAGTGATTGCTATAGAAAAAAAAATTAGGCGTTATAAGTATGAATAACTTAGAATGATGTAAGATTCCAATTGCACTGAGCTAGTTCAAATGTGAATATCTATAACTAAGGATAATGGTAAAACAATGTCCAAAACTAGAGTTATAGTAATTTACATTTAAACAAAAAAGCAAAAACAAAGATAAACATAAACATAAATGAACCTAACTCGAAATCAATATATTATCTTAAGTAGGAACAAAAATTTTAAAAGCAAAAGTCAAGAACATCTTAACAACATGAGACCAAGATATGAATAATCAAGATCCATGTGGACCATCAAGGCATTCTTGAACACAAAAGAGAAAAGCAAAAATAAATAGAAAAACAAGACACCAACAACAATCAAATAAAGAAAATGGTCCAAAAACAACGTAATAACATAAGATCAAGATATAAACAATCAAGATCCATGTGAATCATCAAGATTTTTTGAAACACAAAAGAGATAAGCAAAAACAAACAAGAAAATAGAAGACCAAGATGAGACAAGAAGTAAGAAAAATGAGAATAAATAAAAGGAGAGGTGCAAAAGCACAAGAAAACACAATAAAACACCAAGAGAACTCAAATAAACACACACACAAAATTGAGTTAGTGCAATTTAAATACAAATGCTCATGCATGTGCAGTAGAAGTGTTACTTTCCCCCACATCATAACAAAGAACAATGACATGACAATTGTTCCCTAATTAAAGAGGAATAATGATAGAATAAATGGGGGAAGAGAAGAAAAAGAATGGGTTGGCTGAGTTGACTCTAGATGTATAAGACAGGTGGACACTACCTACATAGTTCCATGGATGCATGCTCCAACATGAACTTTAGGCCAAATGTAGTTCTCCTAGGAAAGGGATAGAAGAAAAATGATTATCAGACCATCATGATTAATGTTATATAAAAATGGAAGATATGATAAACAAATGAGAATGGTCTGGTAAACAAGAAGCTGATGAGATGAGAAATAATAACCTTAAAAAATGGCAAGTGCATGGGATAAGATGAAATAAACTAGTGTTTTTATGCTTGTAAAATGGCAAGAGTGTTCAAACTTAACAATTGCTCACAAAATGGTGAGAGCATGGGATGGTGGAACGGGAATGTACAAATGTACAAAAGTGTGAGACAATGTTTTTATTCTTTTGTGGATCATGTTTTGATGTTTTTGGTATTTTCAAAGTATTTCTAATGTTTTTGGCACTTTTGGGATAAAATATGCACAAGGTGGGACCATCTAGTCAAGGAGATCCACGTCTTGAGATTAGTGGTTCCAATAATATATCTAAGTTGGCTGCAATAGCCCATGCTCACAAATTAGTGAGAGGGAGGTTCTTGATAAAATAATAAAACACAACAAATACCTGAACTAAGAAGATGCAGTTGTTCACTTATCTAAGACTACACAAGACTATCTTGGTTGAACTGTTTTGAAGAACTACCATTGAAGATGTTCATAACATTCATGAGACATAATTGAGATTATAATTGGTCAAGGGATAAAAAGTGTTCAAGCTTATAACATGTCCTAGACAAAACAAAGAATATGCTTCTAAAAGAGAGAAATCCATATTGGGATGAAGAATGTGTTCAGAGTGCTAAGGGTTCAAAGCCTTTACTATCGAGAATCATGAAAAGTGGACCATGGTAGTATAAAATGTGTTCAAGGTAAGATAAAAGGGTGGGATAAAATTACGACAACACAAGTTACCCCCAAGTTAGGGGTCTTATAGACAATGGTTCAAAGTTGTTCATGCATATAATCTCTTAAGGTGTATGATGTTCATGGGCTCTAAAATTTCTTCACCATCAGGTTTAGCCAATCAATATGATCTTGATCCATAGTTTTTTGTGATAATATATGGGCCTAACCAATTAGGCTAAAACTTGCCTTTCTTTTTGGGTTTAGCATTCATGTTCTTCTAGTTCTTTTTCAAAACTAAGTCACCTATCTCAAATTCTCAAGGGAAAATGTGTTTGTTATAGCTTCTTCATAATCTGTTATAGTAGACCTACAAGTTTTCTAGGGCAGCCAAATGCTTACCATCAAGAAGTTCTAGTTCTTGCAGTCATGAGGCTCTATAGTCTTCATCATCTTCAATGTGTTCTAGTGATATTCTTAATGATGGGATCTCAATCTCGATTGAGATGATAGATTTAGTACCAAAAATAAGGGAGTACATAATAGCTCCAGTTGGGGTGTGATGATTGGTTCTATAAGCCCAAAGGGTAGGAAAGAGTTGTAAGTAACAATTATGGCTAGCATCATTCACAATATTTTTTAAGATGGCTAGAATTTTTTTATTTGATGCCTTAGCTTTTCCATTTCTTTGTGGATTATATGGAGTGGATTTCTTGTGCCTGATCTTGAATTTTTCACAAAGATATTTAACATCTTAGTTCACAAAATATTTACCATTATCAGATATAATACGAGCTAGGATACCATATCGACAGATGATATAATAATGAATGAATTTGGCTATTTGTTTCCCAGTAATATAAGTGAGAGGAATGGCCTCAATTCACTTGGTAAAGTACTTTGTTGTAGTCAAAATGTTCATATGGCCATCTAAAGATGTTGGGTTAAGTTTCTCACTGAGATCAAGACCCCATGTGGAGAATGACCATGGTGTTGTAATTAGCTCCAATGGTAAGGAAGGTGCATCTATCAATTTTCCATGTTGTTGACAAGGAACACACTTCTTCACATTATTATAAGCATCTATCTCCATTTTGGGCCAATAATAGCCTATTCTAAGAGGTTTTTTTGCTAGGACTACACCATTGGTATGGGCCCCGCACATTCTTTCATGAACCTCCTTTAGTGCCAACTTGGATTCTCCCAAAGATAAATAATGAAGAATCATTCCATCATTGCCTTTTAGATAAAGCATGTTTCCAAGGAGGATATAATGTGTTAAATGATGAAGGAATTTTTTTTGTTATTTATTGTAAAGGTTGGTGGAAAATACATGACTATGGAAATAGTTATAAAAATTTTGGCATCATGGTAGCTCAAGGGAGAGATTAGGATCAATAATGGTGCATATCCTCTCTGAATCTAATAGAATATGTGTTAGCTAAAGAATATTTTCAATCAAGAACTAATACTCTTTAGCATTGTCATGCATTTGAATCATGGAACCAATTTTTTCCATGGCATCAATAGATCTATTGTTGACTCATGGAACTTGCTCAAACTATAGAGATTTAAAATGTGTTTTGAGGTTATCACAATTTTCTTGTAAGGAAAAAGCTTATCATCCCTTGTTTGATACTAGTTAATTGTCTGATTTATGATTAGCTACGAATCTCTAGAGACCTTTAAGATTTGAATATCCCACTTTATAGTAAGATGGAGCCCTACAACTAATGCCTCATATTTGGCCATATTATTTGTACACTAAAATTGTATACAAAATGCTTTCGGGATCAAATCCCCCTATGGTGTCATCAATAATATGCCATCTATAGATCCTTAGGATGTGAAGGATCCATCAAAATAGAGCATCCACTACCCAGGTTCTTGTGATGCTTGTTCTATCATCATGATAGAATCATTTGGAAGGTCAAAGTTGAGAGGTTGAGTGGCTGTAATAGGAGATTCTATAAGTTGGTCTACAAGAACCTATCCTTTGATTGCCTTTTTTTTCTAGCATTAAATATCAAACTCACTAAGGATCATAATCCATTTAGCCATGTGTCCTTGAAGATTTGATTTAGATAGAAGGAACTTGAGAGGATCTACTTTGGTGATAACAATAGTTTTGTTATTTAGCATATAATGTCACAATTTCTGAGTGGTGAACACCATAGCTAAACATGCCTTCTCAATAGGCATATAATTATGTTCCTAGGCTACCAATGTGTAGCTTAAATAATAAACTACATGTTCCTTACCATAATCATCATGCTGAGCCAAAAGTGCCCCCAGTGCATGTTCCATGGCTAATATATAAAGAAGCAGTGGCTTTCCTTGTGTTGGAGGTCGTAAGACCGGTGGATTGGCCAATTATGTTTTAAGATTTCCAAATGCTATCTAAAAATCTTCATCCCATTGAAATATTACCCCTTTCTTTAAGAGATGGGTAAATGGGTGGCACTTATCTACTAGTTGAGAAATGAACCTGCGTATAGACTGGATCTTGCCTTGTAGACCTCACAACTATTTAATATTTTTTGGTGGAGGCATTTCCATAATAGTGGTGACCTTTGTAGGGTCAACTTCAATCCCTCATTTTGATATAATGAACCCTAGCAATTTTCCTGATGTGACTCCAAAGACACATTTCTTAGGATATAAGCAAACTTTGCATACATGAAGCCTCTCAAATATTTTTCATAGAATGTTAGGGTGTCCACCTCTTATTCATGATTTTACTAGTATATCACCAATGTAGTCCTTGATAATGTCATGCATCATGTCATGGAAGATGACAATCATTACACACTGATATGTGGCTCTAACATTATTCAAACTGAATGACATGACTTGGTCATAGAATGTCCCCCACAGAGTGGTGAATGTGGTCTTATGCTAATCTTTAGGAGCTATATTGATCTGATTGTAACCAAAAAATGCATCCATTAAGGATATCATCTCATACCCAGTATTTTAATTGATATTCATGTCGATATTAGGCAGAGGAAAATTATCTTTGGGACATGCTTTGTTGATATCATGAAAATCAGTACAAACACATATGCTTGAGGTCTTTTTACTTATTGGTACTATGTTATAAATCCATTCAGAGTAGTCTAATGGTCTGATAAAATTATCTCCTAACAACTTTTCCAACTTGGCCTTAACTAAAAGGGTGATGCATGGATGCATCTTTCTTAACTTTTTCTTGATTGGTTTAGCATCAGGGCAAATAATAAGATGATGCAAAACTAAATCTAGATTCAGGCCTGACATGTCAGAATGTGCCCATGCAAAGATGTCTATATAATCCTCAAGAATGGATATAATATGTTCACATTCTGCTTTAGTAAGGGAAGCTCTAAGATAAACATTTATGTGATCCTCATGGGTTCCCAAATTGACTTTTGTTGTACTCTCTATAAGGAGTGTGGATCCATCTTCTAGAATTGTAGGCAATGTATGGTCATGATCTTCTTCTAATATATCTTCTTGTTGTTCCTCCCAAAGATCTAGATAATATGAAGAATCAAAAGTTGGCTTCTCAGTTAAAGGATAATTGGCAAAGACCTCTAAAAAATTAAGAGCAAGATGCTCAAATATTTGATGTTCTAAAGAGATGCTTGTACTAGCTATGGAACTTGGGCTAGATGGACTTTCTACATCCTGAGGGGATGAGCAAAATTTCCCACATGGGAGTGCTTGAAATAGGTTTTCACTCAAAGGCTTATCTTTTTATTTACTTTTTCCCTGATTAACAAGTGCCTCAAAGAGGTTTTCACCTAAAGATCTTGATGTTTGTTCTTTATTATGACCAAGAAAGTTTTCCTGCTCTCCAAATTAGGTAGAAGAATTCAATGAAAAATCAAAACCCTACTTATGATCACCAGTGGGGAATGCATCTCATAGGCCCATGTATTCTACAATTTATTCTTCATTTTGAAACTCATCGAGGCATATGGCCAATTTTTTTTGATCCTAATCTATGAGTTCAAGATGGCAAAGGTATAGGTTACAATGAGGTTTTGCTTTAGGATGGGAAGCACCAATGGTAAAGATATAATATCGTACTTTAGGAAGGGAAGCACCACTAGGATGGGTTTTTTCTTCAAGATGAGAAGCTCCAATAGGATGGATTTTTACTTCAAGATGGGAAACACCAATGGAAAAGATATAATGTCCTATTTTAGGAAGGGAAGAACCACTAAGACATGTTTTTTCTTCAGGATGGGAATCTCTAATAGGATAGATTTTTGCTTCAAGATGGAAAGCTCCAATAGGTGTTATGGTCAATATTTGAATCAAATAAATTTGAATCAACAAGCTCATCAAAAAGGCTATAATGGGATGTTGTGTCACTGCTAGGAGTCTCATTACTAGTCACTTTGAAAGAGTCACTACCAAATGTTATGAGGTCATCCTTTGGTGGTTTAAATTTGAGACCATGATTCTAGTTGATAAGGGCTCTAAAATTCCTTGCACTTGTGGGCTAAGGCCTTTCCCTATATAGTCAAGATGGTCCATTATCTTGTTAGGGATAGGATACTTTGGATTTTGAAAATAATCCATAAGGCCCTCAGAATATAACCAATCTCCCTTGGTAAAAGCCTCTCAATCTTTTTTTGGTGCAATTGTAGGTATAAAAACCACAGGAGGTTTTGGTTCCTTCTTTTTGGTTGCCAAATTTGGTCGGGTTTTTTAGGAGTCTGGGAAGTTTTAGGCTTACCAAATGTTTTAGGGGATTTTGGTAATTTTTCAATATGGAGGATGTCCTTTAGATGGTACATGGAAATTATTGCATCTTTAATAATAACCTATTTGGCCAAAGTTGCAAGAAATGGATCAGTTGAAGTGGAGGCTGGATCACTAGGGTCTATATAATTAGATGGAGATGGATGAGAAATAATTGATTTGTTCTTATTTGAAATGAATTTAGAACCTAGGAAATAGTTTTAATTACAAAACTTTGCTTCAAGATGTTTACAGTATTGGTATGGCTGTTGATCAGTATGAATAGTAACCTCGATCCCCTCATGGGGAAACTTAAGGCATTGGTGAAGAGTAGATGGAATTTCTTGTACTTCATGGATCTAAGGATGACCAAGAAGTATGTTATAAGGAATATCAATATCCACAATATGGAATAATGTGTGATGAGAGATAGACCCAACCATGACTGGCAACCAAATTATACCAGATGACTCCCTCTCGGCATTGTCGTAAGCCTTGATTGTAATAGTTTCTAGCTAAATGTCTTTATCCATGTAACCCAATCATCACACCAATTTAAGAGATATGATGTTTATCCCTAAACTATTATCTATAAGAACCTTCTTGATCTTGTGATCCACAATGATTATCTCAATGTATAGTGGGTTATTGTGGTTTGGGCCAAGGGTGGACATGTCCTTTTGATCAAATTTGATTTGCCAAAATGAAGACAAATGTCCAACTAGGTTCTAGAATTGATCAAGGTTTATATCATTAAGCGTAATAGACTCTTGTAAAATTTTGTTGAAGATGGTTTGATGGACATCAGATGTCTATAAGAGCTCTAATATGGAAATTTGCATAGGGGTTTTATCTAATTGATCTGTTATACTATAAGGCCTTTGAATTTTGGATTGAACTAGTTTGGTCTTTCTTGGGATAATATTTTTCTTTGAAAATTTTGGCATAGTGTTCTCTTTGGGTTTATCTAAAGAAGTGGGTGAAGGGCCCCGAATGGTAACTCATGGGCATCTAGTTACGACTACACAATCTAGAGGTGGCAAGGATTTATTATAATTAGAAGAGGGAGGCAAAGGGCCTTAGATGGTGATTTGTGGATGACTAACTGCATTACTAGTTCTTTTCAACCAAACCAAAGATTGGTAAATAAACATAAAAAATTCTAAAATCAACAAAGTGCAAAACAACCAAACTGTCTTGAGGGATTTCCTCAATTCAAACTAAATGTTTGGGTTTCTAAGTTTGTAAAGTAACAAGAGGTTCTTGATGATTGAAGAATTTATGTTCTATATCAAATGGAAAA
Source organism: Torreya grandis (assembly GCA_037957365.1). NCBI lineage: Eukaryota > Viridiplantae > Streptophyta > Pinopsida > Cupressales > Taxaceae > Torreya > Torreya grandis. Next base: position 933,381 of record JARHVA010001489.1, on the reverse strand, counting down.
TCTTTTAAGGTCTCTTGTTACTTTAACTATTCATTTAGATTACCTTGATCCACTATGGTAATATTCTCATCCAATACTTGTTGCGTACTTTTAACCATATCTCTATGTTCTTTTGAAGCATTATTATGAATTGAAGTGGCAACCAGGGAGTCAATTAAGTCTATGACAAGTTGATCTACATATTGTTGACTTATTATCTTGATCTGAACTAGAAGATCTAGATTTGTGGGTATTGACTCTATTTATATTTCCTTTCTTTTGTTAGAGGAAGAAGGTATGTCTATTTGTGTAAAAGCTTGATCTTGCCATCATTTTTCTCCTTCTCTAACTAAGGTATGCATTTTTTCTATAGGAAAATCAAAAGGTAGTCTAGCACCTAATTCTATCAATCTAAGAAGGGATTCATCTTGATATTCTTGGGGTTGATATTCATTGTAATCATCTTTGAATCTTACTATTTTGGGGATATCATAAAAAACAATGGGGTTATCTTGACCATCATAAAATTGTTCATGCTCATAACTAAGGCCATAAGAGGCCCCACTATGAATGATCTTTGAGTCATGTCTAAAAAGAGTTGTTATATGTATTGACTAACTTTGGACCAATGTTCGACAACCAATCAAAGTATGTTTTGTCTCTCTTTCAAACAAATAACCAAGGTACCAATGAGACTATAAGGGAGGGTGGTTGGAAACCACACACAATTTAGAATATTCAATTCATGAATTTACTCAACCTTTGGTAAAGTTAAAATCATATAGATCAGAAGAGAGTAAGGTAACTCAAAGACCCAAGGTGAAAACTAGCACACCAAAGCCTAAATATTTGTAATACACCCACACTACAAAAGCTAGCTTCAATTTTGACAAGTTTACCCTAGAAGTTTAGAGGAAATCTCTCTGGATTAAGAAGAATACAAAATGAACTAAGAAACTCAAGATGTAAAAACATCCAATAATCACTAAGTATAAAGCTAGGACCAAATAGGTGGCACAACATCACCACATGATTCTAGTAGGATAAAAAATGTTCTAGGACCCAAAGTGTGAGTGATACGTAAGATGACTTGAGTTGACCAAGATGATAACATGATTTTGAGTCTCAATAAATGACCTTCAATCCAAATAGAAAATTGAACCCAAGTTAAAACAAGCTTATTGCACAAATGGCAAACCCACTTTAACACAACCCTTATAACTCAAAAAGGTTCAATTTTAAATGTGGATTATAAATGAAGAATTTAAATAAATTGGGTAAAATATCTAGACTCAATTGGGAAATGTGACTACGTCAAAGTGGATGGCATGACACAAAGCTTTTGATAAAAAAATTGAACAAGGAAAAGATGATTTTTCCATTTGGACAGCGTAATGCCCCCCTTTCTCAAGAAAATTGAGGACAATGTGTTTTTGTTAAGTTCATTTAGTTAACAAGTAGTTTTAGACATAAATCAAGACCAAGTAAGTTAATGAGAAAAAATAAACATCTTAAGTCTAAACTAACAAGGTATGTCAAAGTGGGGTCTACTAAATTAGTAAGGTTTCGATCATTCTAGGGGATTCAATTGGACAATGACATTCACACCAAATGATGTAAAAGACAAGCATGGAAATTAGGTGACCATGGTATTGGCTAGTTATAAAAAGGTATAGTCCTTTTTACAACCACTACATCCTGATGTTCACTCAGTGTAGTGCGATGTCCAAATGTAGATACGTCCCATGTGCAACTCCAAAGGAGTAAGTGAAGTCAATATCGAGAGGTGAAATCCTAGGTCAAAGCTTCCCTAAAGAACTCATGGGAGGTAATGATGTCCCCCTCATAATCCAAGTTTTCATTAAAATAAAGAAAGCATAAAATAGAAAGACTTTAAGGTCATTTTCAAAATCACCCAAACTTTGGCAAGTTTTTGGGGAGTGCTTTAGGTGACATTCTTTCTAAGCCTTGAACTAGTCTATTTGAAATATAAATAGTGCTTTTGATTCCAAGGGTTCCTTATAGGGGACAAATGGAAGAGCATACATGCAACATTCCTCTTTTTGCCAAACAAAACCTAAGTAAATAACTATTGTAAACAAAAATTGACAAGTTTGTTCAATTTTAAATCCAAATGAAATTTTTGGTGGTGTTCATTTTGCCATTCACCAAAACATCTAAATGCTTTGTTAAACACCCAAAACAAAGTTCCTAGTTGATTTTTAAGCATGCAAGAGGTGATTTAAACATGTTTTTATCAAAGCAAAAGCTTTTTCCTACAACAAAAATGTCAACATGTCCTTTATTTAGCTTGAAATAATGAAATTTGAAAAATTATCTCTTGAGTCTATGTTTTAAGAAAAACATAGTGATCAACATCGGTTATTACCACCAATGATGGTTACTTTGGTTGACTGAGATCTAACCGATGTCAGTTTTACTAACCAATATCAATTAATCGAGTAATTGATGTCGATATTCTTGCTGACATCAGTTAATGTGTGAAAATTTTGGCAAATAAAAATGGCAAAATAAAGTTAGAAAATCAATTTGCATGAGTTTTAAGGGTCTAGATGGATATTTTAGAGTTGTAAAGTGATCTTCCTTAGGTGTGAGATGCGTCTGGTCCCACCAAGTATGCCAAGATGTAGAGAGGATTATAAATCAAGTTAGTCAGGCATTAGTCCATAAATAATGAAACATGCATAAATAACTAACTAACCAAGCCCATCTATTCCTATGGGAATCACAAAGGATAGCAAGAAACAAATGAAAGAAAGCAACACCATATTACCTTCCTAAATGGATTCACCATACCCATGTGGCTCAAAAACATGTTCTCCCTTGATCAAGAATCCTTGTCTTTGTCAAAAATGGTGGTAAGCTCCTCCAATGCCTCAAGAACACTCCATAAAACTTAGGCTCTTGATTGCAAATCACTAAACCTATCAATGAAGCTTGCAAGCAAAATCTATGATCAAATGCAAAACCTTGTGGAAATAATTTAAAATTATAACTTTGAAATATTCAAGCTTTGAAGATATTTGAGCATAATAACCTTGCACTAAAAATAGATTTTAATTCGCATCCATGGCCTCTCTATATATAGATTTTTGAGATTGGTCAGGATCAACCATGACCATCCATCTCAAGATTGAGATGTGTGGCCATGGATAATCCTAATATTTGGAATTAAATCCATAATTATCTTCATTATGACCTTAGAAGAAGGGCCATTTAATAGGTATGGGAGGCATTAACTAGGCATGTGTGACCCATAATCTTGATATTTGTGGCATTTATGGCCTAGGGATGTCTTCCCAAAAAATGATGTCACCTGATGTTGTAAATAATAAGAATCAATTATCAAAAAGAAATATTCAAAAAATCTCATAAAAAATCCACTTAAGCTCTTGATTTGGATTAATTATCCTTAAATAAGGTTAATCAACATTTGTGCAATTATTTGAAAATTGACCCTCAATTAATCAAAATGGTCAAAAAGTCATATTATTGGGTCATAATTTAACTAGAGAGGAAATGGAAGGTAATGTTAGATGCATTGGAGATATATTCCCATTTAGGATGTTGTTAACACCAAATAACAAAGGTACATGATGTGTACCGATGAATTAGAATAAAAGAGTGATCTAGAGCACTAAATGGAAAAATTGTTATTTTGACTCAAAATGATCTAATCAAAGTTAGCTAGCATATAAAATACATTTCCCTATTTAGGGATACTTTGACCTAAACTGGCACTTGTAAGTGACAATTTTGAACCATTTAAGGTGTTTTATGGATTTTGACCTAAAATGTGCATTTGAATGCAATTCGAGTAAGATTGACAATTTCAGCACAAATGGTGTTAGGAATTGGATGTCTACATGAACAGGTAGGGGCACATAAAGTCATATTTGGTTAGGGGTGAGGAGGTAGAAATAACTTACTATTATTTCTTACCACAATGACAATCAATGGTTGGTTTGATCTTCATTGGTTGGGCTAACCATCAGTGGTTGGGTTGATCATCAACGGTTGGGTAACCATTGATGGTTTGGGCTAATTATTAGTGGTTGTTTTAACCACCTATAGTTGCTTATGGAATAATGAAGGTGTTCAAAAAGAGTTGTAGAATGGGTTATTGATTAGTAGGGGTTTGGTTAAGGGTTTGGTCAGAAATGGGAGGTTGGAAGATAGGTGAAAAAAGGTCTGATGGGGGAGAGAGTTCAAAAACCAAAATAACAAAATTGAAGTACAAATATACTTATTTCTTGATAAATAGTTGATGGTTGATGGATAGAGAATTTTAGTAAAGTAATGGTACTTTACCTCAAGAGCAATTTTGGTAGAGGTTCAAATCTCTATTACTATTATTGAATTTATGGAAGAAGATTAGCTAGAAATCTTGAATACTTGTGTGCAAGAATGTTTGTTATGATCGATCTCACCTCCTACTCCCCTCCTTTTATAGGAAAAGAGAGATGGAGGATAGAAGGTTCCCTTGGAGGTTGGCTTGTTTATTTCAATGTTTGGGATTTCATTAGCAATGGGAAAGGTAGATATATTTAATTATGCCATGTTATTTTGCTTAGTTGGTGTTTGTGTAAGAATGAGGAAGACCTAATTGTCGATGCTTAGCCTAACCATCGAAATTCAAGTGGACTATCAATGGTCAAGTGTTCAAAGGAAAAGAGGTCAAGGTAGGTTAAAAGGGTTAGGTTAAGGTTAGATTAGTAAGTTGGTGAGTTTATTTAGCTTAGTATCTAGTTAGACTCAAGGTCTAATAGGTTGGTGAGTGGGTTGAGAAGGGTTAGGTGGTCCTTAAGGTATCCTGAGGCATTTGGACATCTAGTGTGGTTTTCTAGTGTCTACAAGGTTTTCACCACTTGATTGGCCTTTTTATTTACTTTAACCTTGGTCAAAAGCACCTCAAAGAGGTTTTCATTTTGGGACCTCACTATTTTAATTATTTTATTTTATCTAAGGGTGTTCACCCACTCTCAAAAATAATCTTTAGGATCCAACTTGGTTGAGAACCTTGGAATGGTGAACATTATCTTATGATTGTCTTATGGTACTATCCTGATCTAGTTGTACCTTGAAAAGTCTTTCATTAATGAAAGAATCTAATAACCCACTATGGAGTCGATGATCATGTCAATTTTTATCATTGAAAAGTCATCTTTAGGGCAAGATTTGTTTATATCATGGAAATTAGTACAAATTTTGATTATTTCTAGATTTTTGCTAATTGGAATAACATTAGAGATCCACTCTAAATAGTCGATCGACCAAATATATCTTATAAGAGCTTTTCCAACTCTTTCTTCACTAATTCAAAAATGAAAGGATGCATCTTATGCAAATTTTATTTTAATGTTTTGGCATTAGGATTGACCATAAGGTGGTTTATAACCAATATGGGGTCCAAACCTGGCATGTCAAAATATGCCCATGGAAATATGTTAACAAATTCCCTCAAAAGGACTATTAATACTTCATGCTTATTTTTAATAAAGGATGTGCCTAGATTGATTCATTTTGGGTCATATGGAGACCTGATGTTAACCTCTATTATATCCTCCACTAGAAGGGTTGAACCATCTTCAAGGATGGTGGGTAATGATTTGAACTGATTAGCAACATTAGAGTCCTCTGTTAAGACTGGCTCTTTGAGTTCCCCTAGGCATGATGAATCAAAGTCCCCTAATGGGAGGTTTGGACATGTAATAAAAACTACGGGAAACTCCTAAAGGATTCTATCAAAAGCTTGTTGTTATTCAAAATTGAACTCAGACCCATAGACAAGTTCATCATTGGTGGTCTCTTGAGCTATGTTTTAAGAAGGTTGAACACCCCCATCTAATGGTGCCTAAAAATAGGTTTTCACCACTAGACTGGCAATTTTCTTTACTTTTACCTTGTTCATAAAGTGCTTCAAAGAGGTTTTCACTTTGGGACCTCAATGTTTTAATTATTTGATTTTGGCTAAGGTGTTCACCTACTCTCAAAAATAAGCTTTAAGATCCAACTTGATTGAGAACCCTAATTTATGGTCCCCCAACAAAACATTATCTCTAAAGCTAAGAAAATCATTGAATACCTCATCATTTTAGAACTCATCAATCGACACATTGTATTCTTGCTGGTTTGTGATGAATTATTGGTCTAAAGGTACAAACATAATGATTAAATAGGTTAGTCTTAGCTAGGTCATTAAAAAGGCTATGATCAGACTCTAATTTGTTGCCAACATTGTCATCACTATTTGATGGTGATGAAACATGATTAAGGTATATGGGGTCACCCCTAGGTAGTTTAAATCCAAGTCCATAGGGCCCTTTATATCTAGTCATGGAAATTGGCTCAAGTGTTCATTGTTGAGTTAGTACTAAGCCTCCTCCTTTATAGTCTTGATTCTTCATGATCTTATTGGGAATAGGATACTTCGTATTCTTGTAATAATCAACCTATTTATCATTGTATAACCATGATTCATCCCCTTTAAGAGGGTCCTGCTCTAGGTTAGATGTTGGTATAAATGTGATAGGTCCTTTACCTTTGCCCTTTTATTTCCCTTCTGAATGAAGTGGCTTGGATTTAGGTCTTCCAAAGGACTTTGGGTTTTATGGAAGGTTTACAATGTGAAAGGTATCATGGGTCAAATACTCTCCCAAGCTAGTAGGTGAGATGGTATAATTGTTGGATATCTCAAGAGGCATGTGGAAAAGGGAATCAAAGGATATTAGGATCAATGTAGTTGTCCTCGAGAAAATTAAGTAGTATTTATTTTCCCTTATCTTTCTTAGCCACTAGATTCATGTCAAAATGATAGTTATAACTCTTGAACTTGACCTCTATGTATTTTTAGTACTCGTATGGATGCAAAACTCCTGGTATATAAACTTCCATCCCTGAATAGGAGAACTTGATACATTGGTGCAATGTTGTTGGGACTACACAAATTTCATGTAACCAAGGGATACCCAAAAGCATATTACATGACAAATCAATGATCTATCACATGGTAAACTATATCATGGGTCAAGGGCCCAAGGATAACTGGTAAACAAATGATGCCTTATGATTCTCATTCTTTATTGTCATAGGCTTTGATGGTTATGGTCTATGCTTGAAGATCTATTATTATGTACCCAAGAAGCTTGATGAACTTTAGAGACATTTTGTTTAGACCTCATCCATTATCTAGAAGGACATGTTTCACTTTGTGCCACTTTAAACTTCAATGTACAAGGGGTTGTTATGCAATGGGCTAAGGGATGACATATCACTTTAGTTGAAAGTAACTTGTTGGGCTAGAGCTAAGTGTCCAACCAAAGCTTGGAATTTATCAGGGGATATGTCATTTAAAATAGTGGATTGGCTCAATATGTCATTTAAATTTTTTTGTGGGTTGTCAACATATGCAACAAATCTAAAATGGATATTTATGTAGGCATCTTTTTTAATTGTTTCACAATGTAAAACTGTCTTCTTTTGGCTAGTGTTAAATGGTTTGTTCTGAGGTACAATGGTTGGTTGGGTGATGGGTGAAGTGGTAGATGGTTATGGGCCGAAGATGGTAATCTTTGACCTCTAAGTTGTGATTACATAATCAAGATTAAACACAAGACCATGATTTATAACAAATGATGGTGATGGTGGGGGACCAGAGAGGATAAGTCTCAGTTATTGATGTACTTATGCGTGGTCATGAGGCAATTATGAGTTATCGATATAGGGTCCAAAATTAGTAATCCCTACTTTTTGGTACACCTATATGTAGTCCTAGGTCAAGGAAGGATTATCAATGTGAGTTGGTGGATTGACATTATTTATCATAGGTCTTGATTAATTGGTATTTGGTCTCAAGTTAATGGAGATGGTTTTAATGTGACCTCCTACAATATGATCTAAAACCCTACTGTAGTCATGTGCAACTACATGGTAGGTCTATTGGTTATTGCCATTCTTATCTTGGTTCTATCTATTTTTTATATGCTATTAGTTCTAGTGTTGGTGATACTATTGATTCTAGTGGTTTGGCCTTGGTTGTTGAAATTATTGTTATTGGTGTTGCATTGGCCATTGTTGTTGTTACTATTGTGGTTGGTTTTTGTGTTGTGGAAAGGGGTTTTGATAGATTCCAAGGGTCTAATTGGAAGTAGAAGAACCACCATCTAATGGTATATCCCCATTTTCTAACACATTCTGAATCAAATGTTTGATTAATACATAATGGTACAAATTATGTCTATTACTCCAATGATATTTATAGAATTCATTTTGGTGGTATAAATCAGGATAAGGGATGTCCTAAGGATAATATTTTAGTATAGGATAGCTAATTATATTAGTAGTGGTTAGCTTGAAAAACATATATTTAATAGGCTCTCCAAGGTCACTAAAAATGTGATGAATAGGCAATGTTCTCCTTAGAGAAGGAGCTTGTAATGGAAAAAGTTGTTTCATTTGTTGTGTGGGCATAGGTTATTGTACTTGTTGTGTTTACTGAAAAGGTTGTGGGTTAGGAGTAATTTGGATATTCTACATGGGTTGAGAAGTTGGTGTTTTCACCATTTGAACATGTCTCGACTCTGTTACTCCATTTCCAACAACATTTTTGTTGTGGTTGAATTACCTTGGTCTATCATTATTATTAGCCTATGCTAATTACGATGCTTGGGCTTGGACTTGATGTTAGTTTTGGCCATTTCCTTGATTATTACCTTGATTCTAATTTAATGAGGTAAGCGTGATGATCCCTTTATTGATAAGGGTTCACTCAATCAACAAACCTTTATCAATGATTTCCTTAAAGGTATACGCATATTATAGTTTTACATGATAGAATATCTCACTATTCAAATTTTTGGTAAACACAATGGCTAATTTTTTATTTGGTAAACTATGGGTGAATAAGATTTTAAGGGCTCTCCATCTCTATAGATAACTTGTAAAAATCTCACTAACCTTTTCCTTGGCTTACATCAAGTCGACCATTCAAATCTCATGCTCAATATTATATGAAAAGTGTTTCATAAACTTGTTTGAAAGATCAAAATTGGATACTAAATTCCTGGGTAACTTTAAAAACCATTCCAAGGTTTGTCCTAAATCCTTAGGAAAAGAATAACAAAAGGTATATGTCTCTATATACCACTGGATGGTATGCAATAAATAACTCAGTCAAATGAGCCTTATGTCACTTTTCCCCTTGTACTTGTCAAATTTTGGTCATTTGTATCTTCGAGGAAATGGTATCTATAATTACTCCATGTTAAATGGGTAAGAACACACACCATCTAACTTAAATTTTTTGGTTTATTTCCCAACTTGGATGGCAACAATCAAATCCTTCATCTATTGTAGTTTTTAAGCTAGGAAACTAGAAGTAATATTGGCTTGAGGTAGAATATTGGACTGGGTAGATGGTTGAGCAGTCACAAGTGAAGCACTTTGATTGGGGTATGATGGAGGTATTTTCTTGGGTATGTGGGTTTGGTTGGGGAATGGACTAGGAATATTCATGCATGGATTAGGGTTTGATTGCTAAAATTGCATGTATTATAGTACAATATTCTAGTTTAAATTGGGTAAGTAGGTCTGAGTTTGAGGATTTTGAGGTTGGGATGGAGGAATATGGCTATACTATGCCTTTTGGAGTTGAATAGGGACCTACTACTGACTAATCAAACCTTATTATTGAGGGGATACTTGTGAACTAAGACCCTATCTTTGAACTAGTGGCACATTCTACACAAAAAGCAAAGGTTACATAATTGGTACTTGAGGAACATTAGAACCTCTAGGTTGCATGAATCCTTATTGAGAATTAAATACTTGTTGAAGATTTGGTAGTTTTTTCTAACCAATATTTTTACATTTTTTAGTATACATATTTTATCTTTGAATTGGTATATTGGTCTGTAAGGAAAGAGGTATGTTTGTTGCTACTTGATGAGGTGGAACATTGGTTGACCCCTATTAAGGTGGAAATATGTTATATATTTGATATGTTGGTATGTTATATTGTGCCTATTATTATGGAATATTACTTATTTTCTATTGAGTAATATTCATCACATTTTGTTGTTGAGGCAGGACATTGGTCATTAGTTGAGTACCTAATCTTGTTGGTTGAGCACTTGAAGAAGTATTTGGTTGAGGATTAGTGCTAGTAGTTAGTTGAGGTTGGGATGTATAAACTCATACTCCCTATTTTGGAGAACCACTCATGGTTTTAACTAAAGGTACACTTATTAGTGTAGTAAGTATTTGTGTACTTACACCTCTTTGGTTTGGATTAGGCATTATTTGTGCATTATCAACTATGTTTTGTTCAATTTTCTACATATAAATGGAAGACACTTCTTCAATGGTTGGCATATGAAACAAGTTATCAACTGAAGTGTTTTGAACAAAATGGTCTACACCCTAATTTTCCTGACCAATCAATTCTATTAATACTCTTGTTGAAGGAACTAAATCTATGAGAGGCCTATTGACATGGTCATTTGATTAAAATTGTATGCTAGGTTAAAGTACATTTTATATGATGTCTATGTTTATATAAATTGATCCTCCATGAGGTCCTTGCCTTTGAAAATCATACTAAGGTCTTGATATGTTGTTTAAACTAGAGTTAAAGGATTGCTAAAAGAAGCCTATTGAATGTAAACAATGTTATGAGGCATTCTTACTAGACTCAACAAATTCTCATGGGGGAAGTTTATTGGAAACTTAACCCCTACTTCTATATCTCTAACCAAAATTTCATCCTTATTTTCCAACAAGTGACACTCAAAGAGTTAAGGATAATATATGGATGGTATAGTAACATAGTATAGTTGTTGAGGAATTGGTTCCTCAACTGTAGGTACCGAAGCTAGATATTGTTCTATTTGTTCTTGATCTTTCTCTGAGTATGGAGGTGTATTTACCAAATAATGAGCTAATGGGTCCTATTTCTATGCCCCTATTTGAGTGTTATAATATGGATAGGGATCCGTCTCATAAGCAACATTATCTGCATAAGGGTCTTAAACCATTTCTTCTTATATGACCACATTACTAAATCCTAAATTTTACATGAGGCCACCACGAGTGTAGGAATACATGTTAGGATCTATAGTAAATGCTTTGCAATAAAATGGAATAGAGTTATATAAACTCTAAAAATGAGATTTCTAAAAAGAGGTTCAAACTTGGTCCAACCTAGTCAAAAGGATGGATATGTATATCCAAAAATATTGATGCAATGACTTGTGATAAAACAAGCTAACATAAAAAATATAACATTACACGTCTCACATAAAAATGTCAAGTAAAAGGACCATAAATCAAAATACCAAATTCTAGGTCAAAGTGTTTCAAATGATTCTAATCTAGGAAAAACAAAAGTTGTTAGGACTTTTGGCCAAATGTGGTGTCAAAATCTAGGCTCAAATAAAGGTACATGCTAGAAATTTTAGCCAAACGACATCAAAAGCTATACTTTAAAAGATGAGATATTTAATCTAATAGATTTCAAACATTTATAATAAAAACTAGGCATTTGACTCTTGGACATAAACTTGTTCAATAAGTATGAGGTATTAAATAAAAGGCACTTGGAGATAGTTTATTTTCTCACAAATAATGGCACAAACTAGACTCTTTTGACTGATAAGATAGATGAAGGTGAACAACATAACCACACTAGACAAAGACTCACAAAGCTATACTTGAAATGGTTGGAATGTTGGAAAAACTGACTCCATACAAATAGGCCTATGAAACAAGTTTCAAAATAATTTGAGTAGTGTAATCATGCTAAAATGATCAAAATGAGAGATAAATACTTGTTTCAAGAATCTAAGGTAAAAATGGTTTAACATGATTTTGGTAGTGTAATACTACTCTCCTCAACTCAAATGATACACACACACAAATGTTGAAAAATATGTAAGGCAAAAGTGTGTTAACAAATAGACTCAAGACAAATGGCAAAATAGGATGAGTAGTATAAAATGTAGCCTAGGACTCAAAGCGTAAGTAACATGCAAGATGACTTGAGTCCTAGCAAATGAGGATAATGATTTTGAATATAAAAATGGCCCTCAATTAAAATTAGGAATTGAACTCAAGTTAAAATACATCAATTGCAAAGTGGCGAACCCAACTTTAACATATCAACCTTTAAAACTTGGAAGAGTCTAATTTTGAATTTAAACTATCAATGAAGGACTTTAATAAAATGTGTAAAATGGTTTAGATTTAAATGGGTAGCATAACTATGCCAAATTAGAAGATATGACACAAAGTTTATGATAAAATTTTGAATAAGGAAAAAAGTTGATTTTTTCTTGGACAACATAATACCTCCTTGTTCAAGGAAATGGTGGACAATGTATTTGGTTATGTAATCCTTTGTTAATAAATAATTTTGACTCCATGAAATACTAAGTAATCTAAGACAAAGACAAATTAACTAACTAATCATTTTAAACCCTAAACTAATAAGGTATGACAAAGTGGGGTTAACTAACTAACAAATTTTTGAATGTCTAGATAGATCCCATGCACAAGACTTTCACATCAAAATGTAATAAAAACAACATGTCAATTAGGTCCACAACACTTGGCTTGTTATAAAAATATCTTGGCCTTGTTACAACTAGTACATCCATCGCTCACTCAGTTTAGTGTGATGTCTAATGTGCTCAAACATCCTAAGCTTAGCCCCAGTGATAAGAGATGGTTTAACTTCTCAAACTATCATCCTAATGGGGTGATCCTAATTTATATACCCCACCCATGGAGAGGGGTTAAATTTGATGCTAAGAAATGAAACCCTAGTTCAAAGATTCTCTAAATAACTTATAGGAGGTGATGAAGTCCCCCTTAGAAGCCAAGATGCATAAAATAAAGACTAAGTAAAAGAGATTTAAGGTTGTTTCTATGTCACCCAAGCCATGCGGGTCTTGGGAAGAGCCTTCACAGCTTCTCTTTTACATATTTGGACTAAGGTAGTTTGCAATGAAGTTTGCACTTTTGATCCCACAAGTTCCCTATAAGGGATGGGGGGAGAGCATACACACACAACTCCCTATTTTCTCAATCAAAACTAACTAAAGAAACAATGATAAACAATTTATAAAAACTTGAAGTGTGTTTAATTTTAAAGCACTAAGTGAAATTTGTAGTCATGTTCTTTATCCCCTTGGCTTTAAGTTGTAAAATCTTGTAAAGAACAACTACAAACTATTCAAGTAAACATCTAAGTGTTTCCTTAAGCACCAAAATGAAAGTTCTTAATCCTTTTTAAACACTTAAAAAGAGGTTAAAAAGACTAGATTAAGCTTGTTTAGATCCCTTTTCAAATTGGACCTGTAAGGAAAAAGTCAGAGTTTTTTTAGCTTTGAAGCACTTTTCCAAATTAAACAAACAACTTTGCAAAGTGAGCTCTTGGGTTTCACACAGTGCAATCCCACTACTTTGCAAAATCATGACTCAAACAGGTAATATTGTTACTCAAGTTAGTTGACATAAATCCATGATATCACTACTTAGACCAAAAATCTTGTAGGTCACAGTGTAATACTACCACTATGAGAGTTATGATATTATAGCTTAACTGCTAGTGACTTACCTATAATACCATGACTCAGATAGGCAATATCATGACTGTCAAATCATGGTATTGTAATATCATTACTATCAAGTCATGGAATTACAATATCACTACTAGCAACTCACAGTATTGTAGTATCACTACAATTCAAACATAATAACATGACTTAAAATGACAAACTCATGATTGTGTTAGTGGTAAGATTGTGGTCCAGAGGACAAAACTATGACTCCACAGTGACAAAATTGTGACTTCCAAAAAAATAAGTTTTTGCTCAAATTTTCACTTTTTTTACTCCCACACTCCAAGATCCTACATGAAAATGGTTAGTATATTGTTTTTAGGTGTTATTTTATCAAATTTGTGATGTTAGGTCCCACCAAGCATGCCATTTGTGAACATAGGATTTCAATAAGGGGAGATTAGTATAGTGTTAGTGAATGAAATCAAATTTTAAAAAAACACACACTAATGCTAACACCTTAATCCTATCTCAAGGTGGGAACATAATAACAATACTAAATGCAAAAACACAACTAGAATGAAAAATAAAAAAGATCGTTCACCTCCCTTGGATGCTCTAAATAGCTTGTTAAAGTGGCTTGCTTGGCTTGTGCTCAATGAGTCTTATCAAAGGAGGCTTGGTTATCTCCTCTTCTCCTTGGCACCAATGGATTTGTTATGTATTTGGCTTGGCTCAAAAATTGGGCATGATAAAACTACATTAATGGCTTGAGAGGTCTTTTTATCATTATAACTTTACACCAAAAGAGCTTAAAATTCAATAGGTAAGGCCTCATATTTATAGATTTTTGAGAATGATCATAATGAACTTGAACCATCCATTTCAATATGAAGATGTGTGGCTAAGGTTCCATTAAATTTTGAAGGCCAAATTCAATAAATACCCTCATAAATATTTGGGATAGAGAGGCATTAAAGAGACATGGGATTACTTAATGAGATATTTTATGCCTTTATGGCCTAGGGATGTCTTCCCAAAACATGATGTCACTTGATGATACAAAAACTCATAAATAATTTCCAAAAATAAATATTCAACAAGTTTCATGGAATTATTAATTAGGATTTTGATTTATATTAATTAGCCTTAAACATGATTTATCAATTTTGGTGCAAATCTTGGCAATTGATGCATAAAATAATCAAATTGGTTGGAATGTTGTATTATTGGCTTGATATTTGACTGGATTAGAATTGGTATGTGATGTTATATGTGTTGGATATTTTATCCCATTTATGATGTTTCCAACACAAAATAAAAAGGAAACGTGCCTCATGCAAGAAATTATGTATAAAAGAGCAACCCAGAGCACCGAGGTGCAAAAATGTCATTTTGACTTGAAATGATCTAATCAAAATTAGTTATCTCATAATTTTTACATTGCCACATTTAGTGATACTCTAGCCAAAATTGGCACTTGTATATATCAAATTTGAACCATTTAATGTGTTTTAGTGTTTTTATGCTAAATTATGATGCTTTGATAGAAATTAGTCAAAAGCCTAGTTGGACGTCATTGGTGACTAGTTTTAGGTGTCTACAAAAGGTATAAAAATTCTAGTCTTATTATGTATTTATTTATTTTTTGTAAAAAACCCATGAAAAAAATTATGGTGATGAAATAATTCAATTCTTCTCGGATCACAAGTTATGTTTTTTGACTTCTAGTGCTCAGGATGCAAGATCCAAAAAACTATGCCATATAAACTTGCCCAAATCAAAGCTATAATACCAGTTGTAATGAAATTACTTATTTTATTCATAATAATATATCATATAATTAAGAATATAATAAGTATATCCACAACAATAATTGGTTAAAGAGTAGAATACTTGAAAATTATGACTAAGCCAGTTTGAGGGGGCAACCTCCACAATAATGTAATAATAACATAATTTACTATATGATGATAAAATACTAACCACTAGCTCCTATTTATACTAAAATTATCCATGGTTATTCCATAGTTTGACCATACTAAAAACATATAAAAATTTAATAAAATAATATGAATGTATGTAAGCTACAAGTTGGCCATACATATCCTTAGACTATTTATAGGTTAAGGGCTAGAACATTAATATTCCCATCATATGTAATGGTTGGAGAGATACCTTATATGTTCATGGAAATAATATAAGGATCTAAAGACTCATCTTGGAGTGTTTAGAGTATTTTTTTGAAAATAGGATGTTGCAAAATAAGATTTACCTTGGAATCTATAAGGGGAGGGGGGCAAGGGTTTGAATTAGGCCGATCTCAAATAAATTATTGTAGTTAATTATCCATTTTCAAAATTTGATTTTGTATTTGGCCCATGTGATTTTTATTGGTAGCTTACATAAGGTCCATTTGGTTTATCACTATATCAAGGACATAAATACTATCCAATGAAGGATTTTAACTAGACTTGTTAAGAGGAAGATTACTAGAGTTATTATTAAGAAGGGAACATTGTTGGATGTCATAGTTGTTGATGTTGAGTTATTTAGATTTATAAGGTTTCCATTATTATGGGTATAATATTATGTGTATCAATATCCTTGATGTGCTTATTAGGATTTTATTGATTTCTATATGAAGTGTTTGAAACCATGTTGCATTGGATAGATCGAGATTGAGGAAAATTTCACCATGAGGGATTACTCTCAAAGGTGGGAAAGGGAGGGATAAAGGATTTACCCATATAGAATCTAAATGGGTTGAGTCACAATATAAAAACCCTAAGGTAACATCATTTTAAATTATGGAAAAAAAACTAAACCCTAAGGGGAGAAATCATTAAGAGAGATTTGGCATGCAAAAAATGATTGACAAACCAACAATGCTAAGAAGTTATGAAAAATAAAACATGAAAATGACCCTATATAGCATTAAGGTAAAATCCACATTGACTTCACCAAAAGTTATATAGGTAAAATATAAATAATATAAATGTTCTCTACTATAGGCAACAATATAAGACCATACTAGATCCAACATACATACAATTAAGTCATTCCAAAAAGTGGTATGGGGTAATTAGCAAGGGCTATGTACAATGAAGGTATCAAGTATATAATTAGTAGATATATATAAGGAACTAATGAACAAAGACCAACCTATATCCATGATATAAATTGAATAATATAAATAGAGATAACTTCCATTAGGCAGTAACCAATAGGTATATAATCTAAGTCATTGTAACCAAGAGGTATCTCATCTAAGGGTTGTAACTAATAAATGTAAACAAAGTAATCAAAACACACAAATATAATATATACTAACATGAATACACTAATCTAAGCATGGAAGACAATAACATATTAATATAACATATGCATACACATATATATCTACCAAAGTAAATAAATAAAAAGGATGGGGATAAGAATAATTACCAAAGATTGACTTGTCATCTCATCAATCTCCCCCTTGGATCAAGTGGCACTTTGTGAGAGTTGATATAGGTGAGCTTCAAGATGAAAAGAAAAATACTTAATTATACTTAGTTGGGGACTCTAAAGAATAGGTGTACCTTAGTGGTTCATATTATTTTTTTGAATCTTCAAAGACCTTATGCAAACTATCCTTCTACAAGTGTGATTTTAACCTCTTAGGGTTTTACATGTGTAATTACCTATGTTTGGTTAAAGGGCTGAGATGTCTAAATTAGTTAAATAAATTTAAATAATTAAGTTACTAATTTTTTATTAATTTTTACTTCTTTTGAAATTTAAATAATGGAAATAAATTAGGTTAAATAGCGACTTAGATGAAAACTATCACAGATGATCTAAGTTCTAAAAATTGAGATCTGGATAGTAATATGTGGCAGCAACAAGATTATTATATTCATCTATTCACTAGATAGTAGTGCCAAGTTTGGATACTAGCACCATTCATGTGCAGTTTCCTCAATGTGGTGTTATGTCCCCTTTGCAATATTATTCCTATTTTTTAGGAGCACTTGCACCTATATGTATATGTTTTTTTCCTATGTGACCAAAACTTGTAGATCTGTATTGTATCTAGAAAGCTTGATTTGATGTACAAACCTAATCTCCTTACAAGTATGGCATTATTAATAATTGAGTGTGTGTTAGTAGGATGTATTGGACATCCTAAACACCCTACTGTGTAGAGAGTTTCCTACATATCAATACTCTAAGGAGGGATCAAGTTTGATGTAGTTCTCCCACATAGTGTTTGATGTAAGTGTAATTGAATGCTAGAATGAGAGTGTCCTTGGATGCTTTGAATTTATTTGAGTTTTGAATTACTTGAAAACTGGACATAAGGCTACTATAGATGGTAGTATGTAAAACATAGGGTAGAATTGGGATAAATTACTTCGATTTTGCATAAATTATCTTTGGCAAAAATAGATTTTGCATCTATTTTCCATCTCATGAATATATTTGGATTAAACTTATATTTATAGGGTTATTTTTCTTGTGTGGATAATAAAATAAGCTTAAGCCAACCTTAGGAGGGGCACACATTTGAAAAACTATCCATTGGGAAAAGTTAGGGCTAAGGATAATAGCACTTAGTTAGGGACACTAGAGCCATGTGGCTGTAGTGTCCCAAATGTGGTGCTAATGTCCTTTTTGTATAATTCTATGTAATTTGGATTAGGATCTGAGATGACAGTTCTGGAATATTGTTATGACTAGCTATAGGTGATTGTGGTTTGTTGAATGACTGGAAACATAAGTCTAATGCTCAATGATAGGTCTATGTATAGCCTAGGGATAGGTTAATTCAAGTGACACTCTTAGCATCCAATTACCAATTTTAGGTGATTACAAAGTGTAAGCTCCTAAATCATAAATCCTCTTAATCTTACTAAGGTGGATTTGTGTGTATAAGAAGAGTATATTAGATGTCTTGCTTATTAAAAATAAAACTAATTAATCTAATAAATACATATCAAATCTTGAAAGTCACCAATTAGACTTAGATGAATTTATCAAGTAGACCATAGGCATAACAATAAAACACAATATGCCTTCAACCTAACCAATGATGTCTACTAAGAAAAGGAGCACTAGAAAACATCTTTAATTGGGTAAAGGCATCATGGAAAAGCATGCAAACATGAATAAGAGGATGCCAAAGGGAAACTAGGAATAAAATAAGTAAAAATAATTATATGATCATATATGAAGGTATATATAACATATCATCATCATGCGGATATATCATAAATCACCATGAACTAGACCACCCCAATCTTGATGAATTATGAAGGATGTGCACTCAAGGAGATTCATGCATTGATGAATAATGTAAGATAAATTATCAATAATTTAAAATTATAGGTGTATACAAGCCCTAATTATTTATAGATTTTGGTCTCTTCATGTAATGCTAGTATATTGGTTTAAACTAGCATAAGAAATGGTGTCCATGACACCAATATGGATAAGACTATATGTTCTTCCTTGAGAGTTTTGGTGCAAGTATGTTTTTGAAATGACTTAAAACATGATACTAAAGGTGGTGGAAACTTAAAATTCATTTAATGGAAGGGGCCTATGAAACTACATAAGAATATTTGTGTAGTTAGATATCTCAAAACCACTCCCAAAAATGCTACCTAAAGATTAGGAAACATATAATGGATTAAATCACTAGACTATGAAAGTATCCCTTTTATATTTTTAGGATATCATTGTTGATGTGGGTTTTATGTGCACCAAGGGCTCCTACTATAATTTCCCTAACTTCTTAGGATCACTAGAAAAATCACTCCAAGGCATGAGTTGTTAGTGTCAGTTTAATAAATAGCCACGTGGTGGAATAACAACGAATGAAGTGGTTATTAACCGTAAATGGTTTAGATGTGACAGATGTCTATTATCTAATTTGAGATGGATAGGTGGATCTAACCTAAGGTGGATATATCCAAAAAAATATAAAAAGAGGTAAGGGTATGTCATAAAATGAGGTCCTCTATGATTAAATTGGAGACTAAACCCTTTCAAGTTGACTCACTACACTAGGCCAAGCATATATCACAAATTGTTTTATAATTCTTCAAAATTTTCATAGAAAACACACAAATTGATAAATTTATTGAAAGGAATGACAATATTTAGATTTACACTAAAATACAATTAAGAATATATATTTTCCTCATTTAACATGTGTAATAAATCTAATAAGTACACAGTAGCTAAGGAATAAAAGAGAGCATATCTTGTTTGATATTCTATTCTAAGGTATGATAATGATTAAGAGTTGTCATAGGGATGGATTAAAGGTATTTACCTTATTCATTCTATGTTTTGACTATTTTTGCCTACTAGAAGCTTATGTCAAATAGGGATAGAAGCATTGATGTAGGTGTCTGACTCTAATGTAGGCATCCAGTCAAAGGTAGATGTAGGGATGGATCCAAATTTATTCAATGCATGTAACTATCACATGTATAACTATTATGTGCCTTAAATTATATCCCCCTGTGTGCCACATCTATATAATGAATAAATCCATAGTTATTTTTTATTAGACTTCCTAAAACTTGATATAAATAGGTTAACACATGAGTAGAGATAAGCCTACAACCTTGGTTATTGCTAAGTGTTACATACATATCCAACACTCCAAAGAGGGCCTCAAACTTGCATGTAGTTCTCCCACCTAGGCATGTGTGTAGAATCATAATTGTACAACTATATGCTCCTTTTCCTACTAACCCTTGGTATAAAGAATGCAATAGTATATTTGACCTTTTAAATGCTTTGTATATTTGAATCAATGTTGTAGTGTGTTTTGACAGCTTGAAATATATAGTATTTTCCAATTAGATAGTTGTCACATCAAGTTGTTAGGTAGTGTAATTAGACTATACATTTTGTATATATAGGGACCTCTTGATTTTGAATTAAGACCTAGTGATGCATGAAAAGATGACAATATAATGAACAAAGAGAGTTAAACAAATTTTCACAAAGCAAAAGATATAGAAAAAGATAAAAGGGTAAACCTAGACACCTATGTCATATTTGGACACTAGTGTCTATGCAAGTGTTCAAAATGAATGCAGGTGTTTAGTGGCTAAAAATGTATAGATAATATAAAATAAAAGGTAGGGATTCTTGGCATACATTAGATGAAAAGTAATAAAATAACATACAGGCCCAAGGGGTAGGTAAATCAAGTGAAATAATATGGAATCGATAGGGTCTAGAAGAGGACACATCACTAAATATCTAATCTTCATTCAAGAGATGTATACATGCAAATAGGCTATAAGAACATGTGAAATTATGCTTGTACCAAATATGGGTGTCTACACAAACCAATGTCTATTGTGGGTTAACTAAAAGCATAATATACAAACAAACATAATAAAGAGTCTAAGAAAATAATTACCATTATATCTAATGACCATTATCAAAGATATTGTTAGTACCAAATTGCTAAGCATATCTTATGTCACTAATAAGTTGTAAATATGATCTATAAATAGAGAATTGATAAGATTAACCAATTGTTTAATCTTATCTCTGTAGAAAACATGCATTTAACCCATCACATATTTTATAAACTTAATGGACATTATTCAATGAATCAAATAAATTTTAAAGCGAGCACATTCACACAAACTCATAGAATAATCATAAAATTATATTTTCTTGCATTAATTACCAAAATTTCCTCCATTAAGAATGATGGATAAACACATATTTATATCTTACGATGGGGGCGCCCCATCCTCAACGATTAGTCTAATTTTATAGTATATAATTTAAGACCATGTGTCAAAAAAACACACAAGTTGTGCATGACTATAATTTATAAAATAAAATCCTAATTTAGACTAAGAAGCTCTTTCATACAAAATAAGCAGCAATTGATGATAATAATAGATCAAAACTTATACGAAGTCTTAGTTAGAAATACCAATGTAACTTAACTTTAAGTACTAGGGTGTCATCATGGGGCCTACTTATGAAAAAACATGTGTGGCCATTGTTACTAGATTTCAAGCTGAGGTGATAGCTACTGTAGAAGGTGGTATTGGAGGAATAATAGTTGATGTGGTAGCAAGCACTGGGCCATCAAAGTATATACTATAATGTATCTAGGGAACATAGACATATTTTTCAAATGTCGATATTGAGATGATGATGTTCTCACTGAAGTGTCTATCTACCCTTGTCCCTAAAAATTCTTGTACTCACCCATACTTGCTGTAAAATATAGCTCAATAGTCTTAAAATCAATGATAGACTTTTTGAATAATATTAGAATTTTATCCATCAATTTATTATGTGTGGAAATAGAAGATCAAAAATAAGCATTGAGCATATTAGTATAAACTACCTTATCTCTAGAAAATGTAATTAAATTCACCATTTTTTTCATTGCTTTTATAAGTAGTTTTTTCCACTTCTACTTTAAAGTTGTTGGCTACAATATGTAACAAGATTTAAAAAAAAATTGGTGACTATTTGCCCTAGTGGTGTATATATGCCATTAATGTGCATATCACCAAGAATCTAGACTGCCTTTTATTCTTGGTTTGTTAGTTACTCTACTAGCTCTTGCATCAACTTATGCCATTTCATAATTTAATTTCTCTTTCTAGTCATAAAAATTTGAGCCAAAGCAATATCTAGAAGCTGCAAAAAATTGAGATGTTGCTATTACTTTTTCCTCTCTATGTTTTTAATGAAATGTAGCTTTTCATCCATGTTATTCACTGATTCATAAAAAAATTCGACATTATTTAATTACGGTTATGATTCTCCCATGTATTGTCAGATAAAGCATACTATGTCATAGAGGGTTTTAACTGAACTATGTATATTGTCAACTATATCCTTTGGAGGATCTATTCTACCTTATGCCTGTAGTCTTCTATTTATCTATTAGATACCATGAAACATATTTTATATAACTCCCTCAATAGCATCTACCATGGAGATGGGGTCTTATTGAATTTCATCTTCATCCCTAAGCTTAGTTTTCCTCTTCTTTGTCAAGGAGAAAGTTCTTCTCTCACAAACTCTATAGGTTTCCCACATGTATTAATTATCCTTCATCTCACCCTTTTAAGTTAGTTTGATGTTGCATCAAAATCTATAGTCAACCTAGGCTCCTCACTTATCACCGGATCTTGCCTAGCTAACTACTATGATTACATTTTATTTATCCATATAGGGGTCACTAACAGATCTTATGGAGAGGTTTGAAAGGTAGTGGGTAAAGTATTTTTTGGAGATAACATGAGGATGGAAGAATATGGAGGAATTTTTGGAGGTGTAATGAGGACATAAGGATATGAATAAGAGGAATGGAGATGTATAGGTAATGAGGGGAAAGGTGGAATGAACAACCTCTCCTCAGAGATATGTTTTGAAGGGGGTGTCCTAAAGACATATTTGGTGAGGTTGGAATATTATTCAACTAAAAAAAATTGTAGATTCTATTAGGAGACTTGAGAAATGGAAACACCCAATTGAGCATGGAGATCATCACAAAAGGGTTGTGTTGAAAAAATTATTTGTGACACATGGTATTCAAAATGTGGACTGGTGATTGTAATTTCTGGTTCAGGTGAGGGAAGAGATGGCTATGTAATGGAATCCTGGGTTAAACTCTTCATGAAAATAAATAGAATAATATTAAACAAACATATAATCAATATGAGGGATAATATTTGTTGGAGAATCAAAAAATTTAGTCATTTCCATACCATATAAATCCAAAAGAGTTGTGTCAATTATAAGCACTACTACAGAAATAGGGGAAATGTGACTTGAGTCAATCTTTTTAAATAAGTTTTTTAAGTGACCACAAGTGGGATAGCTAAATTAATTTAAGTAACTAATGTAGTGTCATCTATTGCAATTACTTATTCTTCTTCACCTTGTCCATATTCAATGTCCTAAGTGTGGATAGGACTAAGAATTGTAATCCCAAAAGTACTCTATAAGGGAACCCTATGAAAGAAGTCTGATGGTGTTCCCACCATAACTTATATTCAAATCTCCCTCTTCTTCATGTTCATATGAATAATCCTATGTATCCTTTTATTTTATATCAATTAAGGTTTTTATGGAAGGAGAAAGAGATATTATTACATTAGTAAAAACATAAGAAGCGGTGGTCATTTCTAAGGAAATAGGAGAAGATAACTAACTTGTTGTTGGACCCTGAGGTGGCAACACTTGTAGATAGTGAGTGAATGCAAATGTGAATTTTAGGGGTTCCCTTAAGTCTAAATTTTTTTGATTAATTTCATGTGGATTTAGAACATTCTTAAAGGTTATTTTCCTTAATTACTCATTAGTTTCGTCTCATGCTTTTCATCTTTCTTAAAATCCTTTTCTTCTTATTCTATCATTATTACATCTTCTCTTGATATATTTGGGTCATATTGGATCATTTTATTAATCCTTATAGACATCAAGACTCTTCTCATCCTTCTCTAAACTTTTGAATCATCCTTAAGGATGAGTAAGATTAAATCATGTTGATACTCCTAATGGCCATAGTCTTCTTAAATTTCCTAGAGAATTTCTCTATTTGATGTCTTATCACTTTCCTAGGATCCCACCATCTATGGTCAGCTAATAAAAACTTAAATGAGCCCTAATGCTTTAAATTATTAGCTATTTGTTCCCTATTTTAAAAAATTTATCTCCCAATGTTGAGAGGTTTCTTGGGGTACTTTGCTAATCTAGCCTTCTTTAAATTACCATCCACACTATCAGATAACTAGTACACTATCTCTTATTCAGCTAATTTTTTTGGTACAAGTATTGGTAGTAAGAAAGGAGTTACCAAGGCACCTCAACTCTAATTATAGTGTGATTTAGGTATAAAAATAATATCTCAATGTCTTGAGTGATATTTTAATCTGGTTGGATAACCTAGGCATAGGTTACCCATTTACTTCTCTATAAACCATTGAGTAAAAACTATCTATAATAATTAACATATGATACATGTACTTATGTATGTGAAGATGGTCAAAACCATCACATATTCTCCTTTTCCCTTTTAGATCATAGGGTATAAAATTTTCTAGGGTAATGGTTCCATAGATAATATCCATTGGGTATGAAATCATGTAAAAATGGGCATCATTTGGTCATGCATACATTCTCTTTGGGATTTTAGGTTTAATATTATAATTTCTCCCAATGGGTGAATGCTCTTAACCTAAAAAAATATGGATAATAGTGGGATCCAAACCTCATTTACATGAGTCATAGATGGATCCCCAAAAAAAAAATTTAGCAAGGTCATGGAAATTCTAACACCAAGCTTGAATTGGAAAATTTGGACCCTCTTTTTCATGGCAAATTTATTAAGGTTATGGACCCATTATAATAGGGTGATTTTGATGTTATTAATTTTGAACCAATTATTGATTATTGTCTAGTTGTATGACATGTTTAATGGTGTAAGCCTATAGAATTTATCAAAATCTAACCCTGATACATAAGTTACAAGTTGGACACTATTTATTTTGTGAAATATGTCCCTTGTATAAACACCTATGACAAGCAAATTAAAACCTAGGTCAACATAAGGGAATACCTATTGTTTTTATTCTACCTTATGGATTTAAACTACCTTGATTATCAAAAAATCATATATATACTCTCTTTGATCCAAGGACAAGTTATCTTCATCTTTGTATGGTTGGGCAATGTCAACTTCTATATATATTATCATGTAATGTTTGAAAGCTCCAAGTAAAGTAGTATTGTCAAATTTTGTATCTTTGTATTTTTGCTTAGTTATAAATCAAAACACTGAAGGAACATGTTCTTGGTTTTTAACCTATATTTTTGACTAATTAGATCTCTATATCCAACTTTGAATTTTAGGGATTTTAGTTTTTTATGGATATCTAGATAGTAATTCATAGCTAATAGTTAGAAATGTAATTTGATTTGACCTGAGAATGTAACATATAATTGATTTACTTGTATTTTGAATTTATTTCTTGAATCTTCCATGTGTGAGAAATAATTTTAGAATAATGGTCATTGTCAACCATCCATTAAATTTGTATTTGATTTTATGATGTCAATTTTCATGGGTTTACTTGACACATGGTGCTTTATCATTGTCTTTAAATGCTTAGTCATTTGATATACTTTACCTCTTTTATAGTTGTAAGTGTATTGTTGAATCATGGCCTTTTACTTTTATTATTTTTGTCCTTGTGAGACATGTGGAAACTTTATACTAATTAATTTGTTTTCACTTACCACCAAGTCTTTGGATATATTAATATATGGAGTCATAAGATGATGACACATGGAATGACATGTTATATTTGATCTTATAGAATTGTAATATGGAATAATTATATTATGACATATGGTAACTAACTATTTATAAATGTACACATGACATTCTATCATTAAATCACTTTATTTTACCATGTCTCTCATATGTAATCTTCTATGTAGTGAAATGTCAACATGTGGCATGACCTCTCTCAATTTACTAGTCATTTGTTTTATGGATTTGCCTCTTTATTTCAAATCCCATAATCAAGTAATATTATGACATGTGGATCAATCTCACTTACTCAGGTGGTTTCTAGATCTTATTATTTGCACTTTTAGCCTAAGAGGCATGATGCATCAAAATGAAGACATGTGGCATGATCTCACTTTCTCAAGTGGTCCTTGAATTTCATAAGTGTGTTTCTACCTAAAACCCATGATCAAATAACATTGTGACACTTGGCATGATCTTTCATAATCATATTTTTGTTTGTATTTTGAACTTATAACAATTAATTATTTTAGATGTGCCTAAGTTGTGACATATGGCAAGACCTTACCCATTCTGAATATAAAAACTTGATAATTTGATAGTTTGAATGGTGATTGGTAGTTCATGAAACTTGGGTGAATGAATGAAAATCATTAATAATCAATTATCCTATCAAACCAACAAGATTGATAAATAATCAATTCGTTTAGTTAGTCAAATAATTTAGAAATGAATACCAACACAAATTAGTGTTTCAATCTTAATCCAAAATTCCTGAAATAAAACCATTTTTAGGCTTAAGTTTTATGGTCAATTTATGTCTTGATAAAGATTAATCATAGGATTTTTAGGATAAATGGGACCCTATTTGATTTTTCAAAATAGGGTGCGTTGGTCACAACAATAATTAATATGGCCACTTGGTAAGAGAATGCACAAAAACTTAGAAAACCAAGTGATAATTAAGCCAATAAGTGAGATTAAGGAAGTTGAAGATGGATTTGATAAATGAAAGAGGATTTTTCTCATGAAAATTAGGGGAAAATTGGAGGGGAAGTGGATAGAATGGAGGAACCCAAAATAAAATAAGGATAATCATCTAATAAAATCAAATAAGACATGATTCCATAAATTTGGATGAAGATAGATTAAAATGAGTCTCTTGTGGTAGAATATGGTTTTGAGTGTGATTTGGAAAAGCTTATTGAAGATATAGTTCATTGGGAACCTCAAAGTGGGATGAAGGAGATACATATGCAAATAGAGGAATAAATCATGTCAAAAATAAATGAAATAAGTAGTTAATGGATGGATGGTTAATCTATTGAGCCATAGAGGAGCCATACTTTACTTTTAGTGAAAAATAAAATAATAGAAAAAACCAATGTCAAGAATAGCAAGTGTAGACACCTAAATTCTACCATATTTGGTGTCATAAGTGATTTCACTAAATAAAAACACAAATATTTTATTTATTTAATAAATTTCCATTAGAATTATGGATTTTATCCTAAGTTAACTAATATCATTTTCGCCTTCATAATTCAAATATTTAATAATTTTCATTAGTTTATCCATTTATAAAAATCATGCACACATAATTCTATAAAACTAATTAATAATTTTAATTTCTAAGTCACCAAACCACATCTAAATTCTCTTAATAAATAGTTTAATTCACCTAACCATTTCCCTAATTATCTAAACCAAGTGTTGATTCATCCAACCAACTCCTTAGAACATGTAGTTACCATGGTGAGTCATTCAACTACCAACTAAATTCCCCCATATTTCTCAACTACTTAAGATTTTGGTCTTATCCTCTTGGATGAGGAATAAAATATATCCATCCAAAAATAAATAAATTTAATAATTAAATATTAAATCTAACCATCCATTTCCCATACTAAAAGTCTATAAATTAGCATACTTTCTCCAAGTTGAAAAATCAATCATCAAGCTACCAAATTTTCTATTGAGTATAATCTTGAGAATAAATGTCATATAATTAAGGGATATGAAATTCACCTTACATTGGAGATTTTTTTTAAGAAACCACATACAAGGATCACAAGAACACAATCAAATCATCAAAGGAGAATATTTTTACTTGGCTGGTAAGGTGAAGGTACTTGTATTTTTCTTTTGTTGAAGCTCAATTTGAGGTTTTATATAGGTTTAGAATATAGAGTTTCATTGTTTACTTCATAATTAGAATTCTAAATTTTACATAATACATTTTTTCATGTCCAATAGGATCATTCACAATCATCTATTTTTATAACATTTTTATTATTTGTTTTGAAGGTTTAACTAATTGATTTAACTTTTAAGGGTTATGAAGTTTAAGCCCTAATTTGTTAAAGGGGCTAAGTATAGTAAATTAGGGTATTAAATATATAATAAATATAGCCATTAACTTGTATTTTATAGTGACAATGGTGCTAGGGTCATCCTTTTAATACTAGTGTCCTCTGTGTAGAACTACTCTTAGATTCTACGTGCACTTGTGTTGGAGTCTACTAATCCTGTTCTTGTGCACACAAGTTTTGATTCCCTATTATTGACCTATTTTGACTAATTTTACATGTAAACCCTAAACCTCCATGTTTTAGGGTATCCGATTAGCACAAGTATCATAGTGTGATGTTGGTGGGGTAGGGTGGACATCCTCAACACTCTATTGTGATGAGAGTTGTCTGCATACCAATACTCCAATAAAGGATCAAGTTTGATGTAGTTCTCCCCACCTAAATTCGAGTGTAAGTTCAAGTGAAGCTAGTATGAATGTTGGTTTTAGTGCTTTGAGTAGAACTTGAGACTATAAATTTATGTATTCTAAGTTTTGGATGGTTTTAAATGACTATTTACAAAAGCAGGGCATAATAGGGATTGATAAACTTGATTGTGCACAACTTATTTTGAGTTAATTTGTGTTATTGCATCTAATTTATTTCTAGTGAATAAATGGCTAAAAGTTATATATATATATATATATATATATATATATATATATATATATTTTAGTGATTTTTTAGGTCTAGGCTGATCATAGGTGGTTGTTGATTTTAAAAGATAAATGTTGGTGATAACATGAGGGAAAAGGGCAATAATAACCAAACAAGGACACTAGCACCATTAGCACTACTGTCTAAGTTATTGCACTAGTTTCCAGGTGCCAAACCCTAAGGCACTAGGGGAAAAAATTCTAAAGTGAAGGTATGTGACTACTTTAGGGATGTTTAGAGATGTGTGTACATGTACAAAGGCTAGATATGTGTCTAAATAGTCCCTAATATAGGTCTAGGGATAAGTTATGGATAGGTGGTCTCAAATAACACTCTTATCACTCAAGTGACATTTTTAAAGGACTAAATTTGCCTCCCCTTTATTCTATAAATGCATCAAATTAAAATTACTACATTAAATGAAAAATAAGTGTATCTGGACTTACTTAAGAGGCAAATCCTGTGAATCTAGATTTGAGTATGTGAAGCATGATCCATTGTGTATTCTACAAATGAAACATGTGTATAATTGGTCCTTACTTAATAGATATGAAATTAAAGACAAAATTAAGTAAAGAGATAAGAGAGAAGAAATGAATGAATACACCTCATTGGGTGTGTGAACCAATACATAAACTTGGTGACATATTATATGTGTGTATATATATAGTGATCAAATTGATGAATAGCTTAGATTTATTTGATGACTTACTCAATCCCCATGTGTGTTTGTATCAATAACTCAATTCGATTTTGAAGCTATCATTACCCACCCCTACCTGTTTGATCGTACACTATAAAAAAATTGGATTGGATTCATGGCTTGTCCAACCCTCCTATGTAGGTGGCTCAAGAACTCAAGTAGACTATGACTCCATCCTTTCCTACCCATGTGTAGTAGATACATATGAAACTAAAATTATTTGATGTAACTAAAATTATATAAGATGGCTCTAGGTCACTCAAAAACTCTAAAATGTAAAATGGCTCTGGGCCACTTAGGAATGTAAGATTACTCAGCGCCATTGAAGAATGAAAGATGGATTTGGGCCACTCAGGAATGCCAATAATTTTAGATGGAGTAAGGCATAAAATATGGATTGTGTTGGTGTAAATTGTGTCTGGATTAATAACATAGAGAGTGACGTGAAGTTTGCCAATCCATCTGATCAATTAAAGTAAAACTGAGCATACAAAAATAATGTGTCATGCACATGCCTCAAAATCTTATATATGTGCATATGGATTCTATAATGAGTTTTAATATTTTATATTTAAGTATCTAAAACTAAAATAGGAATGATAATGTCATGCATGCTGCTACCAATTTAAGTAAACTGGTATGAATCTATACTAAACTAATCAGGATATTATATTCTATAATTAAACCTATGCAAACTAAGATTATACCTATTATAATGTTTTGGCTAATCTATAATTTCATAAAACTAAGGCTAATAAACAATAGCTCCATATCTATATAGTAGCATTGGTGCCACTAGTGTCCCACTTTGAGTGTTAATGTCCAACTGTACTAATTTATGTGTAACTAAAACTGATCTTTGTGTGATTATTTCCCACTATGTTTTCCTAAAACTAATTTATATATTTTATGCTCATGTTAAAAACTATACTCTGAATGCATTTGGATAGCCTGATCTTTATTAAAAACCTATATGAATGCCCCCTCTTTTGAGGAGATTTGTTGAACCTATGCAAGAACTATCCTCAAAATAAAAATCTCTACAAAATCTATGTTAGACTAAGCATATATGATATCTACATAATAAACTAATATGACGTGTATACATGACATCAAAACGTAAGATAATATGAGATTAAGTTTGTAATGTATGATGTATGTTAGATATAACATTCACAAGGTTGTCAAGATAGATATATTAATGTAGTCATGTGTATGAACAATAAATCTAAGTAATAAACTAACTATCTAGGGGGATGGGGCATGATGTCCATCAAAGCACCTAAGGAAGAATGGGTGATGCATGAGGTCCATTATGGCATCTAAAACTAGAGTGTGAAACAAGCAAGAGACAAATTTCGTTGCCATGGTGCATACATTAAATCATACATACAAAACATATGAGCCACATAAAGTAGGTCAAGAGGCCATAATATAATTGACATGGGCATATGTCACTAAATATATGAAATCATGACATACAAGGATATGTTCAAAATTCCACATACGTAAACAACAAGTAGGTTGGCAAAGATCCACATTGAATGACATGTTCAAATGTATGCATACATAATCAAGAAGGCACACACAAGGACATGGGTACATGTTCAGAGCATACATATAATTAAAATAAATGGTGTATATTTATAAAGTAATAACATATTCATATGCCCTCAAATGGATGTAAAATCATAGAGACACAATCAAGTCTAAACTAGGAAAACTATAAATGAAAGTATGCATAAACATGTACAAATTTGTATAAGATCAAATATGTACATAAGATGAGTCTAGAGTAGTAGTAGTCAGTAATGAATCTGAGTAGTGTAGGATGATCAATATCAAGATATAACAATGTTCAATTTGTGATATAGAGTTATATAAAAATGTAACCTGACAATCAAAACTTATGTATAAGATTCCCCCAAATGGGTGAATGTATCAAATGAGAAATTTGTTTATCTATGTATATGCCCCTAGTGGGTAGATAGTAGCAAATTTGGATCTATGTAGTGGACATGGGTCCTATTGTAGACACGTAAAACTAGCCACAACTAGCTCCCAACTAGACTTTAGACTGATTCCTATCAACCATTATAAATTAAGCCTATGAATCATTAAAAGTCCCAAATTTGCTTACACATAATTCATTAATTCTTAGAATCATGTTGAGGCATCCCTATTTGGGATAATAGCTTGTATTCAATAATAACCTCTTATAGATTCATCCCCATTCAAATTATAACCTAGTAAATTGATGATTTCAACAAAAGGTTAGGGATAATCTTACACATGTAGATAAAATATAATTAACCTGATCAAAATTGCTTAATTTATTAAACCTAATTAAATGCATGGTTGAAAAGTCCATGGCTAATTAGTGAATTTCTATTTTTATAAATTCATAAATCTAGATTTGATGACATCATCATGATATCACACAAATATCTAAAATCCATAGCTTTTGAAATTTTCTATTTTCTAAACTCATTAATTGAATTTATTTCTCAACTCTCATGACAAGTGACCAAGTGGATCATGGAGAATTAATGAATTACTATTTTTGGAAATTAATAAATTCAACCAAGAATATATTCTGAGTTGTCAATCCACTTGTAAATATTAGAATTGGGTGAGAGACATAATCATTCTTGACCCATGTCTCTCACATGGATCTCATTATTATATTTAACCCAATCTAGAGATAGCCTAACTCAACTCAAAGTTAAACTGACTCAACCAAGGTTAGTTATAAACCTTACCTCCCTAGGGTTAGAATTAGTTTAGAGACCTATAAATACAAGTGTCAAGACACCTATAAACCAAGCTTCAATAATTCAATATTATTATGCCAAAATACCTCTAAAGAGCTTAATTATAATGTTACCATGCCAACATGCCAAGCCAAATCAAGCCAAGCCAAGGTGACAAGGAGAAGTGGAATAATGGATCTTCATTGATAAATATTTCTTAAGGAAAAACTGAGCAAGCCATTTAGAAGCTCTAAGGAAGGTAAAAGAGTGTTTAGTAGCCACAAGTTGACTTGGATTTTTTTAGGATCAAATTTTACTCCTTCATGCAAAATAAGATGACCCAAGTAATCCAACTCTGTAATGAAATTACTTCAACAATAAAGTAAAATAGTAGAAATAGATCCAAATATGACTAAAATATATCAAAATATATGATAATAGACAAGCCACTTTGAGGGGGCAACCTCCACAAGTTTCAATAAGAGTAGAATTCACAATATGATCATAAACAATTACCCACTACCTCCTATATATAGTCTATCTAGGCCATGGTTACTCCATAGGCTGACCTACTAACCAAATAAATGAATAG
This sequence comes from Torreya grandis, assembly GCA_037957365.1. Taxonomy (NCBI): domain Eukaryota; kingdom Viridiplantae; phylum Streptophyta; class Pinopsida; order Cupressales; family Taxaceae; genus Torreya; species Torreya grandis. Next base: position 900,456 of record JARHVA010001489.1, on the reverse strand, counting down.
AGAAATGTGATATAGCATCAAAGAGGGATAATTAAGCCACAAGTTGACTATTGCTATCCTAATACATGTGATAGGTTATGGGTGTAGCATTCCCTTCCCCTTCAAACCAACATTGTATTCAATGTTGAACAACTCTGGATGTTGTTAAATAAAATCTTCACCTTCCCAAGTTGCATCTTCACTACTCATTTTCTTCCACTTGATCAGATAGTCCCTAATCTCTCTAGTTCTCAACCTCTTAGTACGTGTTTAGACGATCTTCTCTGGTTCTAAAATGACTCATCCTTATTCATCTAGTTCTGGGAGCTCTGTCCAGGCTGAAACGTTCTATCCAATGACCTTCTTCAAATAGGAAACATGAAATCTTGGGTGTGTGTGAGATGAATGAGGTAATCAAACTTGTAAGCCACACTTTCAATTTTATATAGAACTTGATAAGGGCCATAATACTTAGGAGCAAGTTTGTTGTCCTTTTTTCTGTTGCTTCAAGGACATCTTCTTGTAAGGCTACAAACATACAAATACCCAATCACCCACCTCAAAATTTTGCTCACTACAGATGTTGATATGCTTGTTACTTCATCTTGTTTTGTTCCAAGGCCAAATTATATCTCAAACTAGCCAAAACCTCTTGTTGATGCTGAATGTGCTCCTCCACATCTCAAACATTGGTTTACACCTTTAATGAAAAAGTGATGGAAGGTGGATGCTCACCATATAGTGCTAGAAATGGAGACATTTTAGAAGAGGTATGGAAAGATGTGTTATACCACCATTTTGCAAGTGGTATCCATTTAACCCAACATTCCTATTTATCTGATACAAAATAATAGAGATACCCCTATAAACATTTGTTAACCACTTCTATTTGTCCATTAGATTGGGGGTGGTAAGATGAGCTATGAGCTAGCTGAGTACCCAAATAGGAAAATAGTTCAGTCCAAAAATTACTAGTGAAAATAGGATCACGATCACTTATAATTATTTTTGGGGTTCCATGTAATTTTAAAACCACCTCCAAAAAAATAGTTGCTACTGTAGCTACTGAAAATGGGTGTGAGATAGCACAAAAATGGGCATATTTTGTAAGCCTATCCACAATGACCAAGATAACATTCTTACCTTCAAAACCAGGCAACCCTATGATGAAATCCATGGAAACCTCCTCCCACCTTTGACTAGGAATTGTTAACAGTTGTAACAAACTTGGGGTCTTAACTGTCTCACCTTTATTTTGTTGGCATATCAAGCATTCTGCCATAGACTTTTGTACATATCCCTTGAGTCCTTCCCAAAATAATTATTTCTTAATTATGTGATAAGTTTTCAAGAACCTTGAGTGTCCCCCAATTGGAGATGTATGCAACTCCACAAGAATCTTATGCTTAAGCTCTGAATCTTTGCACAAGTATAACCTACCCTTATACCATAGGACATTACCTTTCTATTAAAATTTGTCAAAGGAAAAAGTACCTTGCTGGAGAATCTAAATCAGAACTTGTGTATCCTTGTCTTGCTCCCATTCTAACCTAACTTCATCCACCCAATCTGCTTGCAACATGGACATTACACAAAGTAATGCTTCTGTGGATGTATCCCATCTAGATAGTACATCTGCTACTACATTATCTTTACCCTTCTTATAGATGATTTCAAAATCATAACCCAACATTTTGGTTACCCACTTTTGTTGTTCCTTAGATGATAATCTTTGCTCCAAAAGTATTTGAGACTATCATGATCCATTTTCACCTTAAAGTGTCTACCCATCAGATAGGGCCTCCATTATTTAACTACATGAAGAATAGCCATCATTTCTTTCTCATAGATAGGTTTTTATAGATTCTTACCTTTGAATTGATGAATCTCAAATGCAATGGGTCTTCCTTCCTACATTAGTACTACTCCCAACCCGTATCTATAAGCATCACATTCAATAGTGAATGTCTTTGAGAAGTCTAGAGTAGCTAAAACTGGAGTGGTGGACATAGATACTTTTAGTTTCTCAAATGCTTTGGTGGTGGCATCATTCCAATGGAAGGCATCCTTATTTAGCAATGCAGTGAGTGGAGCCACTATGCTACCATAACCTTTCACAAATATTTGGTAGTAACCTGTTAATCCTAAGAACCCTTGGAGGTTTTTGAGAGTTTGTGGCATGGGTCATTCCATCATAGATTTGATCTTTTGGGGATCAACTTTGACACCTTCATGGGAAACAATGTGACCTAGGTACTCTACCTTCTACACTCCAAAAGCACATTTGGATGTCTTCGTATAAAGCTGATGCTTCTCCAAAACAGTCAACATATGTTTCATATGTTATAGATGTGCTTCCCATGCCTGACTATAAATCAATATGTCATCAAAGAAAACTAGCACAAAATTCCTTTAAAAAGGCCTAAAAATAGTGGTCATCAAGCTCTGAAAAGTAGATGGTGCATTTGTAAGATCAAAGGGCATTACCAAAAAATCATAATGGCCCTCATGTGTTCTAAAAGTATTTTTATGAACATCTCCATCCTTGATTCTAATTTGATGGTACCCTGAGTGAAGATCCAATTTTGTGAAATAATTAGCACCATGCAACTCATCAAGTAAATCATCAATTACTGGAATAGGAAACTTATCTTTGATGGTGTACTAGTTGAGTTCCCTATAATCTGGGCACATCCTCCATGTGTCATCCTTATTCCACACCATGACCTCTAGTGATGAATATGCACATTAGATGTGCTTGATGATCCCTGCCTCTAGCATCTCATGGACCATCTTTTTAATTTCACTCTTCTATGCATATGGATATCTATATGGTCTGATATTTTGTGGTTGACTCCTTGGAAGTAGTTGAATGGCATGATCATGTTCTCTTTTGATGGTAGTCCTTTTGGCATGGCCCCAAAAATAGATGGGTGGTCATCAAGAATCATCTGTAGATTAGGATGTGTAAATGCATGTGTGGGTTGAACTTTTATGTAACATAATCATGTAATAATTCCCTTTGCCCCCTTTTTAGCATCTCGATCATCTGATATGAACTAATCAATTATGGAGATTTTGCCTGTAATCCATGTAGTTCAATTTTCCTACCTTCAAAATGAAAGCACATGAATAGTTCCTAAAAGTTCATCTCAATGGTACCCAAGGTTTTGAGCCATTTAACTCCCAAAACAATGTCTATTCTAACCATGGAATAACAAACATAAGAGAATTGAGATTGTACTCACCCATAACAAGCTTAATACTATGGCATTTGCCTGAACAATTAATTATACCACCATCTATAATCATGACCTAAAATTCTAGTACTGGTTAGATGAAACAATTCAATCAAGTGGCCAACTTATGGTTGATGAAGTTGTGTGCTCCCTAAATCAATCAACACTATCAACTTCTATTTCTTGAGGAAACCCACCACCTTAAGAGTTTGTGGAGTGCTAATACCTGTAAGTGCATGACAAGAGATTGTAAGTTGGGAATCTTTAGGTACTTCCTCTATCTCTTCCTCATCATCATTGGAGGCATCTTCTTCTTCATCTTCATTAGATCCCTCAATGTAGAATAACTTCTTCTCGTCTCATCTATGTCCTTTGCTCAACTTGCTTTCACAACTGAAACATAATCCTTTTGCATATTTCTCTTAAATTTGCTAAGGGGTCAATCTGGTAGGTGTAGGAAATGTTGGTGTCAATATGATATGATATTTTAAGTGAGTGAATGGTTGCTTCTTATTGGATATGAATTTTTCCTCAGCTCTATGTGCCATGATAATAGAATTAAAAATATTAAGTGGATTAAACATGCATACCTCATGTTGAATGTGGTCCTTGAGTCCACCCAAAAATAGGTCATTCAAATTCTCCTTAGAAATTGTCTCCACATGTAAGGATAGGTTCTGAAAATGATGAATATAATCCTTGACAGAGTCAGTCTGTCATAATTTTTCTAGTTGGTTGAAGTAATTCTCTATCACACTATTGTCATAGTGTAATTGCAGCTCCTCTATAAAAACTGACCAAGTGACATTGAGAATCATCTTTTTATTTTGAGCACACAACCATCTATACCAAATGAATTGATCAGGTTCAAGATACAAGGATGACATGGTAACCTTATATTCACCTAGGATCTGATGCAGATCAAAACAATTCTCCATTTGGTTGATCCAATTAAGTGGATCTTTTCCATCAAATTTGTGCATATCCACCTTTGGTAACAGGTTCTTCTGTGGCAATGTAGTTGGATTTGAAGAAGATTGGTTGGGAGAAAAACCTTGGTGGGGTTATGCAATAGCTATAGCTAGATGATTTGACTAATTATTTTTTAAATCCATCATGATATCTACCAAACTATCTTGTATGGATTTCATATTAGATTGTATACCTTGTACCTCACTTTGAATGCCTTGCACACTATAGTCAAGCTAGCTCACTTTGTGATTTATGTCAGAGAACCTTGGTATAAAGGATATAGTCCATCCACCTTCTGACTCCATCTCTTCCTTGTTAGGATTTTTACCTAGATTTTTAACACCCTTTCCTTGGCCCCGAGTTTGTGGACCTGCCATAAAAGGGATTTATGATGTCGACCCTGATTGGCACTTTTGACCCAACTTTGACCAAGTGATTTTGGACTTATGTCAACCTAAAATCAACACATACAAATAACATACCCTATCCAAATTTTTATAATATATCAAAAAATGTAAATAACTCAGAAAAACTCTTTGAATTGTGCATTATAGAGTAATTTTATGAAAAATCCTAAAATGGCGATAAATTTTGTAAAATAGATCCAAATGAGCTGAAATTTTAATGGAAGCTTAATTTAATTATTTATAACCTCTAGTAAAAAAATAGATAAATTCACAACCATTTTTAAGATATATCCAAATTTAAAAAATTAGAGTTTCACCCACAAGATTGCCCAAATCATAGCTCTGATACCACTTGTAATAAAATTACTTCAACAATAAAGTAGAATAGCTAAAATAGATCCAAATATGACTAAAATATATCAAAATATATGATAATAGACAAGCCATTTGAAGGAGGTAACCTCCACAAGTTTCAATAAGAGTAGAATTCATAATATGATCATAAACAATTACCCACTACCTCCTATATATAGTCTATCTAGGCCATGGTTACTCCATAGGCCGACCTACTAACCAAATGAATGCATAGAGAAATGTGATATAGCGTCAAATAGGTATAATTAAGCCACAAGTTGGCTATTCCTATCATAATACATGTGATAGGCTAGGGGCGTAGCAAAATCTTGGACACCAAAATCACATTTCAAAGGTTTGGCATAAAGTTGATGTTATTCCATATTTAAAAGTACCTATTTCACATGCTTCTAATAGTATTTCTAATTTTTATTGTAGATGAGGATATCATCATAAAATTCCAATAAAAACTTTCTAAAAAATGGCCTAAAAATAGCATTCATCAAACTCTAAATGTAGATTGTGCATTTATGAGGCCAAAAGGCATGACCATAAATTAATAATGGCCTCCATGAGTTATGAAAGTTGTTTTAGGTATGTCCTCATTACAAATTTGAATCTAATGATACCTAAAGTGAAGGTATAACTTGGTAAAATAATGATGATGTACTTTTTGAGTTATCTATAGTCTAGGAACATCCTCCAAGTTTCAAATTTCTTTCGTACCATAACCACAGGGGAGGAATATTCACTTTAACTGTATAAGATAATTATTGCTTCCAACATATCCTATACCATATTTTAAATTTCACTCTTATGGGCATAGGGATGCCTATAGGGTCTAATGTTTGGTGGTTTACTTCTTAGAATGATCTTGATGTTATAATCATGCACATAGCTTAGAGGAAGTCCTTTTAGCATGTTACCAAAAATGATAGAATGGTCATCTAACACCCTTTGAAAATCAATAAATGTAGACTCTTTGGTTGGTTGAACCTCTATGGAAAATAAATGTGCCATAAATCCCTCAACACATTTTGTAATAATCTTCATCGTCTGATAAGATCTAACCAATTTTGGAGATTTTTACCATAATCTACGTAGTTCAATGGTCTTACCTGCTGAATGAAACCTCGTGAATATTTCTTAGAAATTCATCTCAATAGTGTCCAAAGTGGTAATCCATTACACTCGCAAAATAATGTCAGCTCCTCCTATGGGAATAGTAAATATAATGGGAATTTAAAAATTAGTCTCTCATATCAAGCTTAATATCATGGCATTTTCTAAAACATTTAATGGTACCACCATTTGCAATCATGACCTAAAATTATTTCACTGGGTAAATGAAACAATTCAAATGAGTAGCCAACTTACTATTGATGAAGTTATGTGTATTCCCAGAGTCAATTAACATAGTCACTTATTATTTCTCTAAGAAACCCACCACTTTAAGAGTTTGAGAAGTACTAATTCTTGAAAGTGCATGACAATAAATAGTAGGTTGAGAATATTTAGATTCATCCTCGGGTTCTTTCAAACCTGCCCCTAAATCCTCATCATTTTCTTCCTCATCCTTGGCACCTTTAATGTAAAATAGCCTATTTTCAACACATTAATTTTCTTTGTTCCATTTGTTATCATAGCCAAAACACAAACCTTTTGCACATTTTTCTTCAATGTGTTGAGGTGCCAATCTAGTAGGCTACAAAAATGATGGTGCTAGGAAGGTGCATTCACAAACATTAGTGAAAGTCCTTTATTTGATCAGTTCTTTTTATTTAGCCATGTATGACCTTGGTATGGCTTCAAATATATTACTAGGTTGAAACATGTGAACCTCCAATTAGATGTTATCTTTGAGGCCATCTAAAAAATAGGCTAGTTATATTTTCCTCAGTGATGTCTACACACGTAAGGAGAGATTCTAAAATTGATTAATGTAATCCTTTATGGTCCTAATTTGACATGAATTGGCTAGTTGGCTGAAGTAGTTTTTAGATAAATTGTTGTGATAGTGGAGCTATAACTCAAAAAATATCAACCTTGAAACTAGGACAGCCTTCTTTTTTTTAGCACAAAACCAATGATACCAAATGAACTACTCAGGTTTTAGATATAGAGAGGCCATGAGAACCTTTTATGAACAAGGAGTCTAATGTCGATCAAATAACTTTTCAATTTGAGTAATCCATGTGAGTGGATCATTAGCATCAAACTTATATAGGTCCACTTTTGGAAACAATGACTTTGTACTAGGATTAATGTTGTGATTATTTAGAGGAGGAGAACTAAACTGGAGTGGTAAAGGGTTATTTTCCAATGGTTGAGATGAAAAGTTATCCAATTACCCATTTATTTGTTGTAATTGATACTATAATCCATTTAGGTCCCCTCTCATCCCCATGATGTCCCCTTTAATTACATCAAGATCATCTTTCTAAGAATTCTTGAAAATTATAACTAAGCCACTTCGAAGGGGCAACCTCCACAACAATGCAATAAAAACATAATTTACAATATGATGATAAAAGACTAACCACTACCTATTATATACTTGACTTAGCCATGTTATTCCATAGTCTAACCATACTTAAAACATATAAAAATGTAATAAAATAATATGAATGTATGTAATCCATAAGTCAGCCACACATATCCTTAGAATCACTATAGGTTAAGGGCTAGCATATTAATATTCCCATCATATGTAATGGTTGGAGAGATACCTTATATGTTCATGGAAATAATATAAGGATCTAAAGACTCATCTTGGAGTGTTTAGAGTATTTTTTTGAAAATAGGATGTTGCAAAATAAGATTTACCTTGGAATCTATAAGGGGAGGGGGGCAAGGGTTTGAATTAGGCCGATCTCAAATAAATTATTGTAGTTAATTATCCATTTTCAAAATTTGATTTTGTATTTGGCCCATGTGATTTTTATTGGTAGCTTACATAAAGGCCATTTGGTCTAACACTATAGCAGGGACATATATACTATCCAATGAAGGATTTTAACTAGACTTGTTAAGAGGAGGATTACTAGAGTTATTATTAAGAGGGGAACATTTTTGGATGTTCTAGCTATTGATGTTGAGTTATTTAGATTTCTAAGGTTTCCATTATTAAGGGTATAATAATATTCATATCAAGATACTTGATGTGCTTATTAGGATTTTATTGATTTTTATCTGAAGTGATTGAAACCATGTTGCATTGGATAGACTAAGATTGAGAAAATTTTCACCATGAGGGATTACTTTCAAAGGTGGGAACAGGAGGGATAAAGAATCTACCCATATAAAATCTAAATGGGTTGAGGCTCGATATAAAAACCCTAAGGGAACATCATTTTAAATGATGGAAAAAGAAAACTAAACCATAATGGGAGACATCATTAAGAGATATTTGGCATGCAAAAAATGCTTGACAAACCAACAATGCTAAGAGGTTATGAAAAATAAAATGTGAAAATGACCCTACACAATAGTGGGGTAAAATTCACAGCGACTTCACCAAAATTTATGTAGGGAAAAGATAAACAATATAAATGTTCTCTAATATAGGAAACAATATAAGACCATACTAGATCCAACACGCATACAATTATGTCATTCAAAAAAGTGGTATGGGTTAATTAGCAAGGTCCATGTACAATTAAGGTATCAAGGATATAATTAGTAGATATATGCAAGGAACTAATGAACAAAGACCAACCTAGATCCATGATATAAAAGGAATAATATAAAGAGAGATAAATTCCATTAGGTAGTAACTAATAGGTATCTAATCTAAGTGGTTATAACTAAGAGGTATCTCATCTAAAGGTTGTAAGTAATAAGTGTAAACAAAGTAGTCAAAATGTATGCATCTAAATTTGCTCGCTTACATTTTTATCACTAATATTCCTATTAGTTAACACTAATTTTACTTAATCTAATTTTTCCTACTAATATATCCCCCCTTCTTAGTCATTTATCTAATATACCCCTTTATTCCTCTTCACTTACTAGCCTTATTCATCCCAACCAATCAATTAATTTATCCTAAATCCCTATTATCCCATCATAATCCTACTTACCTATTATTTGAGATTTTTTAATTCTCGTAGCCCACCTAATAGCCTATTCCTAGGATCTCCTACACCCCTAGTCCCTAATCATCCACCTAATCCATATCTAATCCCCCATATAATCATCATTAACCCCTAAGAAGGATTATAAAATTATCCAATTCTAGAATCCTCCCTATTCTCAACCCTCCTCTCTAGAAGCCTCTAAATCTAGAGGCTTCTAAGGAATTTTAAATTCCTTGGATAATCCTCATCCATTGATCTCTTTCATCCAACTTTGAATCTCAACCATTGATCCCTCCCTCCATTTTATATTTAAATAACCCATCCTCCATTGGAGATAACTATAAGCTAACTTGAAGTCCTCATGCCAAAACAATCCATGAATCTATCATCCAACATCCTTCATCAAGCAATAACCATGCCTAAATTCTAAGTCTAAGATAATTAATCCAATCCTCTTGTTTCATATTCCATTTAATCATGATTTAGATCATTTAGATTTAGGATCATAATGCTGATTTGAATTATGAATTCATCTATTGCATTTGTTTCTAATGCTCTAGATCTTACTTAGGTAGTTTGATATTTTGGGTGATTAAATTGCATAGTTTAATCCATTAAGCTCAAATTTCATACTACATTTTTATGACCATGATGGGACATAGATCCCTCATAATTAATCATTTTTTATTGTTAGAAATGTTTTGGGAAGCTTGCAGGATTGATTGGTGGAAGAAAAATCCCAAATTCTTGAAATTTTGCACGTACAAGTGGAAGTCATAGATTTTACATCGATATTCATGCCTGTGTAGTTATGATCTTGTCCTCGAGATTCATGATTTTGTCTCAACCACTTGACTTTACCACTAACCATATCTCTGATCATGATAGGTTCTTTACCCTTTGATAATACCATAACTCATGAATTGCAACATTTTCTAGAGAGTTGCAATTTTGCTTATAAAGTCATAGCTTTGTCTAAACACTAACGGTCTATTTTGTTGGTTCATTGAAATAATGCAACTTTAAAATTAATAGTTTTGCCCTATAAATTATAGTTTTGCCTTGTTAACTTATGGTTTTATAGGTTCTAGATGCAAGTATAGAATCACCTATTTTATTTATTGATTATCATTTCACTACCCTTACATTGAATATTTTTACAAAACCTAGTTTTTTGCTCTCTGTGCTCAAGATACAAGAAGGAAAATGTAATCAATCTGGATTCTAGGAGGTGAACCTCAAGCCATAAAATATGATTTTAACCTATAAATTATGTTATGGGTCAAAATTCATGGTTTTGTAATTTTTGATAAAAATCACTGACAATTGACCTTTGCTCTCTGGCCTATAGTTTTTAGTCTTAATCTTTTCAATTTTATAGGGATCAAAAAATCATCCCCTCTTTTACATTTTATTTACATCATTTAGGTCTTAAGGGGATATTTTTGGCTAACCATGTCCTATAACCATATTTAATCTTTGTTATTTTTTGCTATGTGATTGGAAGGATCAATGGGAAAGGGAAAAAGGTAAGAGGATAAGTCCAAAACAAACATAACCCCTTTAACCTTTTCCCATCATTTGTAAAACCATAGATCATGTTTTTTTGAGAATTGTAACTTTGTCCTGTGCATTAGTGATTTTGCCTAGAGATTAGTGATTTTGTTTTTCTATAAAAAAAATTCCATTTTGACTTTTTTTCAATCTACAATTTGTTTTTGGAATTTTATTAGGTAGATTTAGGATAAATATCTAATGCATTTTTCTATTTTTTAGATTGATTAGAATTCTGGGACATTTTGGTAAAAATTTGAGTGTTTGTCTTAAAATTTTGATAAATCATAATTAGTTTTTAATCTACCCTGATCACTTGTAAATAGACATATTCAAACATCTCTAGGCATTTGGGTAACTCATATGTATGATTTAATCTAAAATCAAAATTTTGAAGTTCTATACTTTATCACAAAATTGCTAATATCAATTTTTTGACAGTAGTAATTTTAGCTTGTTTAGTTGTAGTTTTTATTAAAATTCACTAATTTATAGGTTAACCATCATGATTAACTATCTATTACAAAATAAAACTTAGGAATTATGATATTACACTGGTAGTTATGATATTGCATTTTGAAATTGTGATTTTGCAATCAGTTTGCCTTCAAAATTTTCCTTTTTGAGTGATTTTTTTAGAGTCATTTTGGGCTTTCGCAAGGAGATCTACCCCTTGACCCCGTAAGGAGTGCTTCCCCTTAATCCTACTAGGGGTTTCCACCCCAAAACCCCCATGTCATGGCCTGCTCACCCAAAGAAGTTATGGACCCAAATCATTATTTTTTTAGGGTTTTTTTATTAAGGCCTAACATTTTGTTTCTTATAGAGGTAAATCTAGTGAATATTTTGTCTAACTAACATCATCTTTTCTAGGTCATATTTTGGTCTAATATATTGTCTTGTAAGATTCCCCTCAAGATTATCAATCAAACTACTAATCCTTGTGTTGCAGGTTACCTCTTTTGGAGTGCCACTTGAAACTACTAATTGTGTACCTCCATGCCACCTGTCAAAGACTCATTTTTTGTCACTTTAAAAATCATTTTTGAAACATTTTGATCATTTTTTATTGTATATAACATTTTCATCATTTTTTCATGAATATCATTATATATTCTTGCCTCTTGTAAATATCTCACACTTAATCTTAATCAGTTAATTAATCTCTTTTTTGTCTACTTATTTATATTTTGAGGGATATGATGGCGTATGCTCTCCTCCTTACATCCTTGTGGTCATTCTTGGAGGATTAAAAACTACCTATAAATTCTCCCCCTATTTTTCTTTTTTAGGGGTTGATGATGTGGATTTCAATACCATGCACAAGACCAAACTCCATGTTCTAGTGGATTCTAAATATCAAGAGAGCTATCATTATATGCCTAAGAAGAATTCCCCATAAAGGGTTCCATAGAGTGAGAGAAGGTTAAGATCTAATATGTAGGGTGGTTATATAGCATCCTATATGGATTTGAGCCCCATTGTACCTTCACGAATATCAAAGATGCACCTAGAAACCTTGTATAAACCTAGCATAGGACCTTTCAGTCGTAATAGGCATTTCATTGTAAGAGGCAAGATCAACTCCTAAGAAGTTTTTAAGTGTAGATGAGGTGAAGAGGTATCTATAAATTCTGTAACAAGTTAATGACCTACATTCTCACCCTCAAAGCCATTAGATGGTATGGATGTCAGGTTACACACCCTTGATTTTACTAATCATAGTTTTGTGGTCTACTTGCTAGGGTTTGTGTTGTGCTAAATTAGTGTTGTTTGTGATCCAAGACAACCTTCCACCCAAACCTATACACACCTATCTAGGACTTTTGCACACATCATATTGTATATCCTTGACTCATCATTATATCATCTATATCCCAGAATATTTTTCTCATCTTATATATCCTTGCCACAGTTTCGTCTTGTATCTCCTCATTGTCATCCCATTGTACATATTGTCTTTTTTACATCCTTTTACAACCTCATACTAGTTCCCATTGCCATCTTATCTTAATCCCATCCTTAGTCATTCCCCCATCACTTACATATCATAATCACATCTCATCATCCACATCAAGTCCACTCTATTTATATTCAATCATTTGTATTGACCTCATCTCCCATATAGATAAACCTCAACCTATCTTATCCTAGTTATATCTTTAGGTCATACCCATATCCAAACCATCTCCATCTCTTTTTCATTACCCCTTATCACTCCTTCATCACCTATCATATTCATCACATAATCATAGCCTATCCCATCTTGAGCAAATAAGTCAAAGGCTTGAGCTAGTCCTTTTGTCCTATCATCCTAGTCCACTCTCATCATTTGGTCAAATATCATACCTAGTTAGTATCTTGCTAGCATCCTATCACTTTGTCATTTTCAATCTATCAAACTAGTTATCATCAATCTAGTCTCTATCATCCTTGCCTATTCATAAATAGCACCCATCATATCATCATCTTTCTAGTTTGAATCTAAGCACCCATCAAATCCCCAATTTTTTTTCTAGCTTGAAAAACTAGGCATTATGATAGGTCATTAGCACCTATTTCACTATCAGTCTAAAGTATAATCCTAATCTTTTACCCATTCATCTATCTCATCCTCATCATCACCTATTATACTAGCTCAATCATTCATACATTTTTTTGTTCAAGAAACCTTCTCTAAGCTATAGCCTACTTCCACATCAACCTCCCTTTATCACCCATCTTTTATCATCCATCACCATGAAGTTAGACCCCACTCTCATAGACCAATACATATCTACCAACAAAGATGACATCATCTTGTGGTTCCTTAATATGGGTATCCCAATTTTTGAAGGTGTTGATCCCCTTAAACTCATTTCACCTCAAGTCCAAACCCATTCATGTGTGTCTTATTATAATTCTCCATCCACTAGTCATAACCCATCAACTACCTATTCCCATACTAACAAATGGAATCCAATCTTGACTCCCTCGTCTACTACTATTCTACCCACCTGTCACATTAACAACCATTTGATCTAAATCCCACTACTTCCACATCTAAATTAAAATTTGAAGAGGGCCCTTATACCCCTCTTCATATATCCTTAGAAGCCCTTTTCCAATAACTTGTCACCACTAACATGATGGTATATCCACCCATACAACATCTTGATCCCACTAAGCCTAAGCCATCTAGATATAAAGATAATCAATATTTTTTATATCACTAAACTTGGGGGCATACCATTAATTGACTTAAAATTTATAAGACTATATCCAAGACCTGATCGACCATGGTGACATAGTGATTGAGGGTGAATCAAATGAATCTATATCCCTAGGTGAATAAGAAGAGGAATTATAAGATTTAATTTTTGATCTTGATCGAGCCCTTCCCCTTCTAAGTTGAGGGAAAAACACCATATCCCTTTTTCATGATCCCTCCATCCTCGACAAATCCTCCATCAAACATAAATCCATTCCCCATGAGCCTAGTCCTCCTATATCCCATAATTACTTTCATGGACATATCTTTGCTCATTCCATCATTTCTTCATCATCCTCCTCTCACCCATCATACCAAAAGCTCTACATTGAGATGAAAATTGCAAACAATGACTCTTTTACTCACAACATTACATCTTATACATTAGAGTTAGTATCAAAGTCAACTCAAGTTTTATTTGCATCAAGATCATGTTTAATACCAATAACTTAATCATATTCCTCCTTAGAAACATCATCCCTCATCGATATTATAGTAGATACTGATAATACCTATTTTTTTTAGGATACCTCTAATTTGGATAATAATTAATCACTAGGCATATTTTTGGATTCCAATTAGGATGATTAAGTCATAAATAAGTTCTTACAAGATTTATGTGTTGAATATTTTTAGAATGAATCTAATCCTAATTTAGACATGTATACTACAACTAGTCCTAGTGATCCTTTTTTTAGTCTTAAGGATATTTTATCTGATGTCAAAATTGGGTCTCCTAGGAACCCTTACAAGGACTATGCTTCCCCATCACCACTCATTAACCTCATCATACCGTCTCCCCCACCTTTATCCATCAAAGACCCCTTTCTTCCCATCAATAATCATTTAATCACATCCGTCCATAGGGAAAAATAAGAACATACATCATTTGACCCTTCCTTGAGTAATATAACATGTGCCACAAATACAAAATTCTAAGACCATATTCAAAAAGTCAATCATAATAATCAAAACATATTTGACATCATAAGTAAAAGTTAAGAAAATTCAAATCATCAACCTAAGTCAAATGTGTCTTCCCTTAGTGAAGCCCAAAATTAGGCACTAGGGGACTGTCAAAGTTAAAATAATCATCTATCAAGTCAAGAATCAATCTCCTCTGATGAATCCTAGAACCATGCACTAGGGGGCAGTCAAAATTTAATCCAGTCAAAAGATCAAAATAATATCAAAATCACTAATAGTATGGTTGATAATACATCAAATGATTAGATCAAATATGAATGACAAATTCAAAGTGTCTTGGATCTCTTGTAGTCTTTTGTCAATTGGCACCAATCTAATGAAGAATGTCCAACATCTCCAATGGTGTATGTGACTATTAGTCCTAATGCTCCATCACCTATCACACCATTCTATCATGATCCTATCATTAATTATAGTCCTAATACTCCATCACCCATGATACCATCTTAACTTGATCCTATCATCTAATAAAATCAAGCCCTAATTGAATCCATATCTCTCATCACCTTCTCAAGCAACATTTTCTCTCCTAGGGGTGACAAAGATACATGGTCTAGATATCTAGTAAGGTATCCATCAAGAATAAATGAAGGTCATAAGGACCCTAATATATCCATTAGCATGATCACAACATCATACATACCTAGAATAGGTATTGGTTAAAGATCACCATAATGTATGCATCTTGGATCTCTCCCTTCTCCAATAAATTAAGATGCCCAAATAACGAAAAATAATAATAAAAATAAAAATCATTCATCCAATGGTGAAAACTAGTCTTTTGGTGCTTTAGGCAAGTACCATGATGAAAACTAGTTTCTAGCATCATGATAAAATAATTTATTATTCACATTGTACCTCAACACTTGGGGGAAAATCCATCCTTCTTGTCACATCTCTTTTCCACCTTGTCTATATCACCCATCCTTATCTATCTTATCCTTTGGTCCATTATTCCTAACCATCATCTCCCATCATATCATGCATCCTATCCCTCCTTTATTCCCATCTTGACCATCATAAGGAATGGATGGTGTCTTGTGAAATTCTCTAAAATCATCTTGGCATATCCTCCAATAAACACTCAAACAATTAATCATCTAGTTCCTTCATGATGTGGTCATTGGTAATCCCTAGTCCATTCTTCTTTATTGATCATCCCCTTTTTCACATCACCCTCATCCTTTTATCATCCCATCCATCATTCCTTCCATCCATTCTCATCCTGGTTATTAGGCTTTTTCTTCCCTTTACTAGTAATCTCATTTGTATAGTGTACATACATATCCCAAAAATCCCTAAAAATTAAAATACTCCCAAACCCCTAAAAATCATAAAATTTGAAAAAACCCAAAAATAGTCCATGGTGTCTTGTCATATGCTTAATCCCCTAGTCACATCTATCTCCATGTTGTTCATTTTTTACAATATCTGATATCCATCTCATATTTTCCAATTCCCATCTTTGGATACCACATTTAGTCTTAGAACTAAGTCAGAGTGGTCACCCATCTCTCCATTTATTCATCATTTTTTTGATGAAGTATTAACAACAGGCATAACTTTATCAAAGAATTTAATCTACCACCTATCTAAATATTACTTTGCTAGTATGAAAGGTATTTGATCCCATCACTTCCTTATCAATACCTCTTCATACCTAGCACCTATCCAATCACTATTTTTCTAGTATGAAGAAGTCAAGATGAATTCGATTTATAATCTCTTTGAGGAGCTTGCTAACACCAACCTATTCCCTGACACCACCATTTCCACCATCAACATCCTCAGATAATCCTCATCCATTTATCTCCTTCATCCAACTTTGAATCTCAACCATTGATCCCTCCCTCTATTTTCTATTTAAATAACCCATCCTCCATTGGAGCTAACTACAAGCTAACTTGAATTCCTCATTCCAAAATAATCCTTGAATCCATCATCCAACATCCTTGATCAAGCAATCCATGCATAATCCATGATCAAGCAGTCATAATGATAAAATTTTGAGTCTAATAGCAATCAACCATCCATTTGAACATCTTGGAAGGAGGTTATCCAAATCAAGGAATTCAATAAGATTTATCTTATGATTCTAGTTTATCTCCACAATCCTTCCTACTAAGTAGTTTATTATTTTGAGTATTAAATTACATGGTTATGGTGACTTAATCCAATAGTTCAAAATCCTACTTCTATTTATGAAGAATGAGTTCATTTTATAGTCTCTTCAAGGAGCTTGTTACCACCAACATGTTCCTTGACACCACCATTTCCACCATCAACATCTCCCTTTGCTACCCATCAAGCATTAACTAGGATCAAAATAAGGATCCATATTTTGATATATTTCAAAATTATGAATCAATTTTAGAATTTTTAGGAGCTAGAGATTTTATGCCTTTTGAAGACCATAAAAAGGGCTTTTATGTTAATCCATGCAAATCAAATTATTTTGGGGAACAACAGCATCCCCCTGACCAAAGTGAAGAAGAGAAATCTAAAGAAGAGTCTCATCAAAATCTATAAGAATTTCCCCATATCTCATCAGAATTAAAATAATATATGGAAATAAACATGGAACTCCCAGATGGGTTGACTTCAGATATCCTAAATTAGTCATTACCCCCATATCTCTAAGATCAATCACCCTCTCTCATCAAGGAGGTGATTGAAGTAAACATTGGAACTAAATAAAATACTAAAAATATTAAATTAGGGGCAACTCTAACACCTGAAGATTGACAAATTCTGATTGAGTTGCTTAAGTAATTGATATATGTTTTACATGGTGTTATTCTAACATGTATGGCCTAGATCTCTCCTTAGTAGTACATCATTTGGTGATGTACCCCAATGTTAATCCTATCAAATAAAAATTATGAAATATGCACCCCAAATTAGCCCTATTGGTCGAGGAGCTAAAAAAATGATTGGAAGCTAGCTTCATCTGACCAATCGACTATTCTGATTAGATCTCTAATATTCTTCCTATGGCAAAACCTCAAGGAAGAATTCAAATTTACACATATTTTTAAGGTATTAATAAGGAATGTCCAAAATATGACTTCCCTCTTTTAAATATTGACATGATCAAGGATTCAACAACAAGCTATGAAATGTTATCTCTCATAGATGGATTTTTAGGTTACAATCAAATTAAAACCATACTTGAAGATCAACACAAAACAACATTTATCACTTCATGGGGGACCTTTTGCTATCAATTCATGTCCTTTGGCCTTAAAAATGCTGGGGCCACTTATCAATGGACCATGATAGTCATTTTACATGACATGATGTATGATATTGTTGAAGATTATGTGGAAAATATTTTGGGGAAGTCTCAACGCAAGTCAAAACACCATGTAGTTTTAAGAAGAATCTTTGAGTCATTATGAGAATACAAAGTTAGGTTAAATCCAAAGAAGTATGTATTTGGCATCACCTCAATAAAATTATTTGGATTCATAGTTTTTAGGAGGGGCATAGAAGTGGACCCAACTAAAATTAAATTGACTATGGAAATGCCTCCTCCTCCCAATCTGAAGTAGCTCAGAAGTCTTAAGGGGAAAGTTACAAGCCATTTAGTGATTTATCTCTTAGATTGTTGATAAATTTCACCCCTTTACCCATCTCTTAAATAAAGGGACCTCTTTCAATTGGAACTCAAAGTGCCAATAGTATTTCAATAACTTTAAATAGCATTTGGCAAACCTACCTGCATTGTCACCTCTTATTTTGAGAAGACCCTTGCTCTTATATATTTTAGTAACTCTATGTGCAATAGCTGCCCTCCTGACACAACATAATGATCAAGGAAAGGAACAAGCAATATATTACCTTAGTCACACTCTAGTCTCTTATGAACTAAATTTCACTCTAATTAAGAAGGGATGTTTAGCCATGGTCTTTGCCTCACAAAAATTCTGGCATCATATGTTTAATAATCAAGTCTAACTCATTTCCAAGGTTGATCCTCTTAAATATTTATTATCTAAATCAGCCCTCACAGGAAGAATGGCCAAATGGATCATGTTACTTAATGAATTTGATATTGAATATGTTAATCAAAAGGCCATTAAGGGGCAAGTAATAGTGGATCAATTAGTAGAGCCCCCTCTTGAAGTGATTGAGACTCTTATAACAACCTTCTTAGATGAGTCCATAATGAATACTTTATAATCTAGTGGATGAAATATATATTTTGATGGCTCATTTATTGCGCATAGATCAAGGTTAGGCATCATTCTTATCACCCCATAAGGGGACCTTATTCCCAAATCCTTCTACCTCACCTTCTCATGCACCAATAATCTCTCAAAATATGAGGCCTTAATAGTTGGCCTTCACCTAACCATCTAATGGAATATCCATCATTTACAAGTATTTAATGACTTATAGCTCATAATCAAATATGCCAATGATGAGTTCGAGACCAAGGATGAGAAGTTACTCCCTTATAAGTAATTGGTAGATCAATTAAAGTAGAATTTTCAAACTATCACATTTGAACAAGTACCAAGAGGGAGTAACAAAGTAATTAATTCAATGGATACCATTGGCTCTCTCATTAATCTACTTAAAAATGTTTTAGAAGGTAATTTCCTAATAGAACATTTGATTCTCCCATCACATCAATCCATGGCTCCATTATAAATTTTTTTTATCTTTGATCCCAATTTTCCCTAGTACCATGGGATCTACTGGTACCTCTATGATAACATCTTACCACCTAACCTTAATCATCACTAATGAAAATCCTTCATCCATCACACTTCCAACTAAATAATCCTTGACAACACACTCTATTTTAGAGGATATGATGGGACTGTGTTAAGATTCATGACCTTGGTAGAGGCCTCTCTCATGATCAAGGAGGTCCATGATGATATATGTGGTGGTCACATCATTGGAATGGCCCTGGCCAAGAAATTAATCTAGACTAGATATTATTAGCCTACCATGGAACATAACTCCTATTAGTATGTGTACAAATGTGTCACTTGTCAAAAGCATGGGAATCTTATTCATGTCTCACACAAGAATTGCAACCCATAATGATCCATGGCCATTTTCCATATGGGGCCTTGATTTAATAATCAAGATAAATCCTACATCCTCTGATGGTCACAAGTTTATCATAGAAATGGATTATTTCACTAAATGAGTAGAGGAAATGCCACTCATACTATAGGCCTTCATATTTCTAAATTCATTCTTAATCAAATAATCTACCACTTTGGCATCCCTAGCAACATCATTTATGATAATGGAAAATCATTTCAGAATTAGGAATTTGAATCCTTGTGTCAATGGTATCACATCAAGCAAAATTTATTTTCTCCTTATTACCCCCAAGGGAATTAACAAGAAGAAGAAACAAACAAGACCCTCATCAAAAATTTCAAAAAGATAGTTAATCAAGCAGGTAGGACTTGATACCTATAATTATATCCATCTCTTTGGTCTTATCATATAAGCATCTACACCGCTACTAGGCCCATTCCATATGCCTTAGTATATGGGACATAAAAAATCTTTCCTATGGAAGTAGAGATCCCTTCCCTACAAATCTCATTAAGAAGCATTATCACTAATCACAACCTTAAACAAGAAAGATTACATGAATTGAAGCTTCTCAATGAAAAGCATCAAAAGTCCTTAATCACTTATGAGCATATTAGAATATATTAAAATGCCAATATCATAAAAAGATCCAATCCAAAGAATTTAAGGTTGATGATCTAGTCCTGAAGGAGAATTAGAATAATACTAATGTTGACAGGGACAAGAAGATAAAATTTGAAGCCAATTAGCTTAAGGCATACATCATAATTACCAAGTTTGGATCAGGAACCTATAAATTAGATACAATATATGGTGAAGATCTTGATGTTCCAATGAATAGCATGCATCTAAAATAATTTTATACTTGACAGTCTACATTGTCCTCTATCTATGAGTCCCCACTCTTGGGGGCATACCCTTTCCACTCCATCACATCTCCCCAAAAGTCCAATGAGTAAAAAAAATTTCCATCCAATGGTGAAAACCAATATTTTGGTGCCTTGGGCAAGTACCATGATGAAAATCAGTCTCTGATATCATAGGAAAATAACTTATTCCTAGCCCTAGTTTTAATAGTGTGCATTCATCATAGTTTCTTATGCAACAATAAGAATAAATGTTTTAACACAAGGAAAAGGTCATTTCTTGGTAATGGGGATGTTTTTTGGGGAATTCCTCTCAAGTGTCTTATCCATATATATCATGCATATGCCCCCAAATCTTACTCAATCTTTGTGTCCATCCCTCAACTCACCACCCCATTGTCTCCTTTTTGACAAGCATATCTCTTTTTAGCCTCAAGATAAATCCCATCTCCATTTGTCACTTTGTTTTCTCTAAGACCATGACTCACACCTTTCCACTAACATTGACATTATTGAAGGATCAAAAGTAGGTTTTCTACTTAGAGGGTTTTAGCATTCATTATGACACTAAATCTTGAGGGATCATCCTAAATCCCATTTATCATTACTTTTAGACTTGGTTGGAGTCTTGTTATGACATATAATCATTTTTGGGCACTACATACCTCATGTATATAGCCCCTACATCATCGCTAAGCCCATTATCTATAATCATTTTATAATCACATCATTATCCATTTTAATATCTTTGTTAGTATCCTTATTTTTAGTCTATATTATTATATGATTGTCTGGTGTGATTGTGTATGTGTGAGATTGTTAGTTAATCATGTACAAATTAATTTAATTTTTAATATTTTTAATAATTTTTGTTAGTAATTTGTATACATTTTATCTTGTTAGATTTTTGGGAACAATGATGGTATTAAGTGACCTCGATAACTCACTCAGGTAAGGCCACTTTCAAATGGATTTCCCTTATGCACTAGATGCATAATGTGTTTTTGAATTTTCTCATGTCATATGGCACACATTCATGTACCAGTGAAATATTAAAATGTATTACAAACATTATCAATGGATTTTAAAGACCACCACCTATCCCATCCATCCCCTAATCTTGTCACTTGTCCTATCACAACTATCCCCATCCTATCTAACCTATCACCATCTCATCTAAAACCTAATTATATCCCATCCCATCATTATCCTACATCCATGGTATAGGAGGATTCCTACCCAACCCTACATGGTGAGACATAATGAGTTGAAAATGAGATCAATCTTTTATTAGCACATTCATTTATATTTCCATTATCACTATTCACATGTTATATCACATATCCATCATCAAATGATCCTATAGTAATCACATTATGTCCATCGCATCATTATCAACAATATAAATTAATTCATGTCACATTTATCACACCATTTTAAACATTAAACAATATATCCACTGCATCAAAATCAATATCTCATCTAACCCATAAACACATCCACACATATATATCTCCATCATAAAATATTACTAATCTAATCCATGTAAAATGACATGTATCTAATCAAAATCCATCTAAAAAATCATATATCCACCTCAATACATCACATCCATCACATCACATATAATAATGAATATATCTCAAAAATGTTACATCATAATCATTTCCTAACTATTTAAGTCATAAACATAATCCATCAATCTAATACAATCATACATGTATTCATTTCACAAGCTCATAATAATCCATCACAAGGTCTCATCTACCATCATATAACATCAAATCACAAACATTATAAATAAATACATCTATCACAAATCTAATCTAATCACATCTCATTATATAATCAAAAATCATATGTCCATCGCATCAAATCAATATAATCCCATCATCAATGCACAAATAATACACAACACATCATCTAAACATGTCATCATATATATAAATAATATCCATAGTCCACATGGAATCCATATAAATAAATAAATACAACATAAGGGCCCATTGGTCAAGAATCAACTAGAATTCAAAATCCCCTATATATATATATCCCATGTATCATACAATCATGTCCTTGGCCCTGGTGGTCTTGGTGGTCCTATAGCAAGTTGATACATGAAATGTGAAGAACTGGCTCAGAAAGAAGGAGCATGTCATTCAATCATCACCTCTACCTCATAGAGTGTCAAATAATAGTGTACCTCATGGGTTAACCTCATTATGTTTTTCATCACCTTTTCCATCCCATGCCCATTCATCACTTGATTAACATCATCCTTGGCCCTCTTAGCCACCTTTACCTTTGTTATCAACATGCAAATTTTCACCTACATCTATGTAATCTAACCTTAAAATCCTATAATTTGTATATCTATGCTCTAAATTCAGCCTTAAAAGGTAGTTATCTATGCCTATGATATAGTGATATGTGCCTATAGACCTGTCACCTATGTCTAAGCCTACGTAAACTACCCATATTTTTGTGTTATCTAGGCCTATAATGTTGTAACCTACCCCTATAACTTGATCACCTATGCCTGTGACTAGGCTATTTTCCCATATCTTTATAATATCACAACTTGTGGCTAAGCCTATAGTTGATCCCTCTCTCATGTCATCTTAGAAATCTCTGACAGGAGAGCTTGAATCTTAGTTTACAATTAGGGCAATAAGGATCTCTCACTCTCTGATAATGGCTATTATGGGGACCCTACATCATCTCCACTACCACTACCCCTAGCTTGTGTGCTAACCTAAGCCTATGGTTACACCTAAGGTCCAATCTACACATATGTCTACACTTGGGGCACTCTACCTCTAGTCTATCCTACTACCACTGCCTGGCCCCTATCACCTCCATCGACATCCATAGCAACCTCATCCTATCCATCTTGACCATCTTATGTATGGGCCTACCTAATCTATCTTGCAATATATATTGTGCATGTATAACTCTCTTGACCACCACTCATCATACTATAACCCCAAGATGGGTCAATCTCACTAGAATCCATGATCTCCACCATGCGGTATATGTTGTTATCACCCCTAGATCTAGGATAGGCATCTATAAATCCCAAGGTACTAGGGCAATGCTCTCATAATCTATCTGATACTATGCTCTATCTATTGGTCTACCCCAATGTGGATGTTCTCACTCACTTTAAATAAATAGGTGATCCTCTCCTGGCACATCTTAAATAAAACCAAACTATCATTACATACAATCTATTCTATATCACTCTATCACTAAGTCTTTATGACCTATAAAATAGCAATCTATTAGCATATGTTATATCACCACAACCTCATCATCCTAATTGAACTGTAATCCCCTATAGGGCATCCAAGTGATGTGCTCAGCACATAAGCTATCAAATACATCATGATAGAACCTCATCTCTCTTGTATGGCCCCTTTATACTCCCAATAGAATGTACCACCTAAAAACCATTGATTGATGTGGTTTCAATGCTATAAGAGTGCATAATGGACATTGGATCATGATGTGCTACCATATTTAGACTTGTAAAATCATGGATGGCCCTATATAGCCACTCGCCTATAATATCCTAGATGAAACTCTTGATAAAGGTGTACCAAAACCATAGGCCCCCAAGTAAAAACTCTAAAATCTTGGACCATATCAGCTACCACATCTCCTAGGCCTAGATGGAACCATTACCCATTCTTTTCTAGCAAGAGTATATGGTAACAAAATAAATGACAACTAGAGTCAATTGATCAATCATACCCTCATATAGACACCTATCAATATCAACACACCTATCATGTGCACCCACCCATAAACCTTTGACCAGTATCTATAATGTCATAATAAGAGTATGTGACCTCCAATATATCCTATCACCTCACATTAACAAATGGAATATACTATAGACATCCTCTAAAGTGGCTATCATATTACTTATGATAAAGTGGAAGGTGCTAGTCTTGAAATGCTAGCACTCTACCAATGCTATGATAAAGGCTTGATTGATTTGAATCATGAGCATCATCACCACATCATGTAGCCCAATCAACTCTAGTATGCCATAATTATCCTCTACCAATAAATGCATCTCATGGAGTGCCATAGGATGCCATGATTGGGATGCCATCACTCCTAGGCCCTCTTATACCAATCATAATCAAACTATAACTACATATATCACCAATCACCTCTCCTATCTATCACAAATCACCTAAACTACCCTCATCCCCCTCAAATCCAATCCATCCCATGTACATTCATCCTAACCTATCCCAACACATCCCTAATCATAATTTCATCACATACATTCCCAATACTCACCCATCCTAACTTCCCATTCCTTACCCCCATTACCCCTAACTACTCTTTAACCCTAATCAACCCTATCTAACTAACCCTAATCAATATAAATAATCTTCATAACCATTATCTCACTAATCTCATCCCTTATCCTAATCCCTATCCTACCAACATTATCTAGCTAACCTACCACCTTAACCAATCCCCTACCTTACCTAACCACATCCTAACTAACTCTCCTAACTAACCATCCTATATATGTAGCCAAACCTCATACCTATCTAACTAATCCACACTCAAAACATTTTTCTAGCCTTATTAAAATCGTAACTTGTGGGCTTTCCCTAACTTGTGCCTTTGAAAAAATTACCACTCTCAACTTGTGGTTTTCCATGACCACATGATCATGTAAAACGATGATTCCTAAACATGTGATATTGTAAAATCATGATTTTAGGCTTGCGGTATTGAAATAACACATCTCTAGACTCATGGTATTGTAATACCATGAGTTTCCCTATAAGATCACAAGTTATGATGGCGATTTTGTGACTAATGTCATTTTCTTCAATCATAGTAATACCTTGGTGACTTGATTGTCATTATTTTCTTCCAAGATCCCAAAAATTTAACAAAAATTTAATTAAATCACAAAGTTAAGTGTCAAATACTCACTAGTGGTCTAACCTATAGCACCCTTTATAATTCTCGCATGCATCATCATGATGGGAAGCTCGAGGAAGCTAGTCCATGTTTTTAGCCTAGAATCAAAATCACAAAAGATAAAAAGCATAAATGACCTAATTCTGAATCTTTTGTCCTATATAACCCCCTATCTTTTCCCCCCATCCACTCTAACAATACTTTGATAATAATTCTTGCATCTAATCCAATCAACTTATCCAATCATTCTAATTAATCCTTTTTAATCATCTCTAACATCACCTAAGGCATAGATTTTCCATTTTCCCATTGTCCAACTTAATCTTATGTTAGAACTACATCAACTTGAGGTATTTCAGGACTATGTAGGTAGTACCTATTCTCACTTTTGTGACCCAAGAAATCTCAACTACTATTCATCCCTCATCATCATCCTATCCCAAGACTCGTCACTCAATAATCACACATCATTTTTAAGCTACAAATCTTACATAAAGTATCTTTCTATCATCAATCACCACCTCTTATCACTACTATTAATTATCAATCCTTCTCTAGAATGTGTCATTATGGGACTTATCACTAGCTTGAACCCACCTAATAAATTTCATCTTATTAATCAAATCACTTTATTGTGCATTCATCTAATTGTATTTTGATTCTAATGGCTCTAGATCTTACCTAGGTAGTTGGTCATTTTGGGTGTTTTATTTAATTGTGTATCAAATTCATATTGATCAAATTTTCATCTAAAAATTGGGGACCATAGTGGGATTAGTCACCCATCTCTCCATTTATTAATCATCTTTTTTATAAAATATTATTAACACACATAACCTTATTAAATAATTTAATCTACCAACCATCACCTCCTTATCATTACCTTTTCATACCTAGCACCCATCTAAATACTACTTTTCTAGTATGAAAGGTATTTGATCCCATCACTTCCCTATCAATACCTCCTCATACCTATCATCCATACAATCACTATTTTTCTAGTATGGAAGGTATTTGATCCCATCATTTCTTACTCTTCTTGCTAGACTGAACTCTTACAAGGCTTTGTCTGTTAGTAATACTTGGTCATCTTAAACATTACTTTTATAAAATCATCTTCCTTGACCACTTTTGATTTTATTTCAAGACCACATTATTATTCAAGGAAATTATCCTAATCCATCACATCATCCATCCTTATATCCTAAACTAGGGGCAACATCTCATCTATATTGATCCTAATCCTAATCTAGGTTCCCAAATCCATATCCACATCTATATCCTTATCCAAGTCTTAATATTAATAATCATAATTATTCTATCTACATTTATCCTACTTCATCACATCATAACCAACTTAGTCCAACCCATCACCTGATCACTCAACCCATCATTAGACAAGATGTCGTGACATTGCATGTAGATATTTGTGTGTGTTTCTTGTTTGTTGTTTGACTTGTTTGTATGTCTTTATCATGTATAATATATATATATAGTGTATTATGTCATCTCTTTTTTATATTAAGAAATGAATGAATATGTATGAGGTCACCAAAGCTACGGTAATTCTTATAAATGCCCTCAATGATGCAGATTTCACTATTTGACCACACACTTTAGTACAATGTCTTCTTGATCATACTTATATCATGGGGTAAGTTTTCAAGTGCTATATTTAATGGATTGCTTAGACTATGATTATCCTTATGACAATTATGATGGCTTGATCACTTACTTATCTCATCATCCTTATCCAATCCTCTCGATCCATTTGACTAACCTCCAATTTTTTATCCTCATCTCATCCTTTGAGTTATATTCTTTAATCACTAATATCATCCCCTAATAGCTAATCATCATCATCTTCCTCCTATAATAAATCATTGTTGTCCATCCTCAAGTTATAACTACATTATCTTGAGGTCTTTTTAGACTATGTAGGTAGCACTTGGCCACTTTTCAATGCCTAAGGATAGCTTGACCACACTATCTATCTTTCTCCATCACCTATCTATCATTATCCTCTAGTCTTGCATCAGTCCAATCCTTAAGCTATAATATCAATCAGTCTATTGATCAATAATAACCTTCACAATCACCTATCTAATCTTTTTTTCAATCACCCACACCCATCAATTGGGCCTGATAAGTCACAACTTTTATCTATTTTTCCATTAGTCATCCATCATCACTGATTGGTTAATTTGGCATCCATCATTCCCTTGCATGTGTCCTTGTTAGGGGAATCATCACTATTAATCATATTCTATCTCATTGATTTTGTGCAATGTAGTATTTTGGTCACTTGATCCTATCATATCTTTGATCCCATCCTTGTCATCATATTGATCAACTTTAGCTTTAAGCTATACCCATCATTCATATTATCCAATCCTTATCTATCTTGGCCTATATATCTCCCTTGAATGCATCATTACATGGGATACATCTAAAAAATTTGTCCTTTTAATCTTATCACCATCATGTTATGGTTGATTCCCCCTTAGGATGTGTCGATAATCATGATAAAGTTATCTCTACTCCCTTTGCATGTATCTTTGCTAGGGGCATAATCAATTTGTAACTCATTGATCAAAGTTGAATTCATCTTCTTCATTCTCTATCTCAAATTTTTCATCCCATACCCTATCTATCCATTGCATCCCACCCCTTGTTTCCTCTTTTGAGTGTCCATCCATCTCATTATTCATCGTATGTCCCCTCGAGGGGGAATCATATCTACTAACATCATGAACTAAACTTCATTTATGACATGGTTTCTATTTGAAATACCATTACTCCTTCCACTTCATTTCACTCATAATACCCTTTAAAAGAGGGTGAAAATGTATGCATTTAAATCTATTCACTTCCTTCATCATCACTAATATTCCTATTAGTCGACATTAATTTCATTTATCCCATCTAATCTAATTTATCCCCACTAATATATCACCTTTTATCTAACATACACATTTATTCCTCTTATATTACTAACCTTAGTCCCATTTTCACTTGGATTTTCACCCTTTGAGGAGATGTCTTATCTCTCCTCATCCAAGTGGCATAATTGAAACACCTTTAGGCTATGGGTAGCCTAAGAATGAAGTGAATCTCTAGATAGGGATAAATCCCTTGATGTACCACTTGTAGATCATTACTACACCTATTTTTATGAGTGAAAATGGAGATAAAACTAAAATTAAACTATACTAAAGGAGGTGATACACCAAATCAGTTGATGACTACCAACCAGCTATATGTTACACATGAGAACAAAGGACTAACTAGACATACACTTCTCTAATTAGAATCTTCTCACATCAGTGTTTCATTATGAGGTTATGGTGAATGTTTAGGCTAGGAGGAATATAAAAAAGGCATATAATGACACTATTGAATAGGCTAACTCACTCAACCTTGACACTTCCTAGAACACTTCATAGGACCTGCAAGAAGAAGTTATAAATAGGTAAGAGAATGAGACAATAATGCTAACGAAATCATAGTCATCACTAAGAAAGATCCATAATTCAAGTAAACACACTATAAATAGGAATATAAGAGGTAAAATCAATTGTATTTATTGATATAATGGTATGAAAATGATCAGGGCTTTGCCATACTCAAGTGGAGCATATTTTACAAAGCTAAAATGGCTAGTTCTTATAAAACTTGAGAGAGAGAAGAGGAGAAATAAGTCCAAAAGTCACAAGGACAAGTGTCAAATTGAGAGGATTTAAATATGCATGGGAAGAGAGTGTGAAAATTATCATGCAAATTTAGGAAGCACAAGTGTCACCCCAAGTCATGAAACTCTTGAAATGTGGCATGAACTTCCCTTTGCTAAATCAAAAAACTACCTTCATTATTCACCTATATTTGAAAATCCAACGAATAAATATGGGTAGGTCTCATTATTTTAATGAGGGGTATGGTTTCATACATTCTTCTCTATGCATTGGTTATAGTCCTAATCATCTGAAATATCTTTGAAGTGAGTTATCACCATCTACAGTCAAAGAAAACTTCTCTTTCACACACCTTACACACTTGGATTCCAAAAAGATATTAGTTTTCCATGAAAATTTATAAAATGGAGTGGATTCCACTTGGAAATACCCTCCATATCCTTATAGGAATTAGGCACACCTTAAAATTAGTTTACTTGAAGCTTTTCACCCTTCTCACTACCATGTTCACTATGTCAGTTCAGACTGGCTAAGATGAGAGCTCTAGTAGGAATATTTAGGAGTTATTTTGATGAATTAAATAAACATTGGGAGTTATCTTAAATATCTTTATTCCTCCTAAACTCAATTGCATCTCTTGAATGTTCTTATAACCTGCATAATAAAAAATAATAATAAATACCCTATTTTATACTCTATATGTACAATTTTGTATAATCCAAAAGTATGGGGAGGAGCCTTAGAGAGTATTCTAAAATTTACGATAACTTTCATGGTCACTCTATCCCATATAGATATCCCTCCAACCTCGTTTTCCTAATCAGGTCATTACCAAGGGTTCGTAATGGTTTTAGGCCATTTTTGCCCTTAAACTTTGTTCATGAAGACTTGACATTAAAACTGCAAAACAATTCTATTAGATAAAATCTCAATACCCCTTCTAAACTCTCTAGACTCCATTGACCTCCATGCACATCCTTAGAGAAGATATGATCATTCAAAACTATCCTATCGAGCTTGTTTCTACATGTGCCCAAGCCTAATGTAACTTTGAGCCAAAGTGGCTTTCCTTGTGGTTTACCATGCACTCCAAAAGCTTGAAAACCTATATTATGATCCCAAAAAAATTACTTTTCCCATTTTAATAAACTCCCGATTCTAGAATTGAATTTGTCTCCCCATTTGGATTATAGGCCTAACTATATCTAATAAGTATGTTTGCAACTTTGAGGGTCTAGACCTCAAAGATGGGATTCCTCCTTTTTTGGGTTATTTCTCATGCTTCCATATATGTTTTTAAATTCTCCACACCTTCATATAAGGCTCTTATATCTTTTTTTTCATCCTTTTCACCTTATTCTCCAAAACTTACCAGTTTATAGTAAAGGGGAGTGCCCTCTATCTAAGACAAAATAAAGGGCACTTCCCCGATTTCCTTAGATAAGTTACTCATTTTAGGAGATTATCCAGATCATATATACCTTATTTATCAATTTTCATATCTTTGTCTTATCAATAGACCTCCTAACTCATTATATTTCCAAGATAGACCCCTAGAAAAGGTAGATTATGTAGGGGTTTTAGAAAGTAGACTGTGATGCTTGATATGAGTCCCTTATCTATTCAAAATCCATAATGATGGTTTAATGAGACTTTTATAATTATTATTCAATTTTTATAACTTATATTCATCCCTCCAACCTCTCACATGTTCCTCATGGTCAAGACTATGTGCCATTCTTTGACTATGTTCTGCTTCAGGGTACTATACCTATAGGTGTAGGTCACACTTTCAGAGTTGTTTACTTTAATATAAGGTCATATTAAACCCTTAATTCCATCCCATATTATTTTATTCACCTAATCCATTCATTTTCTATGCCAAAAAACTTATAATAGTCATCAACTAGGTCACTATCAGCTACAGTTGACTGTAGCTGACTATGTATGGCAAAATAAGGGTTTTGGGGACAAAAATTCACCTTAAAACCTATAAAACATGACCTATTATCCACTTTATGTCTTTTGAATTCATTTTAAATCATATTTCATGAACATTAGGTGTCTCCATGCCTAATTCTCTCTCATATAAGGTATATGAGTTAAAGTCTATTGTAAGTGACCAATCTTGGAATTAGGCACATTTGTAAGTGCACATGAGGCTTAAACACAATATACCAACCCTTCCTAGTGGTATTTAAGCTCAAAATTGTCCACATAATTCTCTAATGTGACTATTATTTAGGTTCACAAGAAGGAACACCTTCTCAAACTTTCACCTATGGTTGGTTGGAGGTGACTATGCATATGCCATTTGTATGGACTATCTCATCTTTAATGAATGCAAAATACTCTATCATGCACCTAAGTGATGATTGTACATGGAAATTACATGTTAATTAGTGAAAAAAAACATTATAACCTATTATTAATCATAAAATCTACAAATTAAGCCTAAAATTGTTATTAACTCATCATGTTATAGATAACGTTGTGGAATTTCAATGTTCAAAGAGCAACTCGAGGGCTTTTGAAAACCATTCTCCTCAACTCAAATACCTTTCTTATTTTACAAGTTAATACACCTATGTGGGATATTGAAAATTTATTTATTTATATGTCCTATAATCCAATGCAACTTTGTATAATGATACCTAAAAAGGGCTTGGACCTCTATTTTGCCAATTTTGGGAAGAGGTCCCTGAATCTATAATCATCTCTCCTTTTGAAAGCTCCTCATAATTTGCCTACAAAATCATAAATTATCATGTGTATTTTATTATATATCCAATAAATAGGATCCCAAAATGAGTTTCACCACTTGTTTCAATGCTTAAAATGACTCTTTATCTCTTTATTAACACCTATAGGTGGCCATTTTCATGTCTGCAGGAAATATATGTGAAATGGTATGAGCAATGATGTCATGAATTTTACCTTATGATAAAATCCATGATATTTCAAAGGGATCAAAAAATATATGATGATATCAAAATAAATTGAAGTTTCTACACCACATTTCAACATTTGAAAACTTTTGTAGGCACATATATTGGCATGTTAATGGTGATTGTGTGCAAATGTTGCATATGATTACAATATTTCCTTCTTCCTAATGCAATTGGGGAATCTCAGTTATTTTCCTATGTCTCAAAGAGATGTTTCAACATTTTAAAACTTTTTATGACTCCATGAATGTGATTTATAACCTTGCATAGCTCACCTCACTAACTGTTTATGACAGTCATAGATCAAATTGACTGTATGGTGTTTATGACTGAAAACTCATGGGATGTTGCTTTGAAGAATGAGATTGAAAAGGTAAGTGGTTAATAAGACATTTAAAACATAGTAATTAAATCATCCCCACTCTCTATAACCATTATCAAAGCATGAACATCTAAAAAGTGTGGAAACATGCCTGTCATTCTCAAATAAGACCAATCTACAAACTTGAGGTGATTTGCCCATCACAACACCTTGAAACATAAAAATAATAATGGATAGAATTATAGGGGAGATCCAAAATCATCTGGGATCAATCTCAACAACTAGATTGTATGGAATCATCCAAACAAGAGTAAAACCTATAGGGTGCACAGATTAGTAAGCAAATTAGATAGGTCAACTTTTTAGGAATGGTTGATAAAGCACATGTAACCATTATTCTAAAACCAAGCATAAAATGGAATTTTTACTAAGTGTATAAGACATGTTCAAGAGCAATTTTTTTGAAACCTCCCCTGTTGGCCATACTAAGCACAAACTTGAAGGCCATTTTTGCTTGCCAAGACTAGTAGAAGGAGAGAAGTGGTTTTATTCATTTATTTGAGATTATAATAAAACTAATCACTATAATAAGTGTTTATAAGACTAATAGATACTATTTAAGTGTCCTTAGTCTTAGGAGGTTTTACAATCTTGTACACCTCATTAAATGCTCATTTTTTCTAAGAAAACTACTTTTTCTTCTAAATAACCCACCACTTTTTAGTTATAAATGGATAATTAAGACTTATTAGGACACATGGAGCATAAAATCACCTTTTTAAACTTCTAATTACCTATGGAGGCTGTAAAACTAATTTAATGTTCCATTTTGACCTCCAAAATGACTCAAAAGACATAAATATTTAAAATGACCAAGACCAAGGCTAATGTGACATGAAATGACATAAAATTACTTATTATACACCTTATGACATAATATTATACCCTTAAAGCATATAAAAAACAAGTTTTTACCTATAGGGGTCCCAATTGACCTACAGGGTTAAATTTGGTCAATAAATTGGTGACTCATAAGGGTAGCATACCTGCTATGCTAAATATTAGTAGCCTTATCAGTCCATTGGGATTATGGATTCATATAAAGTATGAAACACAATAATATTAATTTTACCATTGATAATAAGCTTTGATCAATACAAGACCAATTGACTACCTCAACGGCATAAAATAAAAGACACACACAAAACAATGCAAACAAACTAAAAAGACACACACACACACACATGTGCTCAAGGCACTTAGGGAAATCAAAAAAAAAACCACTATATACAAATAAAAATTAAGCATACCTCCTTTTCCAGTATCAAAAGGAAAGTTCCTTGAATCTTCTTCTTCATGTGATGGATTGTAGCACCAAGCATGTTGCTCCTTAGATTATATGTTTAGTAGACCAGACCTATTTCTTGGCAATTCACTTGCTATGCTCTGAAGCAGACCATATTCAAATAGGTCTCCAATGTAAATGTATTTCTCTTGGCCTTGTATACATACCTCATATTGTTGGCCACTCTTCATCTCATGGTCAACTTGCATTTTCTTTGGAGTAGTTTCTTGTTCCTTAGAAGATTGAGGCCAGTAGAAGCTTGTTTTGACCTCTAAAGGCTAAGGCGAAGTCTTATTTGGATCTTTCATGACATTTTCAAAAAATTATCTTTCCTACCATCACTTTCAATCATCTCTAAGGAATTTGTAGACCCCTTGAGAGACTCAAACTCATTACAAATGTTTTCAAACTGCTATCATAATTCCTCATCTTCTCTTTGTTCAACATTATGAAGGGGAATAACAAGATAAGATCCTTCATCCTCTTATTTATAATCTAAAATTAATTCATCCAAGATTTCTTCTTTTACATAAGGCATTCCTCATTATCAACACAACAAGAAGACTCAACACAAGAACTCACCTCTTCTTCAACATTTAGGACCTCCTGAGCGCTCTCAAGTTGTATCTCAACTATCATAACCTGAATTTGCTTCTCAATAGCTACAATATCTTCAATCTCCTCCTTTTGGTGATGCAAAGACTAGGCATCTTGAAATTAGGTGACTTATCCCAATGAGGCTACCAAGGAGTTGTATTTTCTTCAAGCAAGAGTTCTAAATTTTTATCAACCAAATGCTCCTTTTTAGGTTCCCATACCATAGATACATCAAGGCAAAGGGTGATGGGGTGAGAGCAAGATGAACTAGTTGGTGGAGGTGGAACATAAGACTCAAAATCAAATTGAGAATGAATTGTATGAGATCTTTTTGGAATCTCATGAGGAAGGGGAGGTAGAGTTTGGAATAAAATAGCTTGTTTTTCTTCTTTCCATTTGGCAATCACTTCATTAAATCTTACTTATCTTGAGGAATCTCTTGAGGAAGGTTAGATAGGGTCTGTTTAGGTATAGGATATTCTTTTAGATCTAAACCTTCCATCACACCTTAACTCAATAATTTCATTCTTGACTCTAACTCTTCAATCTTCTTGGCTAGGTTCTCTTGGAATCATCATGAGGATGAGGAGTATAAGAGGGCTGACATGAAAAATAAGAGGTCTCTTGAGTAAGGGTGGGAGGGGCTTGCATAGGATCAAGTTATTTATCAACTTCACACTCTTTATCAAGTATTTTATCCCTTTTCTTTCCCCATGATTACACTACCTTATTCTAGCTTTGGATGTTAGGATTAGGAGTCTCTTCCTAAGGTAGTGATCCAATTTGAGGAGTGGATGAAGTGTTCAAGAAACTTGGGATCTTCTTAGGCTTAGATTCTCTGCCTTATCTCCAACTTGGGATTTTATGTATAGGAGTCTCTTATTGAGATGGGGATGTAATGGGAGAGGGAAATGAGGGCTTATATTCCACTTCCTTTGCTACTAAGATGGACTAATACATCTACTTATTATCCAACTCAATCTACCTATCAAGTTTTGCTTCAAAAACTAAGTTTGTCTTTCTAACTTTATCTTCCAACTGATTGGGAAAAAGATGACTTTGGTAAGATTAATTGGGTTCATGAGTAGGAATCATGTAGGACTTCTACCAATCTTGGGGAAGTAGATATGAAGCTTGATAGGTTTGGTGAGGATGTTTTTCATGAATTTTTATCCTATCCTCTAAGGATAAAATAAGGCCACTCATATCTAGCATCTCACTTGTGATCCTTTGCCAATTTACTCTCTCAATGGGTACCCACTCTCTTTTAACCATCTCTAATTCATCTTTCATCTTACGAATCAGATGGCTAGGAACATCTATACCATGTCCCCTTTGTATGTCAAGATCTATCATGTACCTCTTATATCCCATGAGAGTTTGTTTGAAATTGGAAATGGATTGATTTGAGGAGTGACTATGTTGACTAAGAAGATAAATATATTGATAAGGCTGGTTATAGGGATGATACACTTCATGACAAGGTTGATAAGGGTCATTTTGGAGTTGATAGGGATCATGACAAGGTTGATAAGGATCATACAAAGGTTGATAGGGAATGCCATAAGCTTGATATACCTCACCAACTTGTGTAACATAGTACTCAACATGAAATTCAACCATATAACTTCATTAAGAATCAAGAACACAAGGGATGATTATCAACAATCTTTAAAAGGAATACCTAGGTTGCTTGATCAGATGATGTAATCTTGGATTCGTTATTAATGTTTATATATGTGCCTCCAAAGGTTAAAGTGTTGAAATATAACACCAAAAATACTTCAACTTCTTGAACTAAGAGTCCCATCAGGCATGCCAAAAACTATTATCACTTGGATTTTCACCCTTTAAGGAGATGTCTCAACTCTCCTCATCCAAGTGGCACAATTGTAACACCTTTAGGTTTTGGATAGCCTAAGAATGAGGTGAATCTATGGATGGGGCTACCTTCCTTGATGTACCACTTGTATATCACTACTAAACCTATGCTTGTGAGGGAAAGGGAAAGAAAAAATAAAGTAAAATATCCTACAAGAGGTGATACATAAAATTATTTGATGACTACCAATCAACTGCATGTTACACATGAGAGCAAAGGACTAACTAGATATACACTTCTCTAAATTGAATCTTCTCACATTGGTGTTTCATTATGAGGTTCTAGTGAATGTTGAGGCTAGGAGGAATAAATAAGAGGTCTATAATGACACTATTGAGTAGGATAACTCACTCAACCTTAACCCTTCCTAGAACACTTCACATGACCTATAAGAAGAAGTTGTAAATGGGTGAGAGAATGAGACAACAATGCTAAGGAACCCATAATCATCACTAAGTAAGATCTATCATTAAATTAAATAAACCATCAATAGGCATAGAAGAGGTAAAATCAGTTTTATTTATTGATTTAATGTTATGCAAATGAGTAGGGATTCACCATACTCAGGTAGAGCATATTTTACAAATACAAAATGACTAGTTTTTATAGAACTTGAGAGAGAGAAGAGGAGACATAAGTCCAAAGGTCACAAATAAAAGTGTCAAGATAAGAGGATTTAAATGTGCATGAAAAGAGATTTTTAAACTGATTATACAAATTTAAGAATCACAAGTGTCACCCCATGTCATGAAACTCTTGAAATGTGGCACGAAATTCTCTTTGTTGGCTCAAAAAATTGCCTCCATTATTCACACCTATTTGAACATCCCAAAACTAACTAGGGATAGGTCTCATATTTTAAATTAGGGGGAAGGGTTTCAAACATGCTTTTATATGCATTGGTTTTAGTCTTAATCATATGAAATCTTTTGGAAGTGTGTTATCACCATCTACAGTCAAATAAAACTTCTATTTCACACACTTTGCACACTTGGATTCCAAAAAGGCATAAATTTTTCATTAAAATTAGTAAAATTGAGTGGATGACACATGGAAATACCCTACATGACCTTAGAGGCATCAGGTACACCTTAAAATTAGTTTACTTGAAGCTTTTCACCCTTCTCACTACCATGTTCACTATGCTAGTTTAAACTGGCTAAGATGAGAGCTTTGGTATGCACACTTAAGAGTTTTTTTTATGAATTAAATAAACATATGTATTTATCTAAAGTCCTTGTCTTCCTCTCAAACTTTATTTCATCTCTTGAATGTTCTTGGAACCTGTATAATGCATAAAATAGTCAAAAATACCCTATTTTGTACTCCATACGTAAACTTTTGTATAGTCCAAAAGAATGGTAAGGAGCTTGAGAGAGTATTATTCAAGGTTAAAACACTTTCATGGCCACTCTATCCCATCTAGATATCCCTCTAACATCATTTTCCCAATT